>JAYDZG010000020.1:2681420-2723756 GCA_034509265.1 Microcambeva bendego | reverse complement strand
CTTGAAGCACCGGACACTCTCTCGCTTCAGGACTCAGTGCCAGTAGCAGCTGTCATCAGTTCTCAGCTTTTTTGGAAGAGAGACAGCAGGATAATCCCGCTTGCTTTTTATAATCATCGTTGCCATTCGCATAGGGGCTTCAGTGGATTGGTTTGTTATTTTTAGGTTATTTGATGGAGTTCCCTCGCTCATAGTGACCGCCAGACATTAATTTCTTAAACCATAACAAGCTTAGAGACAGCAGACAGGTTTTATTAATGCGATTGTTGATAACACCATCCAGCATCCCAACCTGAGGTCAGGCACATATACCAGTCTGAATGACAATGTGTGATTACTGTTTTTGAGGAATAAGGATCACACAACTTCGTATTTGGTGTCTGTGTGCGCTCTATATTTTGTCGACCGCAACCTACGTTATAAATACTTAATTACCCCTTTAAAATATATGGTGTTACTTAACACTTACTTAAACAATAGGACTATAATACTTGACAGTGCGTTTTGGATAGTTAGTTTCTATTTTTACTTACAAGCTTAATGTTCGGGTTAGGATTGCATTCTGTTTATTGTGGTATACCTAGTATATGGGTGTCCCAAGACAACAAATTAAAATCCTATTGAACAGAGATCTGTTGTGCAATGACACCTTTCTAATTCAGATGAGCAATAGAACTTGTGTTCCTCTCCAGTCCTGGGCCCCTGCAACTATTCTCACAGAGGAAAAGGCACCATAAAAGCAAAGATCAGTACTTGATCCACAGCCGTTTATTTGCAGATTGTTTGCTTGCAAGCTTTCTCTGAAGCCCTCTGTCCTCCAGTTTCCTTTGGGTTTAGAATGGCACTTGTGGTTTTATTTAAGTCTTTGCCTTTGACCAAGGTCAGCATTATAAGTTCCTCGCCAAGAGTTCTTGGTCAGCAGGAAAGAGCCTATTTTGGACCAGGGACCAAGAGGTATTTAAGAATAGTTAAAAAATGAAAATATAGCTTACCCCCAAAGTTTAGTACTAAGCAAACTGGTGCTCATATCTCTGGTGTTAGAACACAATTGTTAGTTTGATAAATTAGCCCTGAAAGCTAAGCAATATGTTGCCCGATTAGCCCTGAGCTTGAGCAAAACCAAACCAGCCTCAGGGTTTGTGAAATCGACCACGATGCATTATTCTAAAACATTCTTTTCATTTTAGAGCCAGGCAGAGGCACATTACAAAGGAAACCGGCATGCCAGGAGAGTTAAAGGCATCGAGACCTCCAAGACTCGTCCACAGGAAAGCGACAAGCCTCCTCCTGGACCTACGTCTTCCCCCTCTCCCCCGGGCACCACAAACTCTGACAGTGACTCCACCAAAACAGGTCAGAACTGGAAACTCTTCACAGCAGTCTAAAAACAAACATACGATACAATTATTATAGTTTTAGCGTCTTTCCAAAAAAAGTTGGGATACACGGAAAAAGAATTCCATTGTACTGTTCAAGTGTATATATGCAGCCTATGAAAAAAATCAGAGACCACTTCAAAATGATCAGGTTTTGTTAATGTCGAATTTCATGGGTATGTGTTGGACCAAAATAAGTGGTGTTTTTAATTCTATGGAGTAAAAGAGGAATTACAATAGAATAAAACAACACTGTTCATTTTGCTCAAACACACACGGTCTGACTTTGCACTGGTGTCACAGGGCATCGAACTTGTTCCAGATATTTATTAGGTGGACAAGCTCAGAGCAATGTATGTGGTCTGATCGAGCATTAGAAGTAAATTTATCCCTGAATTAAAATAAACTGTGGGATTTAGAGGGGTGGCTGGAGAGGCCAGGTAAATATCGAGAGTGAAATTGAGGAATGGTGTGAGATAATGGGGATGAAAAGAAAAGCAGAGGAACAAAGCGTGTTAGGCTGATAAGCTTGCAGTGAAGGTCAGATGCATTGCATTGCAGAAAATATCACAGCTGATGTTTTACTAATAAGAAGTGATTAAGCGTTGCCACATCAGTTTATAAGAAGACAATAGAGAGGGGTTTTGAGGAGGAGAGAGGGTGATCACATAACATTCTTCTTCCATTGTTTTTTTAGATTTATGTTTTATATTACATTTATATATTTAAACGATGCAAATTGGATAATACAGGAGCAGCTGAAAGCATTCACACGGAATAGAGGCAAGTATGTGTGCCTTGATATGCAACTAAGTTGGGGAGAAAGTGGGGAGGGGGGTGAACGATTCAGAAAGAATCTATGCAAATCGGTTCATTTAGGGATTCAATTCATATTGACGATTCTTTTAAGATGAATCGATATTCACTTTAAACTGCAGTGGGCACTGATGCATTGTTAGCCTTATTTTATTTATTTATTATATTTTAATCTTGCAACTACCTCTAGAAATAAAAGGACATTGATTGTTTAATGTAATAAAATATCATAACAAATACTTAATAACTAATAATTGGTCAAGTTGGCTAAATAAAAATCAGGGAAAAATCATATTGTGAACCCAGTACTGTGTATCGAATGGCATCGAGTATCATTACATCCCTGAAAACCATGCATGCCATCCTGCAATAAAATGAAGCAAATATAAGGTCTGACATCAAGCAACTACTTATGCAACTTGGCAGATGTGACCCAGTTGTTGATCAAACAGGGCTTTGTCCACGGTAGCAGCTTTTCTATGAATGCAACGATGAATCCAAAGAAGAGAGACAATCATACACAATGGTCATTATTGAAGTTGAGGTTAAAAAAAAACATCCCAGATCAGATTATTTCCTAGCAGAGCCCTGTCAGACTAAAGGATTCGTCTGTACTCTTACAAAGCTTTTATCTATTCATTTCAGAAGGGAGGCAAAAAAGCTGACCACAATCTAAATGTGAAACCAGATACATGTGAAAGAATTCCTTCTTCTAGCCAAATCTCCAACCTGTCACTCTCCTTCCCAGTACACACACACACACACACACATTTTTGTTATTCCAGTGCACTGGCGGTGATCTCATATCATCCGAATATCAGCCTTTTCTGCAGTACTAGTTTCACAGAGAGCTTTAATAGAGCTCACCGCCCCGAAGGACTCAACAGTTGCACTTCCATCTGGCCGCGGGAAGCCCGGTGTTGGAGGGTAGAAGAGAATAACAGAGTGTGATTATATGTCAGAACAGTTTGGAGTTCACTGAGATTTTTCTTCATTTCTCTCTGAGGCTAAAATGTGTGTTTGCATCATAGCAACACTTGTATTATAGTCTGATGATTGCCGGTTCAAATGTTTGGGCCCTTGAGCAAGGCCCGTACAACAGCTGACCCTGCGTTCTGACCCCTGCTTCCAAACAAGCTGAAAAAGTATGCCAACATAAATCCTTGTACTATAAACTTGTATAAGTATACAGTTAACCATCACAAAGTTGTGGCTCAGAGTTCGCGGCCTCAGTCTTTTCTTTAAAATAGAAACTGCAAATGCAGTTATTTGTGACTTTTTCATGAAAATATATAATTTATCATGCGTTTAAGGCAAAACTATTAAGAACAATATCATTAACTAATTTTGTAAAATGAACATTGACAGAAATAGGCATATTTCTTTTTATCACGTCAAAATTTCCTTATTTTTATTTTTCACAATGATCTAGAAACATAAACACTGGGGTTTATTGTAATTTTTTTTTTTATCTATGTTTGCCTGCATTAGAATTACTGTGGTCCTAGACCTCCTCGATCCACTAATTGGAAGTGGCCATATACTTTCGGCGTCTTTAAACAACTCCGGCTCCCGGGACCGAGCTGGAGAGAACTGGAAAAATTCCCACGCTTCATGAGAACCACCGACGTGCGATGCAAACCCACGAACTGTGGCTCCGACTTCAATTATTTATTGAACGTTTTCTCTCACGCATCACTGGAGCCGGCGTAGTGCAGAAAGAAGAAATTCAATACGCAGATCAGCCGCATCACCTCCTAACCAGCGCGGGTGTTGAGTTTCAGCTGCTCTGAGCAGAACCAATCAAATTATTCTTCACCAGGGAAAAAGTGCTTTACTGGACAATGAATTTGTTCGGGTCCTCTGAGGCCTGACCGATCCAGGGGGATTCGGGTTGATGAATTGAATTGGATCTCAAGAGAGTTTACTCCCTTTGGTTTGTTCTTTCTTACTCCTCAGCCGTCTGTCAAAGGGTGGTTCTTAAACCAATATGCATTGTTCAAACCTACAGTAACTACACTAGTTAAGTACTTAAGTACTTAAGTTAGATGTATACTTTAATATGCTAGCATTTCATATGTGATGCAATCTGTTTCTCTGTTCTCTGCATTTACGAGGCTTTCGAAAGTCTAACCAAGTTTGGAAATGCTTAGTGGGACGTCATTTTCATCCATTTTGAGCCAAAATCCCTCACAAGTCATCTGGATTGAGATCAAGTCTGGCCATATGAGACTAAGAGCTAGTTTAATCTCAGCTTTAGTGTGTTAGGCTTGAATAATGAAATGAATATAACATCGTAGGACTTGAAGTTTTCCAGCTGCTGTGAATCTGCCCGAGGCAGCAATGACAGAACAAGTAAACATTCAAGTGTTTCTTGAGAAAATAAAAGCATGTAGGGCTTTGTAATACTGAGCGAAGGACAACGAGCCAGACAGAAAAAGAGTGAGAGAGAGAGATGAGTGTGAGTAAACTTAGCCCTCTTCATAATTAAACACTCCTGGGCCTTGTGTTTTCAGAGCTGATGAATGATTAATGATGGGAGGGAAGTGGTGGTATGGCGAGTGACTGGCTCTTGATCCTGTCTAACCTCTATCATCTGATCCATCTGTGAGGTTCGATCATTTCTGAACCGGCCCTCTGCCTCATCAGGCACAAATGCACAGGCTGTGCTGTGTCTTACTCGATTTAAAAACACAACAAACTGCATGAGTCACATTATTACACTAATATTACACTACACTCAACAGCACGTAGCTCATGATGGAAGTTGTGAGCTGGCTTGGTGAGTTCTCTGGATATTAGAGGGTGGTCATAATAATGTGACTTGACAGAGTGCAAGAAAACTGTACAGTAAGATATTAGGTTCATTTTCTTCTGCTTTACCCCTCGGATGATGAATGTGTGTGGTTGAGCAAAACAGATTATGAAATCCTCAGTAACACTTTCTCCACCCACACTCGCCTCATACAGGATTCAACCCAAACCACTTCAGTGCTGTAGATTCAGCAACATCCCGCCACCCCCTCAGATTACCGTTCCTTCAACAGCGAGTTAACCGAGTGCTTAGAAAGAAAGAAGCGATGTTCAAATGTGTGTGCAGCTCTGAGTTTCTGCAACATGAGATGAAAATTCATGGATGTGTAGAGAGCGGTTACATTAGGGGTTCAGACCTTTCCAAGCTACACCTTATAAACTTAATTAACGAAAGGTTCGATATATCGACCTCGGCGCAGTGCAAACAGGGTGCATTGGGTGCACTGGGGATTTTTGAAGATGATGTCATTTATCTGCCCCATCCAGTAACGGATCACATGTTTGTTTAAACAGCTGTTTGTTTAAACAGCTGGCAGAACTCTTCGAATTCATCCTGCACTTTAATTAATCTAGAACGTTTTTGTATGTATTTCATACAACTGATCAATCATGTGGGTACCGGACAGGTCTGTCGGCTGGAAAGCACTGCCATGTTTTTAATAATTATGTCACTGGGCCATGAATTCAAGTGCATCCTGTATTAATATTATAGTTCAGTAAAGCTCATGAGTTAAAGTACTGCACCGGTAATCAGAAGCCCCACCATTGCCACATGGTTGGATCCCTGATCATGGATCTTTTAGGGAAAATAAGACTTCACACTAATTATATACGTTTACTTGTGTGGTTGGTGTAGCTTATGAAATAACCAATGAATGTATTTACCAGATAAGTATACCTGATAAACTGCTGAGTGTACAATCTCACGGACAAACTGTAAATATTTATTCTGGATTGAATTCAGCTTCCTCTGGTGTTTCTCTTTTTTTCACTCATAATACTCTCCCATCCATTTATGGGGGTACTTGCAGAACCCCTCCCAAATCATGCTAAATACCAAAAACTTTACTCATACAGGAACTGAGTTATTTAAAACAGCTGTGGTCAGTGAGAACAATGCAAAAAATCCCCCATCTGTAACATGTATGATGTCACACTGCATGTTTTAACATTATTAAACTAACCTTTTGGACAAAGTAAAATAATTAAATACAAACCATTTCCTGTTTTCCCAACTTCATCGTACACGCCTTACACCTCGCCCTTACAATCAAGGGTCAAAATATTTACACAAAAAGCAGTGTTATGACAGCTGTACGGATGACTTGAAGGTTGCTGACTCAAGAGCCATCGCCATTATTGTGGTTGGGCTCTTAAGCAAGGCCCCCTAGTGTTCAGAAGCTTGCTTTGTAATTGGTCTTGGTCGTCAGTGTCTAATTAATGTGATAAATTTAACTAGCCAAATGAAAGGACAAAAGAAATAAGTGACACAAGCTATTTTGGACACAACGTTGTACTTGTCTGTTTGTTTACTGTTTGTTGTTCAGGAGACACATTTTACTCATCTAACTGCTCTGTTTGTTTTCTCTCGTAGAAGAGACACAGTCTGTACCACAGTCGGTCCAGGAACCCATGATTGTGTCAGCTCCCCCTACTCCAGACTCCCCTGCCCCCTCCGCTGGTGTCCCAATACCAAGCCCTACAACCACTGTTCCCCAGCCTGCCTGCAGTTCCTCGCCTGACCCGGAGCAATCCGGCGCCCCCGGCACGACCACGGGCAGCTCGAGCAATGCTGAGAACGAGGAGGACAAAGCCAAAAAATTGCTGTACTGCTCACTGTGCAAAGTGGCAGTCAACTCTCTCTCTCAGCTGGAGGCTCACAACAAAGGTGAGACGTTCACACACGTCGGCTTACATTTCATCTCTAACGGTTCTTATCTGTGCTTTCAACAAGTGACCAGACCGGGGTGGTATTATGGGATGGTGTATTTAGATTAAATGGGGACAAGCTTTAATGAAGATGAGGAAATTGGGTCTCAGTGAGTTTGGTTTGTTCCCTAAGAATCCCCTATGGGGTCGAGTCATGGGAATGTGATGCCCTAGACACAGATCCATCCAACAATGACCTGTACTGCTGCAATGATGGAGGATGATCATAAGGTCCTATGCCATGGGCCTCGTGATCAAATCCCTGCCCTTTTCTGTTAGTGACAATGTGGGGACCACGGGTACAAGTCTCATTTGTCCTTATGTTATTAACCTTAAAACAATGTATCCTTAGATGGTGTAAATGCCTAACAATGTATCTTCTTTTCTTTATCTAAATATTACAGCAGACAAAATATTAAAAACAAAATATGGAAACAACAAAGTAAATCTGGAACCTGTATCTTCTCATTAAAATGCTTTGACTGATTTCATGGCCCTGAACAAACCCTTAAAATCATTTTTATTGATAATAAGGACTCAGCAAAAATCTGCTTGCCACAAAATACGACTGAAATGGCAAGATTGCTTATTTTGTTCTGTACCTGAGCTGCATGGTTTATGGTGCTAACAAAACTTTAGCTGTCAGCATAGGTGCAAAGTTCATTCTTGATTTAAAGGTTTGCACTGATGTTGTAGCAGCCCCTACTGTACAATCATTATCCAACCATTTTTTATAATCTAGTCATCAAACTTTCCCAATTGCTTCATTTCTCCTGCTGCTGTACCCCTTACCTCTGACCAAGGAGACCCGGGGCCTGTCGCTTACCCCTTCCAACACACTCTCATAGAGAACAACACGGCATGCATGGAGCCACACATCAGTGATGAACTGCATTTCAACCAGTCGCAGGAACAATTGCTTAATCATTTTCCTATTTCATAGACACAGCTATTTGTTTCTGTAAAGATGCCTGGTCATCCAGCAGAGGAATCTAAACGCTTGGTTCACCTTGCTGTGGAACAACAGCGCTACTCACTGCACCACTAATCCACTCTCGGGACAAAAATAAAACGCCCGAAATAGCAAAGAAGAAATCTTTTAAATCTCTGTGTAGTCTTTAATCTTCCAAACTGACATAATTGTAAAGTAACGACTAAAATATGGTGAAATTTACTTCACTTCACTTGTTATGTCAGACTAGATATTTTTGCCGAGTTGTGCTAATCATTAAGGAAAAGTATCCATCAGTGAAGTGAGATGTTGTTACCAGTCTGAAGATCTAAGAGTCTCCGGTTAAACAGAGTAAATGCTTCATACATCTGATTCACCAAAGATATTTTATTACCCATTAAGGGCCCAAAAACAATACACACATCTTGCTGGTGTGAATAAATACACGATGTGTACATGAAAAGAAGCTGGACAGAGCAGAAGGACTGGAGTGTTTGTTGATGGATGTGCTGGTTGTCTCAGTTCATTCCTCACGTCTTGCTTTTAAACTTTGTCCATCTGTTCAATTCAAAGCTTGACCATCATTTATGCGAGTGAGAATGGATGGAGGTAAACACTGCAAACATGTATTTCGGATAGAAATGCCACTCGCTGTTCTTCTGCCCTCTACGCCCACACATTCCCCCACTGGCTGAAATCCAAACTCTTACACACAAACATCACTCATGGATTTGGGAGGGTCGTGAAAACTCTTGGGCCAAAGAGATCTCATTCTTTCAGTCTGAATAAAATGTTTTTAATGGATATTCAACAGCTGGGTTAGGGTTATATGGCATTTCATGAGCGAAACAGTTTTCAGACAGTGTTCGTTCAAAACAGAGCCATGGTTTCATTCACACATATTACAAACATTTGAAAGAAAGTTTAATGGTTTTTATTATTATTCTTACTTTAGCATTATATAGTAGTTAATTGTGTTTTTTGTCTTCCAAATGGTCCATGCTGTTCTCCGTAATGTCATCATACATCAGCCAGTGATCTGTGTAATGTACCTGATTTATTAGATTGTACCATCTTTTATTTTTTTAATTGATGTGATTGCTTATAAAAGTACTGAATGATGATTTTAATCTGAGCAAAATGCCCATTTTACTCAAAGGGAACTGTTTTGACAGGAACATGATATTTGGCACATTATGAAATGTGTTTAATACTTTTATGATTCAAAGCATGTGACTTCTATTCAGTCTTCACAGTTTTGTTTTCCCTCACCACACATCACTGTCGTTTGGTGCCAGGAGCCAATCACTGTTTCTAGTCTGTGACCAGGTTTTTATGAAAGAAAACTTGAATGACATGAATTGTGTACGGCAGCTCTCAGAATCTTCCTGCTGGACATCACACTAAGAGCATTAGCGTTGTGATTAACTTTGTGACTGCTGACTGGACCCTCTAATGCTGGAGGAATTGAGTGTTGAGCATAATCCAAACATCTGCATTCATAATGAAATCCAGAGTGAAAATTCAATCACGACCCTCACTGTGGGTGACAGAACGAGGGCCAACAGTTGTCTGATTGATGACTACATTTCAGCAATAGCCCCAGGTTTTTTTATGCTAATGTGTTTAGTTTTTTGTAACTTTATGATTAACACATGTGGTATCCTTTGTCTCCTAGGCACCAAACACAAAACCATTCTGGAAGCCCGAAGCGGACTGGGTCCCATTAAGGCGTATCCTCGTCTGGGTCCCAAGCCCATTGGAGAAACCGGGCCTACAGACCCCAACACTCAGGAACGCACCTTCCACTGTGAGATCTGCAATGTGCGGGTCAATTCAGAACTGCAGCTCAAACAGGTGAGAGCAAGAAAGACACAATTAGCTTGGATTAGAATCACGTAACCTGTGGTAAAGACGGTTCTAAAAAGGTTTAAATGTTTTCCTAATGGATGTTTCAGGGAACTAATATTATTATTAATTATTTATCATCTTCAGTCAATAATATTGAACAGATTATATTTAAAAATACTATATAAAAGTGAAGCTGCATGTAATTAGACATAAAATTATTCTAGAACTTTTTAAAGAAAGTTCTGGCCTACACTGCGTAGGACATTTGTGAGGTGTAGATGATCCCCATCTGGAATCCATCGCTTTCCAATGTGTTCTTGGGTTTTGGTAAAATAAACAATGTGATGGCACATTTCTAGATCACATTCTAAGCTGGAATTCAGTAAAAGGGGTTTAACATATAATGTCTTGGACCATCATTGCTGTGTGCAAATAGACACTGGATATGACAACAGCACACTGTACAGCTCCAGTTTTTGGATGTACAGGATAAAGAATGAAAGGAATTTATTGTGACTTCCTGGATCTATACGTGTATTTTTATTTGTATGTATTTGAATCCTCAGCACATATCAAGTCGAAGACATCGGGATGGAGTCGCGGGAAAGCCCAACCCCCTTCTAACCAGAAAAAAGCACAGGGGTGCAGAACTCACGGTAAGTTTTTATCAGTTAAAATACTTTTATTTAACTGCACTGCTGATGTGTTTAGAATATATTTTATTCCCATTCTGGAAAAGGATCCTGACAAGTTTACATCATCTACATAATTTTTGAATGAATCAGTAGCTTAGTTGTCTGTTACAAATACAAGACGAATGTTGAATTACTATTTTTAAGCAACTTGGTGTGACATGTAGACAGATAACGGGGTTAAAGGAGGAGTTGGAATATACTGAGACTGGAGAACAACAACAGGAACATGACTCAGAAATATTCGGATAGATGTAGATAGAGATTTATAAATGGAAGCATGATTAATCCCAAAGGAAATTGTTGACACATTGCATCTCGACCTCTGCACAAACTGTAGGACAGAGTTTATTACATAGTCATCAGCTGGGTTTGAGCAATCTGTTTATTGAGATGATTTTAAAATATATAAAATACATAATTTCACAGACCAGCGGGGGCATGAGGATTTAAGTTTAACTGCCCGGTGCTTGGGGACTACTGATTGATGGTGCCATGGAGTTTGATTATTTGCTGGATCCATTAACCTCACAGTTAGTGCAGAACTAAATAAGCAAACTCCAAACACTCCATGTCAGGAACAATTCTGTTGTGATTAAGGTTTTTTATCATCATGGTCTGTTGTTTAATTATTTTAACCAAAATTTTAGCCAAACAACCCTGAATTTTTAGTAACCATACAGTGCCATGCTGCACTGTTTTGCTAATTCTGTCTCCATACTTATTTACACAAAGCACTACATTCAAAATGTATTGGTGATTTTCTAATAATAGTCCTGTGTGTCCACTTTGAAAGAAAGGACACAGCTACACGAGTCAGGATTTATTGATGCATGTCAGCTTAAGCTGTTTTTTAATCGACCTCCTCTGTCCTTCACGCAGGATCTCACAAAAGCGCTGGGTGCGGGCCTCCTCCCGAATCCTCTGGCTATGGCTGCAGCGATGGCAGCGGCAGCTTCGTCCAATCCACTCGCTCTACGCAACGCAGCTCCCGCCCCTCACCCTCATCACCACCTCTTACAGGCCACGCCTCTCAGCCACGCCATTTTGAGAGCGGCCCCGGGGCCGATCCGCACCTCTCACGGGCCCATTCTTTTCTCGCCCTATTGACACCCAGTGAACTGCGGTCAGCCGGAAGCGGCACCTCCAGAAGCACACTGTGAAGTAATCAAGGACAAAAGGAATGGCAACCATAGCAAAGGCTTTACTCATCCACTGACTCAAACTACCTGGTAGAGCTGAAGATAATCTGACAGGGGTTCAATTTACTCTTGTGTCCTACCTAACGACCTTTTTTCGACGCAACAGACTGATTAGTGAGGAATTTTAAAAAATGATAAAATGGAGAATAGTATTTACTCCACTTCTGCATTCATCTCCTTTTCTCACAAACATTGTCAGACAGAAGTAGATGTATAAAACAGACTGCCCTAACTACAGTGTAACTTGGATGAAAATATGTAACATACACAAACACGCACAGTAAAAGACTACTGCTGACCGGTTCCATATGTGGACGGCCACATCACCTGCAGACGTTTAGTGTCCTCGACCCTATGCACCTTAAAAAACTGAAAAAAAATCCAAATTCTGTTAGTCGAATAGCTGCTTCAGTGACCTCTTCTTTAATTGTCCAGAAGGGAAACATTGCTCTGCGTAATTCACCCAGATCAGTTCAGCACATTAACTACACTTTTTTAGCGACCTAACACTCTTCATACAGGTCCAAGAACCAAAAGACGAATATGCTTGGCCAGGAAATGTTTGTGGCCAGTTAAAATGGGCATTTTGTTTCATGCTAGTGTACACTCACATCCCAAAGTCCTCCATCAGTGGTGAATAAATGTAGCCTTGCAGAAAATAAAGTCGAGCTGACGTGCTGGATGGCTGAAAGACCAATCTACACTGTTTGCTGTTGTGTAGTGGAGCCTTGTCCAGAACTTTTATCCTGATGTAGATGATGTTATAGCAGTTACTAGCCTCATGGATGATGGTATTCAGTAGGTAGTGGGGTGTCTCAGACGTCATAACAAAGGTGTCCAGACCAAAGCAAGTTTGAAAACATTGTTGAATTGTTACCCATTCAATGAGAGCTACTTACCTTGGTTAGAGCTGGTACATTCTTCCTCTGAGACACAGCCAAATATTCCCATGAATTGAGAATTTTTGGTGTATGACTTCTTTTTGGAAAAGTAAAAAATAGAAACTTGACACACAACACACATCAAGAAAAAATGGAACTGCTCAACTTGATATCCACAACCTTTAATCATGGTTAGACTCCATATAATCAAATCCAGAGAGGGAAGAGTAAAGGGAAGGCCTTCTCCTGATTAATACTGACCAATTATACAGCCATGCTAGAAGCTCTGTTTGAGTTTACTTGTTTGACATCCTCACAATACAGTGATTATTTTACTAGGTAACCCAAAAAGTTAACCAGTAAGTTAAAGATAAGCTACAATTAAAGTCATTTGTACAATTGATCAGTGAGAGTGTTCAATAGATCCATTTTGGTTGGTAGTAACGTGAAATGAATGAATTCTGCTTCCTCCAATAATTTCTTTCAAAAGCCATGCACCAAACACACATCCATCCATTCATAACACACACACACACACACACACACACACACACACACACACACACACACACACACACTTTAAGAGGCAGGTTAATAGAGACAATCGGGCTGGCCTTTTACTGTATTTTTTTCTGTTTTAAATATCACCACAAGCTTGTATTCTCCAAACTGCTGTGAGCTTGTGTGGACACTGCATCATAAGCACATTTCCATCTTCTCTCTCTTTCATTAATAAAAAGTGTGAACTGATTATGCAACCTTGAAAAAAAGGCCAGCAATATTAAAACCCACCTCCCTTCCACCTTCAGCCCCGCTAGGATCGACGCTCCATATAGTGACGGGCAGAGGAGTAAACAAGGAGTAGAGAGAGACAGGGTGAAAAAGTGGAGTAATAACTAACTAAGGAAATGAGGGGATACCCAAGTAGCCAGACTGTGCAATCTTCCGGGTTATGATCTGAACTTCCTGTCTTGAATCTGAAGCCATGCAATGTGTATAATTTATATTCTTTTATTATGATGATGCATTTAAAGTTGATATTTTTGTTGATATTTTGGTTGATTTTCATAAAACACTGATTTATCGCTTAATGTTGTGAAGACTGTAGTGGGAATTATTTTTTTACGTAAGCCTGTACAGGAGATGAAATTCAGGGGGACATGGCATACTCTCTGTAGATAATAATTCTCCTTAAAATATGTCATCCGGAAACTAAACCAACTTCAACCGACGAGCGATGTGCTAAAATGTCTTACTGTTTGGATATTGCAATGCAATAAGCAATCAAACTGTGTTCTAGGTGAGCATTAACCAAATGTACACGGTTCTGTGAATGGATGCCATGCTCATGGGTATCTGGGATCATTCTCAGAGATGCCAGCCTTTCCTGGGCACCAGGAGGGGCTGTCATGGACTATTTTGCCCTTCACATTAAAGGGCTTATATGAATCTACAGCAAATCAGAGTGAAAATATTTAGTCAGCCATAATAAAGTAGCTGAACAACTAGTTTTAGTTTCAGGTTGTTTGTTTCATAAATGTGTAAACAGCAGGTTTAATATCGTGTCATGATCATAAAAAACGCCATTACGAAATGCTGACACTTTAGCATCCACCGTCGTGCTTCAGTTAAAGTGACCTCTATTTGGAGTATTTCATCTTGTCATTAGTAAGGAGCCACTAGAGTGCTAATAGGGTACCATAGGGGGCTTTAGTTCTAGTTGGTGTGAATCCTTTAATGTTAAGTGTGTAAAGGCCGACAGCTGGATATAGAAAATCAAGGGAAAAAACACACATGCACAGCTGGCCCTCATGTTCTCAGTGATGTACAGTTGAGGTCAAAAATACACTTCTAATGGACATGTAATAGCAGTACTTGAATTTCAGTGATTTCTGTGACTCGAGCTCTGTAACTGAATGCTGAATTAAATTAAACTGGTTTATAATTATATATACGCTGGGACAGTGGTAGCCTAGTGCGTAGAGCTTTAGAAACACTGAGGGTTTGAATTCAGGCTCTGCCATGCAGCCACTGTTGGGCCCTTGAGCAAGGCCCTTGATCCTCTCTTCACCAGGTGCGCTGAACCACGGCTGACCCTGCGTTCTGACCCCAAACAAAGCTGGTGTAAGTGGATAATGAATTTCCTTGTAATGTTCACCTGTAGATGTATATTAGCAAATAATATACATTTCCCCCGAGTTATAAATATTTCTGCACTTCTCTTACAGTCAGAGCCATAAATGATATTATATTCAACAAAACCTATCTAAGTTTCAGATTTATTACCCCAGTTTTAATAATACATTTACCAAAATGACGAAACTTTAGACTTGAATTGTAAGATAAAATACCTCTACATGCGTCTGAGGATAAATTAGCTGCTTCAATTATTTATTCAATTGTGGAAAAGTAAGGTGTGAAAGGATCCACTTCCCAGCACACTTATCATTGTACAAAAACATTTTATTCATGAACGAATATGATTTTCTCATCTTTTGTCGTCATGTTAAGATAAATGTACATAAATGTCTGAAATGCTTGGGTAGATTCATCCACTGTTCAGGGCAGGTGTAATGTTAGTGATAGAGTGTGTTTTAGCCGTAGCCTTACTCCACCCGAAGCCTCTCCGTGAGCAAAGAAAGGGAAGATGCTGGGGAAACTTTGTCTCTCCAAGGCTTTTTGGAATACGTCAGAGGCGTAGAAGAGTACGTCTGGCTACTCTTGTTTATTGCAATAAGGAGGTCAACCAATAAATGCATAGCCTATGTGAGTAAATATTATAACGATAATTTAAATGACACACAGACGTTTATGGAAAGTATTATTGGTATAAAAAACTAGGGAAAATGTCTATAAGTCAATAAAGAATATTACACATGATACAAAGGTCTCAGTTTATTTATTTTAGCAATAGATAAGTACAACTATTTATTAATTAAAAGTTACATATTTTTTACTTTTTCCTACCAGGAGAAATTGCGGCTTAAACTTAAAATATGGTTAAATAAATTTCCATAACAACTTCTAATCAAGGGCTTTATTCTTACAGACATTTATTTCGTCTGCCTTTCCTTTTGCATCTCCGATTTAAATTTAGTTGTATTAAAATCTTTGTACACTAGATGGAGCCAAACTATTATAGTCAGGCATCGCTCGCTTAACCTTTACCGACAGTACTGATCTGTGTCGTCTTAAGTGCACCAGGGGGCGCTGTTACTCAAGCTACTGAATAGAAAAAAAAACATTTTCAGATGTATTAACAATAAACAGAAGATTCACAGTCTAAACAAAATACGTACAACACATCTAAAGCTATTACAGGAAAGTCAGGAGAAGCACATTGGCACCCCTGGCAGAGTGGGTGTCTCACAGAGGTTACAGGGTCCAGTCACTGTCTTTGTTTTGTAGGGTGAGATGCCGACAGCAATTGAGTCGCCCACAGGTGGTCATACAAAAGCTAACAAGGTTAACTGTAAGTGATTTCTGTTTACTTTTATTATTATTTCTCATACATATTCCAATTCCTAGTAAAAATCTAAATTAATAAATGCATTATTTGTGCCAAAAAATGAAAATGGCACACCAATACCTTCAGCATTAATTCTCTTGAAGGCAGGAGCGCTTCCCTTTGACCCATCGTTTTTACTGATCATCGTGTTCAGAATCCAGGTGAAGGTAAAGTCATGATTTCAGTGCTTTTCAGTGAACCGGCTGAATGCTGATGAAAAAGCATAGGTTAATAGGTATAGATGAATAGATGATGTTTCCAGGCAAGGCGCTACATTTCTAAGATCTGCAATAATGCATGTTTGACGATGACATATTAGAAGCTTTATGTCAGGCTATTTAAAATAGCATACAGAGAAACATAAATACAGACAGACTTGCATCACAAAACTAATTTAAGTGACATAAATTTGGATGACATTGGAACTCTTTTCAATACTTTATGGAGAAAAGTCCAAAACTAGGTCAAATTTAAATAGTCCCAAGTTTTATCTATTTATACAGTAAGCTGCTAATGGTGGAAGGGAAGTTTTAACGCCAAACTTAGTGCTTTCCCTGTTACAAATACTTAAAAAAAAGACAGGATGGGCACAGAGATGGAAGAAAAGGTGTTAGGGATCCTACATCCTACATAAAGAGAAACGTGGCTGATACTGAAAGGTTCAGGCTTTGCCCTTACAAAAAGAAAAACTCCATTAGCTGCCCAATACGTGTTTTATCATCATTTTAAGGTGAAGCTAATGTGCACTACACTGAACGAACTAGAGCAAGACTTTATAAAACTAAGTTATGAGTGAAATGTAGCACTGAAGAAAAAACAGACGAAACTCAAGTTTCAAAGTAAGCTGTCGACCTTTAGTACACTGTGGATGAAATGTTGAAATGTTGAATGCAGAGTTGGTTGAAAGGCAACTTTCTGTTTGACATTAACTGATGTGTTACAGTATGTGATAATATTATTGAAAGCACTTCTAAGATGTCAGCGAAAAATCTGCATGTAATTCACACAATTCTCATGGTCATTCAACCATTTTTCATCTTTTTCAGATTGACCCGGTGTTTAGTCCTTTTCGTGACTTTTTCCTATAGCCAGCCATGCCAATGGTGTATCTTAATCCGGTTCCATTCTGTTGGTGCATGTCAACCCATTTGTTGTGAACGTATGGTGGAACAATTGGAGCCATGCAAGCTCATTCACACAGCTTCACTATTCATTATGCATTCGTCAGTTCTTTTCTCAATTCATGTCTAACTGGAGTGTACACTGTGATTTGAAGATAAAAGACAAATGGAAAAGAATAAGATGGTTGTTTTCGCTCACATCACAGACCCACATGAGAAATCGACATGGTACAGCACCAGTGTAATCAAATCACGATAATTTGTTTAATATGAGATTAAACGATAACGTTGCCATCCATACAAATCACTGCAAGTAAAAAGGACTTGCAGACGATCACTAGTTTGTCGCTGTGCGTCATGCCACATTTATTTATTTGGTTTCAGTGAATCTATTTATCTTAATCATGTGTGACTGAAGCATGCAGTTGTGTAAGCATGTATTTGTTTGCCTTGGATGTAGAATGTGTCGTTTAGCCAATAACTTTGTAATTATATGCAACTCCATGTAGACATATGCAGATTTTCATGTCACAGTCTGTTTTCCCAATATACGCACAGAATATTTGCTTTTTGCATTGGGGCTGAAACTCCCTCGTTTATTACTCACTCAGAAATGGGTTTAGATAGTTTACTAATGTCACATGTTTTTGAGTGGTGGCATCAAGTCAGAAACATTAAAATAAAACATAAGGAGTGACCAAAGTCACTTCAATTTTATTGTGCAAGTGTACAAGTAAAATGTGCAATGAAAATAATTCATTCATAACCCCATACAGCAACAAATAACATAAACATGGTAAACCTTTTATCCTAAATATACGATAACTAATGAAAGTTTGAGTAAGAACTGGACTGTTAATTTTATTCAGTTCATTTAATGCTAATTTTTGTCACATGTGTTCCCAGTCAGGGCTTTCCAAAGAAAATGGGTTACTTTAGTCATGGTCGTTTTTACCTCTTTATAAAAGCTAGATTTTTTTTCTAGCTCTTTCAAATGTGTGTCTGTTCTTCTGTCTCATCAGAGTACAGAGTGAAAAACCTATCCAGGTTGCTCTGACAAAATAATACATGCTCTCAGGTGAGGTCTCGTTACTCAGATAATTAGTCCGAGCTCTTCACACAATCTTTCACACCAAAAGCTTCACTCTGTGACCCTGTTTCGATTTCTTGTTTCCAGACGTGTCAGCCTGTAATAGACTGTTGGAAAATCGAATATCAGTGACAAGAATGGCTCGGCCCCGGCTACAAAGGCAGGGATGAACCTATTGGCTTTCTAAATACACGAATAGATTAGGACATTCTGAATGAGTAGCCGGATAAATTAGCATTCTAAGAATTCAAAGAAATTCAAAGAAACCCTACACAGCACGGTGTCTGATGAGTCTTTCTAATAATTAATCTTCCACCAGGATGTATTTACTTAACCAGTATAAGGTCAGAACAGGCTTCTCTCAGTATTTGTTGTTAAAACTTTTATGACAGCTAGCACCTGAGAGAGACATATACAACAAATGTAATCAGCAGAATTTGATTACATGGTTTTAATTGAAGCTTGCTTTCCTGTGTGCAGATTCTTTCTTCGTTTGAAGGGTTCCCAAGCCTCCGGCATCTGCTGTGTAGGCTGAAGCATCATGTCCTGACCAAGAGGTCTCTGTTTGAATGGCACCCTTGCTTAGCAGAGGTAAGAACATTTCTGCCAAAACTATTTATCACATCCCAAAACCCGATTGCCATCACATCCTATGACGGTCCTGTTTAGGCTTATCCTGTACAAGCTTATTAGCTATTTTGATCTTTACAGTTCTGTGTGTCGACTGGTGTTGCAAAGGGTCTGGCACCACCCAGAAACACTCCAAATTAAAGGAAGACCATCTGGGCATGCATCACACACTTATTATGTGAGGGACAACATATGCCACACATGTATAGCAGAGCATTTTTATTTTAAAATTGTGTGATCCCTCCCCAACCCAACCCTACTTTCCATTCAATAGGCTACTTTTAAGTGTATTGCTTTTGCATATAATTGAAAATTAAGTTCAATGTTTATGGCAAAAATGGAAAGATCACACAAGATAATATAATAGAGAAAATGTACCGGGTTCTACAGCCCTGGTTCGAACCCGCGCTGGGTGGTTTGAGTTTGTATTAATTTTCTCCATTGGTCACATTATTATCATTAGTATTATTTGGATTTGTTTCCGCTTCAATTATTATTTGCTTCAGCCCAAATTATTTGGGTGGTGAGCCTGCTGACTGGGCTTTTTATCCTACTGTTAAATTATATTAGTAAAAATCAAATCTGAATGTGCTGCAAGATTAGCTTTGGTATTTCCCCAGAACAAGCTGGTTTTATTGCTTTATTTTGTAACCACAGTTGTGAATAGAATCAGTGGTTAATGAGTGCTGGTGCTTCTAATCAAAGCTAATCAGCTTCTGTTATTTCTTGATTATTATTTATATAAAATCCTTATTATTAATTAGGCCGAATAAATCCTGCCACTAAACTTGATGTGTTTTAATTAATTAAAGGAAAATGTGAACAATAGGGACTCTAAACAGTGCTGCCATACTAATAAGTAACATTTGTGTGGAGCAGTTTTGTTCTGAGCTCGTAACTAAAACTGTAAATTTTAATCCCTTTACTCACCATCCACTTAACAAAGATTGAAAAATATTTCTCTATCATATTTAATTTACAACATAACGTGTATATTATGACTGGGTCTTAAGATCTAAATTGCTTTTCAGGTGTGGGTCTGAAGCAACTCTCATTAAAGTCATTTACCAAAGTGTTTATATGTTATTTATTTAGTAGCAAATAGTGTCGAAAAGTGAAGTAATAAATGTTAGTGAACAAATAGTGTTCCACCTCCTTTGGAATATTCACATGTCAGCAGAAATTCTTTTTCTTCATCTTAATTGTATGAAACAAATATTTAAGAGCTGATCTTACTATGAGCTATCATCCACCAGGCCAATTATCCATCTCTTAGATTAACTGATTATTCGGTTAGTGCGGTCATCTGTGCTTGTATACACAAACAGTAATGCATTTCCTCAGAGCTCACATGAACACCTGCTTGTCTAATACATTAGAGATCATCTCATGTTAGTCTGATACCATTACTGTTCTTCTTTAAAGGTTAATATGCCATAAAAGTACAGCTACGCAGATTCTCATTCAGATAACCTAGAAACCAAGACCTTTGTTGAGCGTTTTATTTTAAAACCTTGGGTGTCCTCCTTCTTTTGTCAAACTTCACTGTTCTGGTATGATCAACACATTTCACTAGTCATTGTTCCAAAGAAAAAACTTATTTTAACTTGCTGTAATAAGCCAGTCAACCTTCCCTCAGACACTAGTGCATCAGAGTTTTTTTAACCGGTGGTCCTAAACTCTGTAAAGCTGCTTTGTGGCAATATCTAATGTAAAAATGCTGTACAAATAAATTAACTTGACTTGACATTAGACCACTGTGATAGACAAGAATCCCTTGGATTTGTGAGAACTGGATGACGAAGCCTGAATTCAATTTAAAATTAATTTATGAAGTGGAATAAGGATAATCAGAGATTTCTGCATTTTGTTCTCAATTAAATCATTTTTGGACTTTTCTAAAGTCATATTTACCATAAATTCATTGAGATTAAGGCCAAGTGCGGTATCATCAACAGTCTGTTTCATTCCTTAGCAGTTTCTGCTTGGCTATGAGTGTTAGCTTAATGCCAATCAATGCAAGGCTTTCATTTAGGTGTTTCACAGAGAAAGTCATACAGGGAAATATTTCACAGAAATGTTAACATTCATCTTAATAACAATTGCTCTAAATGAAAAAGTTTGTGTTCGGTGGAGTCCAAGGTTTTCATAACCCTGCCATTTCATTATTTGTGCTATTCAGGACAGAAACCTATTTGTAATGAAAGTTTTTATTCTGAAGTCATTTAGGAGTCAGTGCAGCTAACCTCCACCATCTCTACCTCATTGTTTCTATGTATGGAAAAGCTTAACGAGAGAATTTTTAGGAAGAGAGAAGCTTTAGGAAGAGTGTTCACGAGCTCTGTCAGAAGTCATTAAGGGTTATTTCAAAATGCTGTTGAAGTAATAACCTTGCCGTTTAGATTGTAATGAATCTGGAGTGGTAGGAGCTACATGAATAATGTGTCTAATAGACTTCAATTTCTTTTGTCTTCCTTCCAAAGAGGAAACAATGGAAAATGTCAAGGGGAAATTGACTATGTTATTGCTTTTGGTATTACTTTTACATCCTTGGCATTTGCCCTGAAGAGGTGTTGAGTTGCTCTAGTAATACATCACATTATAAAGCCAGAGGGTGTGACCACGACACCTGTAGATGTGCATACTCACCCATTTCAAATACACATCAAACCCTATCAAAGCCTCTAGGTTTCTATTTTAATATAGAACAATCAGGTCTGAGTGTATTTTGGAGCTTTTTGAGATATCGATGCTGTCATATTACTATCTGTATAAACACCAACATGCATGTACATACCTGAACATGTAGTGGCTTCATGTGCTCAGGTCCTTCTCCAATAGCAATATTATAATGGCTTCTTGAGCAGAAAGAGGAAAGAAAGTAGCATGGGGTAAGGGCATAATAAGGGAAATATTGTCATCTCTATGGCAATCAGAAAATGTCTAATGCAATGGGAAAATAAAAAAAAGCATATCCAATCTCCTTTTCCTCTATTGCTTGGCCTGTCCTGATCTCTGCTATGTTGCAATTTCTCTTTAAAGTTTTTAGCTTAATTCAGATAAAAGCTCCAAAAGAGACCGTAGCAGACTTGAATAAAAAAAGAAATGTGCGATGAGTAATAAGATCTACCAATACACCAAAAAGATGCATTTAAAGCATTTACATATGCAGCTCACTCTTCAGGAAAGATTTGTTACAAAACACCATTTCATATTTAGAAACTCATTTTTTACCATCTGATAAAATAAAAATATCTGTTAATTTATTCATAATCGGTGAAGTGTTGGTTCTTTTCCAGAAACACACCTTTATAGGATGCCAGCTCAAGACATCACACATTTATTCACACACCTACACCTATTCAGACTGTCTCAGTAATAGTCACTCTATTAGCCAGCATATTTTCTGTGGTTCCAGGGGAAGAAATTAAACCTAAACACTGTCAGAAAATTTCTCTTTTGTCGTTTAATAAGTGTTACTGTCCACATCGCTGGATTTCTTCTCAGGTTTCAGCATCTTTGGTTTGTTTTGGTAGTTAATGAGGTCTGACCCACTCTGCTATGCCTATGTAAATACCTGGTTGAATGCAAAGACCACGTTAAATACAAATTCATGTAATAGTTCAGTAATATTGAGACATTACTATGTGTGTGCCTTAAAAGCATTGCCAAACTCGAATTATTACTCGAATAATTACTTTAGGTTATTCTTTATTGTTATTCAACTCACAGGGGTCTTAAATTTAAATATATTGGTTGTCTGTAGAATTTGCTCTGTCATTAACTAAAAGTGG
This sequence comes from Microcambeva bendego, assembly GCA_034509265.1. NCBI lineage: Eukaryota > Metazoa > Chordata > Actinopteri > Siluriformes > Trichomycteridae > Microcambeva > Microcambeva bendego. The sequence goes on along the minus strand of JAYDZG010000020.1, from coordinate 2,701,100 downwards.
GTAAAAGAGTATAATGTAAGTAAAAACAAGGCAGAGGAATTAAAACCATCAATTTATCAGCAACTGTGCGAATGCAGTCTTACTCTACAATTAAAATAAATGTGTTGATTGTGTTAACACTGGCGATCAGTTGGCATCATTTTAATACATGCCTTTGTACTAAGTGCTGAGATCTTGCTCACACATGCCCTCACAAAAGCACTTAGATATTTTCAAGTGTAGCAAAACTTCAGAGAAAAAATAATGAGACACGTAAAAATGTTCAAGTACCATCTGTTTTTTTCCCTACATTTCCAATGAGACACTCAACCACTTAGATTGCATTACGGTACATTACAGTGGGTAGATTATTGTTAAGATCTCTCTAGTGCAGGCTCAGAATCATTTTAGAGCAGTGGATAGCCACAATGATTGTTTTGTCTTTAACCATGCCTGTGGAGTAAACTGGCCTTTTCCAATCGCTGTTTATACATATATTAATAAAGATTACGAATGATCATGTACATAAGTTATAAAGATCAATTGTAGAATGAACTTGTTTTCTTTTGGTTTAGTAAGAACCATCTGTTTCTGAGAGAATTATATATTGATAAATACTCCACATTTAAAAATGTGGTGGTGACCATCAGGAATAAGTAGTAGCCAATATTCTGTAAATGGGGTTAAGATTTTAAAAAAGAAATTAAAGCTAGAGGCTGAAGACCACTCTAGAAAATTCCAGAACCGATTCTTTAACCAGGCTCTGGTTGTCTTAGTTGTGTGATTGTGATCATTGTCATCCTGGAAAGTCCAATTATCACCAATATTCTCCAGACTTTAATCTTTAAGATGTCTAGTCTGGCCCTGAAGGACAAAGTGCCAGATATTACCTTTCAGTTGTCCTATAATATGATCGTTTGAATCGATCTGTGTGCTATGACATAAAACTGATTGATTAGTCACACACAGCAGACAGAAATTAATTCAGATCATTATGTGTCCAGGAAAATGATCTCAGATCTGGATATGCCTGACAAATTGAGAGAAGGCAGATTAAGGCTGAGTACCTATTTAAAAAACAAGAAGCAAATTTAGTAAAAAGCTTATTCTATAAGATCACAGCAAGTGTTTGTTTTTGAAGAGCCGACTTGAGAGGTGTGTTTGTTTGAGCATCTACAGAATCATGTTATGTGAAAGACATATAGAAGTGAGAACAATTCAGAATCGATCATTCTTGAACTGGGGTTGCACAGTAGTTAAGTGGGTAGCGCTTTCACTTCATAGCAAGGAGGTCCTGTGTTTGATCACCGGACGGGTCTTTACTCTTTGTGTCCGTGTAGGTTTCCTCTGGGAGCTCCAGTTTTCTATCTATCTATCTATCTATCCGTCTATCCGTCTATCCGTCCATCTGTCCATCCGTCTATCTGTCTTTCTGTCTCTCTGTCTCTCTGTCTGACTGTGTATATATTCCAATTCATTGGATCAAGAACCTTCTCACGTAGCACAACAGTCTAGGTTAATCCATTTTCCTTCTTGTCCTCTTTTACCCCTACATGTTGAATTTTCTCTATGCATGTACATCGTAATGCTGTATTGATCCTCCGAGTGATACGTGAAACATATATTTCCTCAGGAGCCCAGCAGCGACTATGAGCTCCCTTAGCTCGTCACAACCAATTAATCCAATTAACACCGAGTGTCTGAAGTTTCACATACAGTGAGGAGGAATACGGTTCTTCTCATTTGCTTTATTTTTGTCCCTGTCGAGTCGCCAGTGGGCATGGCGAGAAGCATGCTACCCACTGAGTGTGACTGACCCCACGTCACTTGGTGATGCCCCTCCCCCACGCTTTCTTAATGCTGTGTTACAAACTGTCACACCTCGGGCTGAACTTTCCATCAATCACCTGCGGCCCTGATGAAGCCTGTTAACACACTCACACAGACAGCTCTGGCTTTTAATAACCCTGATGTTCTGATGTTTAAAAAGTGAAATGATGCTATTGCTGATCTCATATACACGGTAGGTCTGCAAGGCAGATTAAGCTTTTCAGTTCTGGAAAACATCAACACCTTGTCTGAAGTAAAAAGATATATCGTTGGTTTTTGTTCAACTTTTGATCCTAATTTCTTATTAGTGATACATACCGATCAGGCATAACATTATGACCGCCTTCCTTCCTTTCTTTCTGCTGCCAAATCAGCCCTGTAAGTGTGCTGCTCTGTGTATTATGACACTTTTTTTTATCAGAAGCAGCAGTAACTGAACAGCAGCTCGAGTTTGTCTGTTGAAGCCTTCACTCTTCACATGCATCAATGAGCCTTGGCCACCCATGACCCTGTCACTGGTTAAACACTGCAGACCAGGAACACCCTGCAAGAGCTGCATTTTTGAGATGCTTCGACACAGTTGTCAAGCCATCATAATTCGGCCCATTTTTCCTGAACTTTAAGGATAAAATGTTGACTTGCAGCGTAATATATCCCACCCACCAACAGGTGCCGTGATGAAGAGACGATCAGTGCTATTCCCTTCACTGGTCAGTGCTCAAAATGTTATATGAAAAATATTTAAATCAACAGGATTATTTTTTTGTCTTTCTTGTCATTATCTCTTAGTTATTATTATAATAGATGTTAATAAAATGTTATTTCCTTTATCGTTTGTACAATGGGGTTAGGGCTGGTCAGGGAGATTTGGTTTTCTTTGAAATGTCTTTTTTTTTTATAATCAAGGACATTCTCACTTTGCGAAACTGTCTCGCCTATGACCTTCACTTCTCTCTCACACATGCTAAAATATTTTCTGTGCATGTACAGAGTGAAGAACTGTGCTGAAGTGATTTACAGTATGTTCTTTATAAGAAAACTTGGGCAATTTCTTCACAAGCCAAAATGAAATGTTAGGACCTAAGTTGTTTAGAAATGTACTGAGCTTACTCTAGACTTTCTGATTTCCACAGAGCTGGATGGTAGGACATGCTGACATACTAAAATCTAACCTGGACATGACAGCAGGACATTGCAGAGCAGGACACACCGAGTCATTCCTTTAGTCAATCACAATCTGTTTGGCCTAATTACTGCAGGGTTTTATAATGTGGACACAAATTGTGGACCATGAAAACATGTCTGAATGTATTTCTTTTTATTATCACTCATTTGTTATCCCAAACGTTTCACTTAATGTGCAGTTTTACTGCTCACAACTGCACGTGTACTCTCGTAACTCCCCCAACCAATAATGAAAGCTTCAACCTTTACAAGGTTCATTTTGCACCACTCGGGTGCACCTATGAGAAAATATTTCACAGTCTTAAGACACACACTGAGAGACACCACACAAGCAGAACCTGGTGTCCTGAAAGGTGCAAATTGCATGCAAAACATTATCTGACAAGGCAGTTATAGATCCATAAAGTTCAATTCTGGGGGTTTTCTCTTCATTTGTAAATGATTTCGCATTTCGCTAGATAGAATAATAACGCTTAAGAAACTACAGTAATTAAGTACACACGGAGACTCAATTTGTGCTTTTGAACAGTTATAGTATTTGATGACTTAGATTGCTAACTTGATTTGGTTTGGTTGCATTTTGGACTAAACTAATTTGCCATTAAACATTGAGTGGAAACAAACATCTGTATGTGTAGCTTCATTGATTCAAGCTCTGTTTATTATGTTTATTGATTTATGTTATTCCGGGAGAATAATAGGCTCTGTGAGTCGACTATATATGTACTGTTTCTTAAATCTAACCCATTTGCTATATTCCAGATTTTTTTCAACTGCTATAAAATCGAGAAGCTTCCTTGGGTCAGTCTTTGGCTTAACCAGTTTTCTGTAGAAATGTACTCTTTAATCTATGTGTCCCCCCCCCCATACTGAACTTGAGAGAAGTAGAAAGGAAGCAAACGAGCTGCGTCATCCTGTCCTTCAGCCATTGTATTCTGCACTGCAACTCATACAGATCTTTGACTGTTTGCTTTTTCAAAAACATCAAAATGTACCAACGACAAGGGTTCGTGAGTTCTTTCGCCGTAGCTGGCATTGAAGTGTTAGACGAACTCATCCCTATGCCTTTGTAAATCTGTTACTATGTACACACAGGCAACATGCAGACCTGCAGGCCTTTACACTTGCTTTCATCCCCAACACTAAATACTAAGCAATGGCTTTTGAGAGCCTACAAAGTAAAATATTTGGTTTAACATGACACATATGGAATACATGATACTATGTACCTAATGTTTAAGTATTCAACACGCTTCTCGAATGACAGACCTTATAAATCCACAGTCACGTCCCTCAATCATTCACATACCTGGAGGGTCCTGTGGAACCTGTAACCTATAGAACCTGTTTCACAGACAATCTAGAGCCTACAGACTTTAATCGAAATGGGGTAAAACATTGAGAAAAGACCATCTGAAATACAGTGAAGAAATTTATTCAAGTAGCTCAAATTCCATGGTGTGTGCAGGAATACCACGTCACTACAACAGCTACCATTACCTTCTGCTTGAGATGCCAGCAAAAGTAATCGAGGGATAGCTGACTGGAAGGAAGGAAAGCAGTGTGTTGGAGAAGACGTGAGGGTGTCATGTGGCAACATAATGTGATTTTTTAATAACAGTACCTCATTGATTTTTTTTATCTCCAATTTGAAAACTCCAGCCCTCAACCTCCACCACCAAACTGTGCTTTCAAGTGCCGTACAAAACTGTTTTGAACATAAAGACCTTTGGGAAAATATTCATGAAGATTGTCATCGGTCCAGGGTGTACTCCGCAATAAAGTAAATCATTAAACTACTAATCAAGTCATTCTGACATGTTTACCCTGGTGGTTTCTCGCCAATTCACACCTCCGGACCCCAATCATCTTCTCAGCCTCATGATGTCACAGGTCTAATTGCACACATCACTGTTTAAATAGGAAGGATTTTACCACAGTTCAAAGAATCTGATGATGCTCCTTGATGAATCTGCTTTATCACTTCCATACTACAGTGATGTGTATCATTATAAACTTGGTCCGATGTTCATTTTTATCCATATTTAATAATGGCTTCCTCCTGATTTACGTCGAGGTCAAAGGGCAAAGGAGTTAAAATAAATTTACAAGTTGGACCGGACACAAACATTGCACGACATCAGTGTGCAATACTTCCTTTATTTCTGCTGATCACTGTAAGATGTTTTGCATGTTCTCTCCGTGACAGGATACCCTAATGGAATGAGATGTTCAGACAATATTTCCACACCCGCTAAGCTACGAATTAAATACGATTCACATCACTTAACATTGGATTTCATTCAAACCTTTCATTCTTACAGTTGTGATAAATAAATCTGCTGGTCAAGACTGAATCAGTGACAGTCCAGTATCTTTATCACCGAACTACCACTGCCCCAAGTTTTGAATCCACAAAGCATCCTATTTTAAAAACCTGGATGGTTTTTGATTTCAATTTCAGGTTTATAGGGTAAAGCCCTGATTTTTGGTAGCAAGGTCTGGTTTCGTAGTCGACATTCCAGTTTATCTCAAAGGTGTTCGAAGGTGTCTGTCAGGGCTCTGTGCAGGCCACTGAACTACCTCCTCACAAACCTTTTAGCAGTCTGTCTACAACAGCTGAATCCAAAAATAGATGAGGTGTCCGCATAATACTGGCCATTTAGGTATCTAGCACAAATCGAATAAAAATCCATTTTCAAATTTTGAGACTTGTACTATACTTGTAACCCGGACAGAGAGGGAAAACTGGCAAGTTCTCGCCACTGCTCTGACTTATCAATCATGTCTCTGAATTCTGCCATACAGAGCCAGTTAGAGTCCCTCACCATACCCTGCTGTTATTAAGTCCGGCATGGTGACCATCAATCTGAGCTATCAACCACTATGTCATCAAGTGTCATATCTAATTCCCTTTGCTTCATTCTTACTGAGAGCAAGCTGTCTTCTCAACAAATTATGTTAGCAAGATACAAAAAGCTCTTAGCAATTTAATCCCCTCAGCAGCAAATTTGACCAGACCTTTAGACTGGCCACATCTTTTTAGTCATTACTGAGTCACTGAGTACCAGGGGTGACGTGTCCATTCACACTGAGACTCCCCCTTCTAAAGTTGAGATGTTTTAGATAGTAAACTCTACAGACTCTTCAGCAGGTACAAAGTGATTTGCTAAGTGACATTTTTTGTAATGACCAGCAACAGGAACCTTAGTGGCCAGCTGGCTGTTAGATACAGTTCAAAATCTAAATACAGAGGTAACTAAATGTCCCCTAAACTTGCCGCCCTTTGTCCAGAAATATTTTAACTCAAAAAGCATGCATTAACTGGTTTGACCCGTGTATGCCGCTTGAGCAATGTAAACGTTTTGTGCTTTGGGATGCCCAATGCAGCTCACTAAGGAATACGGTATTGCAAGATCTCTGGGATTTTAAGAGGAATAACATGTAACTTCACACAAGTTCAAAATTCTAGAATATGTTAGATTATTAGAAACAATACAATTTAAGCAAATACAGTTAGAATAATTTAATACATTCAAAGTATCTGAAAATGTAGGAAGTTGAGTAACGAATGTCAGGCCTGATTTCATTCTGCCTCCTCACCCAGTGATTATTGTGTTATTTTGTTTCCACTCTGTACATGCATGCTTAATAATGAACGATGTAGTGGGAGACCTCCTCCACTTAAGCATGCTCTAGATAAACAGCCTATGGCTTTCTCCTATGAGTCCTCATTGATAGCCACAGGATGTGGTTCTTTGATTAAGAGGAAGTGAAAGTCATTAATTATAGACGGGTGCAATTAATTATTTTCTGCCCCCGCGCGTGTTAGATCTCCCTGTTGCCCCAACTCAATCCTCCTCCTGACCTACTGTGTTCCATGTGGTGCAGGAAGAGACAAATATGGGTGTGGGCTCATTACCCAAACATCAGAATCGTAATGCATTTCCCTTAGAGGGAAGACACTTATTAAACCCTTGTCTGCCCTTTCTTGTTCAACATGCACCCTTAGCCAACCTGGTCTCTCGGCAGTACAGGTCTACACCGACGACTGCTGGCCTTACTCTTAGTGAACTAGTCATAGACTAATATTGATACATTTGCACTGCTGAAGCCTATCCCAGCTTTTCAATGGGTGCAAGGCACATTCCTTTTCATAAATAGAAAAAAAACAATTGAATACATAAATAATTTAATAGAATAGAACAGTCTTTTTCATACCATGAGGACATTTAGACCACCTACACCCCTCATCGACATTTTTAAAGTTGTGGGTGAATATGAGTCTGCTGGAAACCCATCGGACAGCAAATGAGACTCCAAACAGACACTCAGCAAAGGTATGGAACTGGTCAGGGTTGTGATGGTTCCAGTGACAACAGGTAACACACTGAGGACGAAGCACCAATCCACTGCTTGAAAAGCACAAATGACCAATGCCTACATACAATGTTTAACAAGTTTAAATCCTTTTATTGAAGTAATCGTAATGAAGAAATGCAGGGCTAAACATAAACGGTAACTTCCATTGCTATTAATAGTTTGTGGGAACTTTGTGGGTTACTGAGCAATGCGGATAGATGGATGAATGATGATGGATGGGCAAGAACATAGAAATAATATCAAAATATAAAAGAATCATACAGGTTTTGATATAGCTCTTTTGAGTAGCCCTTACAGCCACTTATCTACAAAATTTCAACCAGGAAAATACTTTAAGAGACCTTTGAACATTCAGTGGTTGAGCGTGAGTCGTTTTCATCACAGGAAGTATGCCTGTACGTTTCCAAGCTATTACACTGCCCGCTGCTCAAGTGTGAATTCACTAGAGTAGAACTGCACTTATTGCCCTGAGCAAAAAAAAATTTGAGCAGTTCAAATACTTTTTAGAGAGATGTAATGTGTTTCTGTAGATGATGTCTGCACTTTAAATGTGGCGTCTTCGGTGTGGGTGGCCACACATGTTTCCATCAGTCATCTGTGCATGTTGCCATTGAGTCGTCTCCCTTACAGAAGCTGATGTAGGCTATGAGACAATGATGCCATGACTATCTTTGTAATTACTTCCTTGTGAGATTACGTTCTTGCCAATAGCTCTGTCAATTACGCAGCCAGGCAGAAAAAAGGACAATAAGACAGTTCAAACAGATCAAGTCAACATGGATGACATTTAAATATATTGAACTCTCATGCAAAGGTGCAAATAATGATGTAAAATGCAATATTACATCAACAAACACAATCGGGGAGGTTCAAAAGTACAGAATGTTTTAATTTCTTTCATGTAAATAAAACACTGATTTTTTTTAGCTGTAAATGTTGTTTTGTGTTGTTTTAACTAAAATTTCCATTAATCAAAAAGCAAGGCACTTACTTTAGTAAAGTTTTATTTATTTGGGCTGACAGCCAGAGATTACTGCAGTCAGGCATAATTAACCCCATTAAAACAAGTGAAAACACTGTGAGAGCAGAAGGAAGCAAGATTTTTCGAACAAATAACCTCACCTGGCTTTGCTGAAGCCTCACCAGATTACCTACCCACTACCAGATTTTGCATTAGCGATAGAATGGGTAGTTTGACCTTTCAGGGTGTTGGGCTGATCAGAAAAGATTATTCCTTAAAAGTCGAATTTTTATGATGTTTTGTAAACATCAGCATGACTCCTGATGCCTTCTTGTGGATGAAATGCTTTTTTCCCTTCTTTACACAATCACTGCCCCACCTCAAGTCCCTGTTTTAAACCATCCTTGCGTACACATTATCCCAGGTGCCAATTATAAATGTCATTTTTATAATTGCTGCTTTTAGGATGAAGTGTTTAGAACAAGAGCAGAAATGCAGCAGAGCAGTAAAATGTAAAGTTGTGGGAATCTAATTCACTGGTTAAATTGGTACACAGCATAGATAATTACAACTTTTCCCTACAGGCTGAAGTCGAAGTAATATTATTTCCCTACCTCCCTGAATCTAATTATATGTTTAATTATTTATTTATATATTGCTCTGTCGAGGTTGTGTGTATATTACATTTGCATTACATTTGCATGAGGCCACAATGCAGTTGTAGCTTAGACTTTAGGATACTGAGCTCAGGTTTTTGGTATTGGTACTGGTGTGTAGATTGATTTCTCTACAAATGAGAAACAGCCACCGTTGGGCCCCTGGCTAAGGTCTTTAATCCTCACTTACTTGGACTTCACTGAGTCACAGTTGTGAACTACTGGAGACGTGATTGTCTGTATTACTTTTGCGTATTGTTTACATTAGACCTGTGTAAAGCAATATGAAGATAACTTATAAAACGTGTAAATGACAACAGAGCTTTCAAGGCGCGCCGTTTTCTCCTTCTATGGCACGCTCGCGCACATCGTGATGTCAGGAGCGCGCATTTGCGTGGTGCGTGGCGGACGAGAGGCTATTTAACCTCAAACCACACCTACACTGTGGCGTCTGATTGGACTTATCAGATGTGGCTGTCTGTGCCGTAGCATTTATCTTCACCGACAACAGATCCAGACAGACAAGAAGAGTCTTACATCTGTACCAGAGAAGAAAAGTGAAGCAGCCAGTCGCGGGCATCACCTGTGAACTGCAAACGCGCGCCAGCCGCTCAGGTAAGTTGCGCCGAGGAACTGTTTAAATAATGCTCAAATTTATTCTCTTAATTTATACTGCATCAAATTGTGAACAATTCAAAATCTACAGATGATTAAAATATCAATGAATGGGACACACAACGCGGAGGTTTTAAAGATGCGCAACAAAGCATTAATGTATTCTACTATTTGGAATTATAACGTGCATTGTTGGCAATAAATTAATAAAAGCTGTTTATCAACTCATCTAATTACTTCGTTGTCGATAAGTGATTTTTTTTTCATATTTACTCTGTATTGTGATTATTAAAAAGTTATATTTGTATTCATTCTGTCCACCGAATACATTTAATGATTTTGAATTCGTCTGCACAATGCACATCAGACATCTGTTTAACTCGGTTTGGCATTTTAAATCACACTTAAAAGGTATGGGTCATGACAATGTAGGGAAAAAAACTTAATATACTCTAAAAGGATCAGTTGATGCTAACCCGAAACAGGTGTAGCTGTACTTATTGGTTTATACAAAAACAAAAGAAAAGCACGAAAAGTGTAAACTGTATGTTAAATATATTTTCATTATGTGTCGCACATGAACATATATGTTCCTACTTTCCATTTTCAAGTAATTGTAGCTTTAGGTTTTTAACAAATATTTTAAGCATAAGTCAGTTTTGGCTATAGGGTGGAGCAGCTGGTGATGCTGGTGCCACACATCAGTCCTACTTTAAGTTAAAGTCTGTCTGGGAGATTCATTCCAGATGTGCGTAAGTGATTAGGTTACTCTTTAGACAAATTGCAAAATTAAGATAGATTTCCTAAAGAAATATTCAGTTCGTAATTCTTTCTACTGTCCATAGACATTATAGACATTGGTAGAATGTCTATAATGTCACATATACATGTGTGTGTGTGTGTGTGTGTGTGTGTGTGTGTGTGTGTAATATTAACTATTGACCACTGCACTCTAGTGTCAGTGATTATCAGGGTACCTATCATTTCTTTTTCTCCCAGAAATTCAGATCAGGGCAGCCTGTTCTAAGTTCTTCACTATACTGTTCTATCAACTTTCTCTGTTTTTGTGTTCAGTTGTGGCATGGATTCACCTGTTTCCTTATTTGTTAGTGGCTTTTAGCACATAATTGTTCTAGCTTGGTTAAATCATTTTCCCTTGGGTTTACACCTGTAAAACTGGCAACGCAGAAGGACTGAATGAGTCACACAGAACTTACAGCAGCTTCCACATATAGAAGTTTACCTAATCAGGCAATGCTATTATGGAATGTGTGGGAGACAGAGGACTTAACAATCTATAATTCTTAAACTATGAAATGTATGAGTGACAATGCAGTATGAGAACCACTTTGCTGGGTTTTATTTACAATAGTTGCTGAATGAGTGTCAAACGACAATAATTAAAGACCCACGTTGTATTTCCCTCTTAGACTGTGTTAAGATGTACAGAGGTTTGTTTCTGGTGCTCCTCATTCTTTTGGTGGAGAATCGGCTCAGTGAGTCGAGCTGTGCGGATGAAGAGACTCAAAGATCTGCCTCAGATGTAAGTCAGTAGTCTTCTCAGTAGTTTTTAAACAGCACTGATGGTCTGTAAATCACCTCATGTGCTTTACCAGATCTTGGGTAAATCCTTGCTCACTCAAAATGGTTAAACTCTTTTATTTCAATGAAATGATTAATATAATTAATACTGTAGGGAGGTGATCAGATGATGCAGCGTTATGTCGTCCTACTGCTGGAAACTAGGAATGAAATATCCAGTAGTGCTATCTGCCAGTTGGGGGTCTACATACAGACATGACTGATGTCTGAGGAGGATGGAAGTAGAGGGTTATGGCCAAAGTTTCACAGTGGATGAATGTCCTATCTAGGATCTGTTATTACATTTTACCAAGTGATTCCTGGATAAATTGACCTAAAACTAAACAAGATAAAGTGCTGTTGAAAAAATGAAATAGTGAATTTTGTTGTGAAGTGGTTGCACAGCCTATAGTGCATAACTTTTTTTGTTATCCAGAGATGTCCACCTTATTTCCAGAAGTTACTGGTATTAAATATTGACCACTGTACCTCCAGTGACATTTACATTGTCATTTTGGCCAACAGAGGGGGCACGGAGGGGCAGATGATCAATGCAACTTTTTCTTGACATTCAAGTGTTAAATTGCATGATTATTCTGTAATAAGCCTGTCTTTCACAATTATTCTCATTCCTCTCCCTCTCTCACTCGCTCTTTTTCTCTCAGAGGAGTTCGAGTTTTCGACTTGCGTCACGTAACTTGCTTAAGAGGTATCATGATATAGACTATGACAGCTTTGTTGGCTTGATGGGGCGAAGAAGCGCAGGTGAGAAAGCATCCAATTTAATTCAATTGAATTTAATTTTTTAATACATTTATATTAGGTGTGGGTTATGATATTGGTCCAGAAGTTGTGTTGCTGTTCTGCTTTGTCTCATTCACTGACTAGGCTGCCATTTTTGGTTTTAGATCCTGCTGATAATATACAGCCACAGCGTAAAAGTAAGACTGATTTTCTTTCCTGCTCAGCAGGCTATAATTCTCCCTAAAAGATTTTATTTGTGCATTATTTGTTCTTTTCAGGAGAAATGCATGACATATTTGTGGGACTCATGGGTCGGCGGAACAGTGAAGATGGTGAGAATACAGTGTTGTGAATATGCTTAGAAGGAGTGTGGAATAATTCAAAATGATATATGACTTAAGTTTAAATCTGTCTGTTTCTCAACAAAATGTTCATGTAAAGTAAGAACAGATGTCTTCTGCTAATGTCTAAAAGAAACCTCAGGTTATAATCGAAGCACCAAACAAGGTCCAACAGTTTTGCATTCATAACAGACTTCAGTGACTCTGAAGTGAAGTGAGCGTTACTGTTTGACATACTACTGCAGTGTTTTGTGCTCACCCATTGACACTGGCTCCTATCACTGCACTGATGTAACACCTATACATACATACTGTCATTCATGCAAGCATGAATGGTATAATAAGGGTATATTTAGCTGAATTTGTTCATATTTATGTTACACGATTATATTTAGTAACCTATATTGTTCTTAAGACTTTAACGTTAAAAAGAAATATGTACAATTCCATGAAAAATATATTTTAAAAAATTGGGAGGACGTTAGTGAACTCCATGAATGTGCAGGGGGTTCCTGCAAATTAATGTATTAAGGTTCATGGGAAAAATCCGTGAGTAAGTGATGCTTTAAAATCAAGATGCTTCAAAATCAGTTTCAAGTTGACATGGACAAAGATTAAAGGATTTTCATGCTCGTTTAATTAATATCTTCAGCCTTGGGGATTAACGTGTGTTAATGTCAGATCAGCTCAGACATGTTGTTTTAACACTTGCAGGCACAGAGCGTCCATGGAGGAAAGAGTACCCAGAGCCACAGGGTCTGTTCTTTAACAAGTGCAGACTGAGGTAGGAACCACGTACATACACATACTAACGAGTGGTTGCTTTTTCCTGAATTCTGTCCTTGACACTAATAAACATTTGGTGTGTTTTATACATAGGAGCTAATGTGGCTGTTTTGTTCCAGGTATCGTCGTGGGTTATAGGACCTTTTGTGCCATTCTCACAAGACTAAACCCCTTATTGTGGCAAAGAGTTAAAATCACTTCAAGAAAGTACTAAGCAGTAATTTCATTATTTTAATTTTACTTGATTTATGTTGAATAAACACTATAAATACTTTTCAGAATCAGAATGGCTGTATATAACAGAAAATCTAAATCGGCATCTTCATTTGAGCATTTTATGTTACTATCTTTCTAATGTAAAAACATACATTTTGTAAATAAATGTATTTAATTGATTTTGTGATTAATATCGAAATGTGTCAATACTTATAATCCACTAATTTCCTGTTAAACTATTGTGTGTGAAACCACGAGCTAATATGACACCAGCGAAAATATATAATGTAATATAAACTGAGAATATCTTCTTTATGAGAAAAACACGGCATTGATTTTTTTTAGTTTACACTCATATTGTTTTTATCAAGAAGTGCAAAATACAGAGCAAACTACGTTCCAGCATGAGAATGATTTCTAACTATAGCTGCATGTGTAAATGACCAAACATCAGACAGTAATGTAATACACACATTACACAATTTATTTAGAACTATTTCATTTTGATTGCTGAATTTATTATACTGCCAAGAGGAGATAGAACCAATATCTAGTGTATTTAGTCACTTTAAATGTTCTCTACAAATATTACAGTCAGTTTGCTTTCTACAGATTTGAATGCCTTATTGAGCAACATTTTAAACAATATTTTAAAAATTAAATATGCTGCCCGTGCACATTGTGTGTGCCAGATTAGTAGTGCCTGTGATTACTCCTGCAAGACTCCGAGAGTAACAGTAAGTATCCATGTAGTTGTTCTTACCTCAGCTGGTTTGTCAGAAAAAATAAATGAGATAAATTTGCCATTTACAGAGAGGTTTTATTATGGACAACACATGCCAAGTGTTCCCAGAGTTCCCATCCCTTTCTTAACCGTCTTATCATAAATTTTCTTTCACCAAGATTGATGATGTGGCCTGCACTACTTCCCCATGGTACTAAAGTATTAAATATTGATAACATGGAATAATATACAGCTTAAAATGCTTGGTAAGATTTCAGCTGAATTTATTGACCCCAGTAACATAAACTCTGTTTAAATCAGTTTTAATATCTCACATTTGTCACGTAAGGATTTAAGTTTACCCAATTTGAAACTGTAAACTGTATACGTCAGAAGATAAAAAAAACTACGGGCATTTTAATCTCTCTTCTGCCATTTCCTGAAAATAAAAAAGAATTGAGTGGGTTATGCTCACTGTAATGACCCTTTTATTTGCAGAGACGCTAATATTGATTTCTTAATGTTTGTCTGAAGTGCATTAACACACAAATAAACCAAACTGCTTTCTGGTATTGTGTGAATAATTGTGGGGGCAACTAGGCTTGTGATCGGAAGGCTGCCGGTTCGAATCCTAGAGCCAACAGGTCACAACTGAAGTGCCCTTGAGCGAGTCACGCAACCCCTAACTGCTTCCTGGGCACCATGGCTATGGTTGCCCAACCCTCCGGGCACGTTTGCTCACTGCCCCCTAGTGTTCACTGCACGGGTCGGGTTATAATGTGGAGGATAATTTCACTGTGAGTACAAGGGGGATAACGTGTTCTAAATTCTAAAATTGTAAAAAATGATTTAGGTAAATTATCATTAAAGTATTAAAGCAATAGACTTTACCCGGACAGTTTAATAACCGTTCACGTCTCTTTTGATTGTGAACTTGTGCTGCTTGTAGATTTTAGCTTTGCTTCTGACTGTTTAATCCAACTAAAACCATATTAACAATAATCACTTTGGCCAATTGGTTGAATTGTTGAATCCTTATTTTAAGTGTATCGCATACTATTACAAAAGAAATATTTTTTACTTGAAACAGATGGGCCAACTAAGTCTCTCTCCCCAGTCTGCTGATGAAGAGTTTCATGTCCTAATAACTTCTACAAAAAATGAAAACCAAATATTTCACTGCTTATTTTTTATTGAAAATACCATCAGACATCCACTTCACATTTACACGCACACACACACACACTGCATCAGCTTTGTTTTCATGAAAACCAAAAGTCTTTATAGGCTCAACACTAAATAAATATCAGAGGAAAATACAACAGAAATTAGTACCTGGAGAACTTCAGTGCAGAGCTGTTAGAAGTACAGCTGAAAATTCTAGTAAACAATTATTTAGCTTTTTGATTCATTGTGTCTCCCTGTAAAATTTCTAAAAATCAAGACATTAACGAGACCATGTAAGCCCAGTATAACTCTTTATGGTGCCCTATGATGTTATCTCATGCTCTTCGTTTGGATTGCAGTGTCGTTGTTTGCTGGTTGTTTTGTCTGATCCACACTGGGTACCTCTGTGCTTCCCTTGTCCTCTGATCTGTCCCGGCTCACCCCTGTGCCGCTGGATGTGTTGGTACTTTCTGTTACAGGTTGTATCACTTTCACGTTGGTCAGCACTGGTTTCTCAGTCTGATTTGCTGATTGAGACCCAGGTGGATCTGGAGGTTTGTAGCGGTACTGGTAGCCGTAGGGGCGCAGGTGATAGGAGTAGTACTCGAGTGTGTACATCAGCTCAGCGTCAACGTAATGGAAGGACACGGCTAGATCAGAGCAGCACTGTGGACCCTGAGAACGCAAATCACGTTAACTCACAAAAATGAAAAAAAGGCAGGAAAAAAAAAAACGCTCTGTACCGGACATCGGTCAATCACTTGGCTTTGGGCACAGCACTTACTTTTTGCCATATAATATATTTCGTAAGGGAAATTCGTAAGGCATTACGCCCTCATGAGACCATATGAAAAAGCTAATCCAAGCTTGTCATAATACTTTAGTTACCAAGGGGATAAAAGTGTACCATGTTCAAACAAGACACCATGTCTTGCTGGTAGAACATTCATACATGCCCTGCTGATAAGGGTCCACCTTAGACAAACACTTTGAGTTATTTAACCTTGACCATAAAGCTGTGACTAAACCTACACATAATTTTCTGAACCTTCATCTGATAATAGAAGAAAAGGAAAACTTACCTCAACAATAGGATAGTAGCAGTAGATCCAATACCAGAAGCTTTTTGAGAATTTGCCAGTGAGATGATGTTCAGGTATGAACGGATGAAAAGTCTCACGGTGCAGAGTGTCTCTCGAGTCTCCTGCCCGCACACCCATCTTCTCCAGACACTGACCCATCGCAAGGTCTTCCACTGAGCTTGTATGTGTGCACACTTTGGTACTGAAGCCCTGCACGAATCTCCTGAGTGCTTCTTTGCTGAGCACGTACCCAGCGCCCCCGCTCATATAGCCCTGCTTGGTGTAGGGTTTAAAGCGCTTGCCGAAGTAAATGGGCTCTTCGGAGGAGTGGTTCGACAGGATCCAGCGCAGGTTGTCTACCACCACGTAGGTGTCGTCGTCCGCCTTGAGGAACCAGTCAGCGTCGTCCGCGTGGTTCTTCAGGGCATAGTGGAAAGCCCGGATGGTTTTCCAGTAAAGCTGATTGCGCCCCTCCTCCGTGCCCAGGCCGACGGTCGGAAAGCCGCGGTCCTCCTCTGAGCTCATGAACAGCACCTTGTTGCAGTGACGGGTCCAGGTTGCTTTTACATGCCGTGCCTTCGAAATCAAGTTACTCGGGCCCGTCATGATCCAGCACAAGATGCGCACCTTTTTAAAGAGCTCGTCTGCAACACGACTGTCCCCTTCTATTAAAAAAACACAATTAAAACCATTAACAATTAAAATGGACCTCAGATTGCCACAGTTGACCCCGAGTGAAATTCCTGATAGTGGAAATTGCTAGATGATTCTGTGGATGGGAATATGCATACGGTACATGACAGCAAGAAGGTCCTGGGTTCATGTGATGTCAGTTTTCAAATGCAACAATTATTAACGATTGGTGCCAATTAAAGTCTGAAAATAACCTACAGCATTTAGCACAAGCTTCAACGAAGAAAAAATACAATCATTACTACAATGCAAGAAGGTAAGATCAACAGAGGCATCTTGACTGTGTTGGGGCTAAACCATGCACCCTTCTGATCACTAGTCCATAATCAAACCATCAACGCTCTGCAATTTTGCAAGCTTTAATCCCAATGTGCCACAGAGTCTAACAAGTAAACGTGTTTGTTTGAATCAAATAAAGAAACAACACATTTTAAAATAGTTTATATCAAAGATAGTGTTCTTTTAACTTGAAAATAAACGATACTTTAACAAAAATGCAAAACCTGTATCTATTTGTTTGCAGTAACTTATTTATTCACTTATACCTCACTCTTCAACGATTGCCTTCATTATGATTACGGTAAGGTGACACTCATCTGTTGTTACACATCGACTCCACTAGAGAGAAGCATTGAAGCACCTGTGTGATGATGCTGATTGAGGTTCCAGCTGAGGTTGCTGGTGATCTTCTCCTCGTGCTGGGCATCGTTCCCCTGTCTGAAGCTCTGCTCAAACCACACCTGCCTCAGGAAAAAGTAGAGAGTGCAGCAGCCTACCAGGAACCCCAGATAGAAAGCAGACGTGGAACTCACTGCTTTCATAGCAGCACACGTCTAAAGTAAATGCTAGGAAAGAAAAGTTTGGACGTTTTTAATAGCAAGTGCATCAGATATCAGGAGTATGTCAGATATGAGAAGAAATCAAGCTGATAATGGCTATTTTGCTTCATTAATTTAACTCATTTTGTTCAGCCACACAGCTACACGTAGTCTTTGAAGAGGTTTGGATGTTTACAGAATGTTTCTTCACATTTGTAGCATTCTTCTGATCACGCGTCCAGAATTGGGCCACCGCGGCGCTGGTGTTGAGCATTGGTTTGTCTTCTGGAAATCTTAAATGGAAAGATTCCTCCACAGCAACTAAAAGTCTCCAGCATGTCGAAATGTCTCATTACAGTTGTTACATTGGCGATACAGCTTCGAAAATCTGAATTTTGTGTTTAGTCATGCTGTCTTTATCTTACATTAGACAAATAAGTAGAAACATTTGCATGGCAAACCTGTAAAACACTCAGCCATCATTAGATGGGTCATGAACTAACATTAGATGTAGTTGGGGGTATTTTAAAGCTGTTTACCTTGAGTGACTGTAAAAGCTGTGTGTTAATCTCAGTTCCCAGTAGGACAAAGACATCTGTTCTTGGATTCAAGTCCCAGTACACCCTAAGCAGTTAAAACAATGGACATTTTTTAAGTAACACATCTAATACAGTGAATTATTGAAATAGACACACTTGAACTTAATATTCTACACTATACACTGATAACAGCACAAGGCACAATACACCTGAAGGAGTTATCTGTTACCACAAATAAGTGGGTTTGCTTCTACAGCCCAATACCACGCAGTCAGATTAATATATAACTGAATGTGTCTGTCTGCCCTACGCCTGGTTCAGAGTCTAACCAGCGCCCATTGAACCCCCGCGACCCCGATCAAATAAGCGATACAGAAAGTGAGTACAAACTGTTAGGGTTCAAGCTTGTGCATCAGTGCACCTAAAAACTAACGCTTGTAAAATATAAAAGCCGAGTCGAAAGCAGTTTTAGTTCTGTTAGAAACCTTAAGAAATATAAAAAAATAAGGTAATAAGATGTTTGATGTTACAAACCCTACTGGCTGTGGATCAGGTCTCTGTTACATGCTGCTGGTCCAGATTCAGTATAAATGCAGCAGGACACTTTCATTACTTTAAGATGAATAGTTTGACCACGTTACAGTTTGGAAAATGAACAGACACATTTCCGAGGCCGGATCCTCAAAGGAGTTTATTTGCTTACGAAGCGTCTGTGGTCACAAAGGCCTCCATTGTTTATTTACCACAGCATCAGTCTCGCTGATCCCTGCACCGCTACGCCATCCGATTGGATACGAGGCTGTGAAGTCACATTAAATCCCGCCTTCTTACGGATGCTGAGAGGAACACATGGATCAAAAAAATCCCAATCCCAACATTTTAACTCAGTCTGTGGCAACATTCGTGATATAAACAGTAATTACTTCAGTTCACAATGTTATCAAGCACACTTCTACTACACTACAGGTTTTGGATCACTAGGAAACCACTCGCCACTTCTATGGTAATTACGCCTAGAAACATGATCCAATTATTCACAGTTCTGCAAGTAAAATGTAGAAAATATCCAGATTCTTCATATTGATTTAACATGTCACACTTCTTCCAACCACTCATCTAAAAAAAAAAACAATTTAAACGAATTTATAAGGATTAATAACAGAGAAGGTCCATCCCAGGAGAAGGCCACTGCTGGGGTTCAGCTGTTGCTGGGTTGCTCTGTAATTGGGAAAATAACAAGGAGAAAACAGTTCAGGCACAATGCAGTTACCCTACACACACACACACACACACACACACACACACACACACACACACATACATACATACATACATACATTTTAACAAAAAATAAATCTGACACCACTTCATCTTTATATC
>JAYDZG010000020.1:2661404-2672855 GCA_034509265.1 Microcambeva bendego | reverse complement strand
GAGGAAATCTGACCAATTGTCCGAGATCATCACAACGTGCCTCTTCTCGGTGTTCTGGAGATGGTGTTAATAAACACCTCTCATTATGACTCACTGATTCCCTATATATATATTTATATATTTGACTCGGTTCCTTTCATCCCATCATTGAGCCGTTCACTAGAAGCACTGGTATGAGTTTTTTATTCATAAAAAAAATAATTAAGAAGTACCCACTAAAGGCAATGCAGGCCACTGTTGTCCTGCCTACCAAAACTGCACACATTTCGACTCCAAGTAAATAACACGAGGCACTGATGAAAATTTATATGTGCAAGTATTTACTGAACCACAGTATGCACTATGGAGGAGGGCAGTAACAGAGATTTTCTGAAAAGAACACAAACTGTCACAACTGTAACCCCTCCCACGTCAGAACCGAGGTTCAGCACACAACAGACGCTGACCACATCACAAGCTTCTCAGGGCCTGAGGGGGCTCTTTGATTTTGGCATGCCGTGGGCATTAGCTACAAAGTAATTAGGGTAAAAAGTTCAACCTCAGTGCAACAAAGCTGTTGATACACGTTCATATAAAAAGGTGTGAAAATCCTACTTCTGAACAAGCATATGTTTCAATCTGGTGTTTATCATTTTTAATTATGACTGATTAAAGTCGACCCTAATTTATTTAGGATTTTATAATAATTTATAATGATTATATTAATGTCAGAACTAGCTGCACAACATGAACTTTGTCTTTAAGCTAAGGGAGAAATCCAAAGCTCCCAGAGGAAACCCATGCAGACATGGGGAGAACATGCAAACTCCACACAGAAAGGACCTGTGATTTGAACCCCATGACAGTGCTGCCCTCTATCACGTTATAAGATTTTTTTTAAATATCTGTGCTTATGGTTTAATGGACCTGTATAACCCTTTCCATCATTAAAATGAAAACTCCAGAACATATGCAGTTTGGGCAAAAAAAAAATATTCAAATCAATCTGGCCTATTAATAAGAGGAAATTAGGAGTGAGGTTCCGTGCGTTCAGAAGGACAATCGTCCAAAAGTGCACTCGGTAGAATAAAAGTAGAGGTAAGAGCAGAGGAAAATTGAGATCGAGTGGAAAACACTGTCAATGACTGGAACTGAGTGCATTTAAACCCATACTATCAGCTAATAATGGAGAACATTGCGAACAAGGACAACATTCCCATAATGCATTTTAAAGTAGGAATAATTAGACGCTGGGGTAGGTTAATGACCAACAGTCATTTACCAATCAGCACAGATGTTTGAATTAAGTTCGATTTTACTAATAGACGAACCGTCTCTTGCAATATTCACGACGTCATAGTTTCCATTCTGTGATGTGAATTACAGTACATAACATCATATCTCACATTTACAGTACATTATGGGTCTGTCAGAACACAGCGTGAGCGGCATTGCTGCCAACGTACACAGCTGCCTGAGCAGAGCGGATTCTAATGAGGTACCAAACTAATGAGGCTGATTGTTTAGACGCACTTATTACTTAGCAATCATGACGGTAACATGACTGCAGTTATCGCTAACCAAGCTGACACTGACCAATACAGTGGTGCTTTCAAATTAGTTTAAGGAATGGCAGGCTCCCATGGAACTGCATATACAGGTGGTGGTCATATAATTAGAATATCATGAAAAAGTTGATTTATTTCACTAATTCCATTTAAAAAGTGAAACATATATATTATATTCATTCATTACACACACACACTGATATATTTCAAATGTTTATCTCTTTTAATTTTGATGATTATAACTGACAACTAATGAACATTCAGCATCTCAGAAAATTGGAATATTACTTAAGACCAATACAAAAAAGGATTTTTTGAAATGTTGACCAACTGAAAAGTATGAACATGAAAAGTATGAGCATGTACAGCACTCAGTATTTAGTTGGGGCTCCTTTGGCCTGGATTACTGCAGCAATGCGGTGTGGGATGGAGTCGATCAGTCTGTGGTACTGCTCAGGTGTTACGAGAGCCCAGGTTGCTCTGATAGTGGCCTTCAGCTGAATTGTTGGGTCTGGTATATCGCATCTTCTTCTTCTTCACAATACCCCACATATGTTTATGATATTCTAATTTTATGACCAGCACCTGTATGTCTGTTTTCATTTTTTTCAACATCTGGTGTAGTTAAAAATAATTATTGCTAAATCATTACATGATGAAGCATTTTTACATGCATGGCATATAAATTCAGTTATTTACACGATGACATGCATTTTAACAGCATTTGTTTGGCAACAGAATGGTATAGTTAGCAGACAGCCCAACACCGCGCCCTTGTGGAATATATTGGTAATACACTCACATCTTTCGTCAAAGGAGATCAATTCTAGCTTGGTTTTAATATTCTTGCAGTATTTTTTTTCTTTTTTGTCAGTTTTTACTTATTTATTGTACTAACATGGCACTAACATGATCTCACAAGAAGAAAAAAGGGATTACCTTAAAACAATTAAAATCACTCATCTGGCTGCTACAAGAAACTGTTAACTGTTATCTGAAGTCCTTATTGTCCAAGCTAACATCAAGAAAATCATTTTACTCAACTAAACACAAGAAATTTGTTCACAAAAAGAACTCAGTAAACTAACTGAACAAAACCCTTCCAGGCATGATTGTGTTTTTATTCACTGGTACACTTGTATAATTTGTATGCTTTTGTATAATTTTATATTTTTCCCATCATAGAATTTTTTGTAGATGGACTCGGCTCTCTCCATGTGGGTTCCTGTGATGACGTCATAATCGGCCACGCATCGAAAATCAAAGCCCTGTTGCCTTGGGGACAAACGGAAACTGATAAAGCCTATTCTAAATTCCGCCATAACAGGACCTCAAACATCCAGCATGCACTGTATTACTTCAAGAACCGCTTCAAGTGTATAACCGGTAACTGATCGCTGTGTCTGTTTTGGCCTGGTGATTTATCCTCTGCAGGGTTTCTTTATTATATTTATATTTTCTAAAGACACGCAACAACTCTTAAGCTTAGCTGAAACAACATTACAGGTCAACAAAGACTATGAACTGGAGATTTATGCTGTGTCTGACTATCTGTGAACGTTGTGTTAATTTATTTTGTAAACTGTTAGTAAAAGAAGCTAACTTTTGAACTTTTGTACAGATTTTTTAATTTTTTTGGAGATTTTATACAAGAGATTTTGGAGATTTTTTTTCCATTAGGTGAAGGGAATTGGTAATTAACCATGTTTATTGTAAATGAAAAGATGTATTTATAATAATAAATGGAAATTAAGAACATTTGTAATAAACTGTAATAAAGACAGTAAATATTACTTTTAGTTTATTTTGTGTAATGTGTTTGTATTACCTAATCTTATTGTTTTGCCATATGTTGAACGTTTAAATACGATAGATAGGATGGAGGATGGATGGATGGATGGAAGGACGGATGGAGAGAATGCCACCAAATATACTCAGATGAAAAAACACATTCCACTCACTAGCTGTGCACATTTTAATTTCTTTTATTTTAATTGAGTTGTTTAATTAATTGTGTTTAGCTGCATTAGAAAGGTTAATACAGCACATCACCAGTACTGCAATGCAAATGTGAGTCAACAAACTGGCTATAAAAAAACTGACCCTTATGTGATTTTACAAACAGTTCATAGACATTAGTCACTTGTTTTATGTACAGTAGTATGTTGGCACTAGAGCTCATGAGGAACTGATTCATATACTCAGTAAAATTGATAATTTGGTTATTGAGTAACCAAAGGTTATAAATAAATTGTATTCTTGTTTCCACATACGTTCACACTGTTTTATATAATGTTTGGCCTAAAACCACACAGTGTGACAAGAAATGCAGTAACGGCAAAAGGAAAATTCATTTCCCCACTATTGGATGCAATTTCTATCTATACAACTGTGGCCAATTTCTAGCCCAGTCCACCAATACACCAGTAAACAGATCACCATTTCACCACCAGTACGGCCTGTTGGTTTTGTCCCTGGATATATTTTCTTTTGGGGAGTAGTCTGTATTTTGTTTCAGTCCTACACATCTATTTGTTAGGTTACGCCCTATGTGTCACATGTGGGATGCTGATTACCTAAGATAACCAAAGAGAATAAAAAAGTGTCTCTAACAGCTAATGCCGTTTTGCATTTTTTTTGTAGATCATTAAAACACATTATTGTTTAAAATGATCTGGTTTGATGGTGCTGCCCAGTATTTTACACAACAAGTTAATAATGTCAAATTGCATGATTAGGTTTTTCCGATATTAGTCTCTTATTCAGCAAAATGAACTTAAATGATTTTTTGCATATTAGCCTTTAAGTTCTGGGTTTAAGTAACAAGTTCCACATTAGAAGTCTGTCGACATTCAAACCCAGATCATTGTGTTTTCCGAAGGCTTTTCCTGTAAACACAAACCAAAATCAGTCCAGTTTGGGGTCGGTATAGAAAACCAGATGCAAACGTAACATCACTGTACCTTCTGCTGTTGAATATGAACTATGGCATCATGGACTGTGACAAAGATGTGCTGTGGGTTTATGTAGTTCATCAGGCCACTGGCTGTGAGAATCTTTAACACGCTTTCTACACAAATAACATATTTACTTGCAGGTTTAGTTTATTTTCTGTTTTTGCGCAGTTCTACTAATAAAGAAAAACAGATTCAATGCACTGAACACCATGATGTAGTTCCTTCATAAAATTAATTCTTTTCAAATATGGGGAAATATTTAAATGACATAATGACATTTGGTGTTTAACAACGTTCAATGTGCACGTTTTATTTTATTATACAAGGGATTTGTTTTAATAATATACTAAGCATAATTAAATATGCTTACATTAAAATCTTACCATTGCAGTTTGCCAGGTATATTCTGACTTCCATCTTCTGACATTCGATACACATCTGTAAAGCATAATGTCACTAATAAGTGCGATATATTCAGTTTGGTTCAGTAAAGGCAACTTATTTATCATTTCGGTTTCTGTATGTGATGAGAAGTGACAGCTCATTTAAAAGAATATTGCATTACAGTTCATTCTAATTTATTATTTTCTATGTATAAAACTGTTGTGTTAGATACTGTGTGTTTTAGAAATGTATGTATTTGATTTTTTTTACCAAACGTTAATACCAGAAATTTTATTTGAAACCCTGTAAGAATTCTGTTCCAACAAAAACCATCTTTAATGGTATTTTTGTAGATTCACAAAATATTCTATAATTAAGTGGCTTCCACATATTTTTGGTCTGATTCAAAAACATTGTGATCGATGGATTGCCATTTCAGACAAAATTGTGTAGGACATTTGAGGTGTTTATTGAACATATACAGAGAACTAAAATGTTAAACGATCCAGCAAAATGTATTCCACAATAAATGCATTATTTAAACCGCATTGCTACCCCTAGATGCATTAGTAAAAATGCAATTCAAAGGTTTGTTACGACTTAAAAATGATTTTAGGATATTATTTTGTTTGTTGTGATGAAAACAAGCCAATCTGGATCAGCTCACCTGTATGAACAATTTTGCTCCTGCAACATCAACAAATATAACACTGCTGCAATCGATAAGTACTGCCTGCATTTCATTTCCGGCCATTTCTGAAAATACCCAGAGAAATACCACTACAACAGACATTCTTCAAAATCTATATCAGAACAAGTTAAGTTATTTAAAGAAGAATCATCTACCTGGTTTAAAGAATTCATTCTCAAAGGGAAATGACTTGTTCGCAACTCCTCTATCCTAATAAAGAACACAAACATCAAGTAAGAGAGTGGACTTGATTTGAGTCAGGAATAAATGTATATTGTAAGCATTACCCCTTCTTTCAATTTAATGGTGGAATGTAGCATGTTAACACCCTCATAAATGTAAAGTTTATTTTCTATTAGAACGTATACTTTGCCTCACCTCAGCATAACATTTGCATATACAAAAAAGACTTCATTTAAATGCATGTTGGCTTGACTACACTTGTAAATGCGATCTGTAATTGATAACTGACCACAGTATTTATAGAGTCCCTCTCCCTTTTCTCCAATGCTTTCCTGGCCTTCTCTCTGCTACGGATACGCTCAGGTGTGAGACCCAAAAGCTGGTTCACGTCTGCCTTAAAGAAGCTCCGGTTCCCATAGAAGATAGGTCCATTGTAGGTTAGGATCTTAACTCCAGGGACTTCACAGCACTATGATGCAGAGATGATGGTATTGGTGACAGCATAGTGAACAAACATAAAGTGACTTTCCTGTGAAATCAGCACTACTTTACGGATCATAATGTTGAAATTGCTACACAGTTAAACATCTAGTTTGCTTGGTGTATTTACTACTGCGGTCCATCCTTATGTTATACAGCATTCTACTTCTATTCAGATAAGCTTACACATTATTAAGTATACAAATACTGACTGTAACTCTGAACACTTTGTCCCCCCCTGTATCCAATCTATCATGTAAAATAGGACCCACACTGACCAAATGTGGACTGTTTTCAGCAGCGCATTGATACATACATGATATCAATACGGTAAAGTCTGTCGATGTAGTTTTAGTGTAGTGAAGTTAAATTATCACACAAAATGTTTCTTTGTATATTGTCAGGTTGTGTTCCTCCTGCGATGCCCTGCACCGCCAGCAGAGGGCTGCACAGGACGACTAGTAGTAAGAGACCTGACTACAAAACATGACTACAAACTCATTATCAGGGCTAATAATGCACAACTGAGACCGACGTTACATAAACAAAGCCCGGTGATTAGCTCGATGCTGCGTCGTCGCTTTGTGTTAGACATAGTCGATAAGACAGAAGCTCCGTTTTGTGTTACAATAGTATGATTAGGGAGGGTTTTTTGTTTAAACTTAAATAAATTCACTTTTTCTAACCGAGTCCAGAGTCGGCTTATTGAACCGGAGTCAGTTTATTGAACCGACTTTCCCCAATTTTTGGTTGTGGGACTTTGTGGCTATGATCATGTCCGGTAGTTGATGGTGCACACATCTAACATACAGATTCTAGTCACAGCTAGATCTACCGTTCTGGCTGAATCGTTTATCAAATATTTTATTTTCATTTGAATAGTGAACCGAGTCAGTTCACACTGACTAGCGTAGAGAGAACACACGTTTAGTGATTTTCCAGTTAATGAGTAAACCTCTTATTTAAATGTGCGAATTTCCCGTCTTTTATTGTAGTTTTTTATTTTGGAAAGATGGAAATGTATATGTTTTGAATCTTGTCCATGAGCCTATAGTTTACCGGTACCGGTTCATTTACACAATACATGTTATAACTGCACTTCGCAGATTATACCATTTACATTACTAAAAGTAGCCTGTCCCTATTATTTTATCCATATTAAGTGCACTATGGTACATAAGATTATTTTCATGTAAAGTGCTATACTGTAGTTCTGCAATACGAGCGTGGTGAATTAGTGCTTCAGTCATTTGGTGAATTTAAAGTTTAAAGTTGAAGGCACCTTGTTGTGATTGTCGATGGGCCGATAGATCTCTGTATTAGCAGCTCTGCCCAACACTGAACATCCAGCCCTGCAACAACAGTACATATAAGTGTTCATTTATAACATTCATCTGCTTTATTTCTGTCGAGGAGAATCACGTGTCTCAGAAGGAAGCAGTGCTGTCATATGGGGTCTGTTCTGAAAACTTCATGTTGGAGTAGCTTCACTTTAGTTTGCATGTTTTAACTTAATAATACACACAGTTCACCTTGTAGAACAACTGATCCTGAAACATCATCAATTTGTCTAGAACTATTCATGACCTAGTTTATCAAAACAAAACTGGCCCAGCTTACCTTTGTGAATACTTTGGCTCTCTTAACGTCCTAAATGTAACACAGTTGCAACTTATTAGTACTGGCTGTGCCTCAATTGAGGGGTGGGGGGAGATTCACCCACTTTTAAATGTACTTCCAAATGTCCTAGTTAAGTTTACATGTAAATGTGTGTTGAATTGTATTTACAAATAAAATGTACTCAAAACATTTTTAATATGCTAATGATGGTTGTAAGATGCTTTCTAAATGTTTAATCAGTCTATAAAAATATTTAGATCACAGTAATGTTTTAGATAATCCTCATGATCTAGACATTTGTATACAGAAAGGTATGTGAGGTTTCCCTACATATATTTTATCACCACTCATTTTCTTTAAATCAGCTAATGAGAGAGTTCCACACAAGGCACCTGAAGTCTTTGGTTTGGTTTTGGCCAGAATAGAGCTTCAATTGTAAAAACCCACACAAGTTGTAAGGGGTTGTAAAGAAATAGGCTTAATATATGTTTCTACTCACTGTTTATAAGATATAAATGCTTCTCGTCATGAAGCTCTAAGTGAAAGTGTAAGTTTGTATTACTCTTCATCACAAACTTTTAAGGACTCTTTGGTTTAGTGTTTTAGAAGGTGCCAAATCCACTGACATCAACCAGAATGCTGCCAATTGTATAATATAAAACCTCTAAATCTCCCATCGATGCTAATGGTTAATTAGGGAAACATGAATTCACATGATGTAGCCATTCAGCACAGTTGTTTCATTGAACAGATTTGTAGGTAAACTGATGTTTTATATTACCTCTGTGTGCGACAAATGACTGTCATCATGGAGAACAGTACACCAATGGCAAGACCCAAATCCACATTAAGTACAACAACAGAAAGCCAAGTCACCAGCCAAACCCCCTGTGGACACGATTTCAGAAGTTACAAATAGCATTTGTGGACATTCTTGTATATATAACTGTTATATTGACAGTGCCGGGCTTACAAAGTCAATTCTGCTAACTCTCCACAGATCGGGGAGATCCTGAAATTGCAGGAACATTTGCCTCAAGCTGGTGACATTTATACATGCCAGCACAGCCTAAGGAAAAAGGAACAGAAAAAAATTAAAATGTAGTTTGTTAATTTTTATTGGAGTTATTTACTGTGCATTTTGTAAACAGAACACAAAATTGGCTGGTTCTAAATATATATATATATAAATGACTTTAGCTGTTGACTTCTGTATAACCATATAACGATTTAGATCAAGGTATATTATGATGAGAGGATAAAAAAAACTATGCCCTTCTGTGCTGATCTTAAAAAGCATGCTTAAAATTTGAATATGATTAACCTTGGGTAAGAAGTAGAACAGAGGACCAATGAGAAGCAGCACCACCAGCACCACCAGACTTGTGAACAAACCTGAAAGCTAGCACATACAAAACAATCAACACATCATTTAAAGACTTGAATATGCAAAAAGGTAATAATGAATCAAACTTATGAATATATTACTTGTCTATAAAGTGATACAGCTGTATCAGGCTTTGTTCTGATACCTGTGTATAACCACCAGCACTCTCTAATATGTTCGTAGTGGCCAGTGTAGCTGAACTGGGAAAGCAGGTGAAGAGAGACGACACTGTGTTGGAGATGCCATGTGCCAAAAGCTCCTGGATCAGAAATTTAAAGCATCAGTAATTAACACAAACATTTAACTATTTCATTATTAGATCAATTCTAATACTTGTGAAAATAATTAATTTGCAAATTATACATTTGTGTAGACTTAAGTCACCTGATTGGGCTGAATAGAGTAGCCATGTTTATCGGCGTATATCATTGCTAATGACACAGATACAGCGTAGCCTACAAATGTGATGGCAACTGTATCACCAGCTATTGCCGGTACCATTTGCAAAGCAGGTAGCCGAGGCTTAGGAAACCTAGAACAATGCAAAAATAGAAACCTTTCTGGTGAATTTTTAAAATAATTGTTGAGCATCCTTCATTATTAAGTCCAGATGTTTTAGCAACACTGGCCCATTGTGTACAGATAAATTAAACTATGTTAAAGCATACGACAAAAATCTGTCCACAAATATTAATATATTAAAATATAAAGTATTTGTTACCCTGCTGGAATGTGACCCACTATCTGGATTTCATATGTGGAGTCCAGTGAAGAGACATAAGTAACTCCAGTGGCAATTATAACCTGAAGGAAGTAAACATACAGCCTTAATATACACATTACAAAAATATTACAATATATAATGAATATCCATCCCAAAACCATGGTCAATCCATCTTTGTAACATTGGCAGTTGTCACTTCACAAACTATTTAGTAGTGTGTCTGATTATTTGTGTAGATCCCATGAGAAGAGCTCAGACACTGAAGAAATCATGAATCAAAATGTACATTTCATTTTTTTTTTCTCAAAGAGAGTTCACTGAGGTTAAGATCAAGGCCCTGTGCAGTTCACTAAAGTTCACTAGAGAACTCAACCATGTCTTGTATTTTGCTTTGTATGCTGAGACACAGTTATAGAACAGAAAACAGACGTCTCTGTATAGATAGATAGATAGATAGATAGGTACTTTATTGATCCCCGAGGGGAAATTCTTGTAATTGTTGCCACAAACACAGAAGCATAAAAGTTATAATATTTGATTGATTCTATCCGTGATGGGTGTTGGTGAAATCAATAACCTTGATCGTTAGAAATGGTTTCCATTGACCTTTGGCCACAAATTGTGTCCCAGTGTTTTGAGGTTGCTGAAGTGCTGAACAGTATTCCATGAATATTTCTACACTATTGCACAAAATCATGTCATGAGCTTCTGCCTTTCTAGGTTTACACTTTACCTGCACTGTCAATCAATCTTAGAGTGTCTAGACTGAACCCAGTCATGGTATTAATGTGATTATTAGGCCAGTCCGATTATTTTATTTTACTGCAGGTTTACTGGTTTGTTTTATTGCAAGGCAATGCAACCTAATGGCATTAAGACACAGTACAATTACAGTGTGCTGTTATTCATTAGCTGGATGGCTTACTGTGAGAATCTCCACAGGAATGGGGGTGCGCAGACGTTGCCGAAATCGTGTGTTGACTTCTTTGATGGGGACGAGAACGGCCAGGCACAGCATTGAGATCAACAGCTCTGCGAGGTTCGTGTGAGGCAGGTTCTCCATCACTGAGGCCAGTGTCTAGAACATTTGACAAGGCATTTTGTGATCTCATTTTGTATTTACATCTGGCATTTTGAAACATCACGTACCACAGAAGCTTCAGTATGGAAAATTCATTCATCTCCAGTGGTTAAAAAATCTTAAATCAATTAAAGTGTAATTTGAATATTTTATGTAGGTGGCCATGGCCATGCTTTGTAACATTATTCTCCAGGCTATAGAAACTCACAAACCTTGAAGAGCGAGAAGGTGCCTGTGTGTCGGGGAAGCCGTAATCCCAGCATGTTCTGCAGCTGTGAGACAGTCACGTGAAATGCAGCGGCGCTGGTAAATGCTTTAACAATGGGTTCAGATAGGTATGTGGAGAGGAAGCCCAATTGCAAACCAAACATGCAAAGCTGGAAACAAAAACACAATC
>JAYDZG010000020.1:2609258-2624931 GCA_034509265.1 Microcambeva bendego | reverse complement strand
GATCTCATTGTGTCTGACGTACTGCTACGAGAATCAAACCGTACTTACTTCGAAATAAGTGTCGATATATTCTGAGACGATGTGCTCTGACTTTGGTTTGTTTTGGCAGTACACCACATACATGTGAAGTCGTCGTTCCTACAAATCACAAATAAGTGGAAGAATAAAACCCTTAATCTTCACCAACTGTGTATTATTTAGGTTTCAGTACATGATTTCTTCCAACTCTAGTTTAGATTACATTAATATTTCAGATATTGAAAACAAAATCCTATCCTACTACAGTCAAACTACATCTGGTTTCTTCAAATGGCAGAGACCTTGGGGGTCAAAAATAACAACAAAAAATATACTTAATTATTAGAAAACTGTGGCAATCTGGTCCCTCTGTGGTTTACAAGAAGTCAACGTAAACCCTCAAGAGAGTTTAAGCATTTATTTATTTATTTTTTCTGACTTTTTATTTTTTGTTTCACGTCCTTTGGACCCAGGCCACCATAAAACAAATCTACGTTCAGGTTTGAGTGATACGACTGGTATGGTCAAGTGCCGGTTATTTCTGATTGACAAAGGGGAGATGTTAAGTCCCTTTAATGCTACTGCAACAATCTGATTAAGCCAACAGAGGGCACAACATGTTTCGGGGTCTGTGTTAAGAATCACAGTAGGATCTCCATGTGCTAGTGGGTTCACATGCTGAAGAAGGAGTGTGACCCTCCTTACTTAGTGAGGGTGCCAAAGGGAATATGAGATCTTTAAATGTCCAAATTAGGACAAATCATTACTTGTTTCAATGATTAGAAGAAGCTCTGTGTGTGAGCAAAACAGCTAAAAGTGTCACGTCATGTAAAACTGTAGTGCAGTTTAGAGTTAAAAAAACAGAAGGAGGAAGTGTGTGAGAGAGGTAGAAGGGTAATGGAGATTTTAATGGAGTGGTATGAGCATGAGATCATGTATAATTCAGTCATGTTATCCCCTGTGTAACCAGAGACGAGCTACTTCAACTGCTGCTGGGGCGAAGAGCCGGCACCTGGATCTACACTCGTATGTGCAGTCATGGCCAATGTGAAGTACGTTCTGACAGAGTTGGGAACCTTTAAATGCAGCAGTGAAGGAAAAAAGACTAAGTTTATGGGCCATCATGTGTAAAAGTAACAGGAGTGTGATTTTAAAAAGTGACCCACAGCATGTTGTTCTGCAGATTGATGTGCTGAAGTTATCCCTGCTCATGTGGATACTTGATCAATATGTATTAAAGCGATGTGATATTAAAGCAACAGTTTATTAAAGGCAATTTCCTGTTCCAGCATGACTGTGTCCCTGTGCACAGAACAATTTACGATCTTGCATACAGCCTTCTTCACCTTCAGATGGAGCTAAATCCAGAATATAAGCTCGCTCAGATACTCCCCGCTTTCCACCAAAAAATTGTAGATACATGCACATCTCATCTCTGAAATGTTCACAGTTTTTGTTTTGAAACGCCATATCACATCATGATAGTGAGAATTTGATGTACATCCTCCGGTTGCTCCTTCAAAGCTCATGTGCTCGAGTTGTGGTGAAGTAAAACAGAGAGCAACAGATGAGCGGAAAATCTGTTTTTAAAATCAAGTGGAGGAGAAGAGAACAAGCCTCTGTTTTTCATTACAGCCGGACGTCCCGGGCTGCTCACTGGCACAGTTTGATCCCACTTATAGATTCAGTTACGAGTTTCTTTATTCTTCCCGGGCCTTTTTAAGTTAATTACTCAAAGCGCTTCAGTCTTATTAAAAAGTAGAGGGCGGGAAGAGACAGACGCACTGACATTAGTCAATCCATTCAGGTTAGAATAAAAACTTTAATTAACCACCCAAAACGTCTCGCAGAACATGATTAAAAAACTGCAATTCAAAAGTAGTTATTCTTAAGATCTTTTAAACATCATTTTTTCTAAGCTTTAATAGAAACGTGGAAGTTAAATGAAATTAAATTAGGCCAGGCAGCAATGTGGTGGAAGTGGAAGTGCATTCAACTCACAGCAAGAAGGGCATGAATTCTTCTAGGCCTAGAATAGTCTAAAATAGTTTTAAATATATTAGAAATGTTTTAACAATGGTCGGCAGTGTTTCTGTACAATAAAAATAAAAGTCTATTAGGTTACCACAGTGCCATCACTGTCATGTGTTGGTAAATGTCGTCATACAGTATAACAAAAATCTAAACAGTAACTACAGTGACAGTAAAACTTGCAATTGAGCCATCTATCTATTTATCCATCCATCTATCCTTCCATCTATCTATAAGACAAATCCCCATCAGTGACGCCTGGAGATCGAGTTTAGTGGGATGAGCTCCATAAACAGGCGAGTTCTGAGAGTTCAGATCTATTCTCAAAGATCATGTTTGTTGTTCCACTTTGTATCCCTGCTTCTTTCAGAAAATGTTTGATTCTGTGAGACACATATACAAAATAAAATAAAATATAGTTGCTTAGTTCTCATGCCGGTCTGAGCCTGGCAGACGTACGTGTTTGATGAAGAGCTGTGCCAGTCTCTCTGGTTCTTCAACACATTTCTCCAACTCACCCATGAAATAACTGCACAAATGAGAAAGTGAGAGGGGATCAGGTAGGATCAGGCAGATGGTACATGCATGGCTCATATTGGGCATCATTCATCTTGGCTCTAGCTGCCCTGGTAGGCAAAACATAATTCTTATCCAGAATCATCACACACCAACTACAGTTGATGTCAAAAGTTTACAGAGTGAATGACAGACACAGGGTTTTGCAAAGATATTCCAGAATTGACATGCCAAACTGTTATTTATACCATCATTAAGTTAGACTAGTTGTCCTAACCCTATTTGAAGACATGTTGTATCTCAGTCTATGTACACACACGACTGTACAGTAATACCCACTCCTTATGCCAGTCGTAGATCTGGTGTATGTTGCCGAACACTATTTTATCCTTTCCCTTCATGTCTTCTGGTACTCCCTTAATGTTTATAGTAGCCATGTAGCCCTGTAAAAGATCCCACACATACAGTCAGTTCCAGTAGAGCAAATTAAACTACATGTACATGTACACACAGTAGCAAGAACAATTAAATAATTTACATTTCAACACATTTACAGACCATATAGAGAAAGAAATATTACACAATAAAATGTAATTCTACGCAAATCAGCTTTATGAAAATATTTGAGCCAAATATTCTGTTAAGTTACTTGCTTTAAATGATCTTGCATACTGAATATTTAACCTCACCTCCACTATGTATCCCAGGTCATCTACGTACAATTTCTCGGTCTCAATTAGCTCTGTCAGTACATACCTGCAATAAAATCAATAGTTAAGAGCCACGTACCTAGATCAAACAGTTTTGATGGGGCAGGTTCTTTCAACCTGAGCATTTTGACAATGAGAAAGTAGTTCAAGTTTATGAAGTGTTTTAGTTTCATAGGTAAAATGAGCCACTGAAGTGTTTTAGTGTACCATATACGCCTTTTTGGAGAAGAGTTATAAATATATACTTCATCACAGCGTTTAAACAGTTTTTTGAGTTTGTGATTTTTTTTTACAATAAGTACCTCAGCCCGTCTGAAGCACTGTCAATCAAGGAAGTTTTCATTAAGTAGCTGAATTTTAGCAATACAAACAGACAATCAAATGCCTCTGCTGGACAGTTTTGGACCTTGCTCCGGATCAACCAAAATGTGTACCACTAATGCTAAATATGAAATTAGGTACTAAAGCACATTTAAAAAAGCATCAAAGCATGACCTGGTGACTAAAACAGTACATCTCAAGCCACGATATTATGGGCACCCCTGCTTTAGACCATTCGGTAAAACTTGTTTGTTTAAAAGGAAAAGGTTTAACATACACAGCATTATTTTTGGAACTAGATACGCACAATCACCATTGCGAGTACAACACCCAGATTGGAAGAAGTGATTGTGTAAGACTGTCATCTGTACACATACATGCTTTTCTCTAAGGCACTCCTGCGCTCCTCCTCAGTGTCAGCTGAGCCGGACGATTGGCTGGACGTGTCGTCTATCGATGCAGATCCGGTGGCGTCTAGATGCAGGTGACTGGATTGTGTGTTCTGCTGAGGAAGAAAGAAAAGCGGGATGTTATGAAATGTAGGTAATACAGACAGGAAATGACTTTTGTAGTTGGTTGTCTTGGTGACAGAGATGATTACCCAGACGGTGACAGTGAATGAATGATAACGTCTAACGTCAGGTTATTGCAGTGCATGCTAACCCGTTGTTGACTGAGATCAGCATGGCATGGCACACCATTGTTCACGGTGATGATAACATACATTATCGAATATTTAATCCTGTCAGATGTGGAAAGTGCTTAAGAAGGGGAAGTACACTGAAGTTCCGGTCTTTGTTTAAAAAATGAATTTAATTCTTTTTTTTGTTCCTGACCTCAGCGCACCTCTGAGAAAGTCTTCAAAGAGCGATAAGAAATGTGTAGACATGAAGGGGGATACAATAGGTATAATCATGAGCCAAACCCTGAGGAATCAAAATATGGTGAGTGCAGAGCGAGATGGTGAAAAAGTCTACGCTGTAGTGACTATTCATTACAATAAAACAACAGCAGTCTTTGGTACTTGGAACATACACTGATCGGACATAACATTATGATCACCTTTCTAATATCGTGTCAGTTCCCCTTTAACTGTGCTACACTGTGTATTCAGACTCATTTCAATCAGAATCAGCATTAACTTCTTCAGCAGCTTGAGCTACATTAGTTAGCTCACATCAGTGAGACTTGGCTGCCCATGATCCTGTCACGAGTTCCTCTCTGTTTCTATCTTGGAGCACTTTTTATATCTCACTTTGTGCATTTTCTAATGATGTGCAAAACCCTTTAATGACTATGTCAAAATTCTGAACCAGAGGCCATGTCTTCCTCAGAATTGTCTCTAAGATCCATTTCCTTCTTTTTTTGTCCTTATTTATGTTAATCTTACATCACACTGAGTTGTTTTGCTACGTTACATGTTCTGTTGTGCTTTGTGTTGCATGAAAGGATGTTTAGTGCTGCTGGTATAAAGATTTCCTGTTTAGCTTAAATCATTTCCAGATGTGTATTGGTTCTGTGCACAGGAGCAATCTTCCTTGATGGTGTTTATTTTTTTACTTCTACACCTT
Organism: Microcambeva bendego; assembly: GCA_034509265.1. Classification (NCBI taxonomy): domain Eukaryota; kingdom Metazoa; phylum Chordata; class Actinopteri; order Siluriformes; family Trichomycteridae; genus Microcambeva; species Microcambeva bendego. The sequence goes on along the minus strand of JAYDZG010000020.1, from coordinate 2,619,764 downwards.
GTTTTTCTACCCAGAAGTCTCTGCTCTCTGTACACAGCTATTTAATAAAGGCTCAGATTGTTGTTCTTCCTGCTGGACATGATGCTAAAGTTAGGTTTAGCCAAGTGAGGCCAGTTTATCAATGCTCTCATTTGATTTCCATTAGGTTCCTACTAAAAAACAAACAAATGTAAAACACGTTACATTTACTTTTGTTCGTAAGAGGAATTGCTGCAGTGATTAAATATTCATTCAGGAATTTTCCATTAGTCAACAAACAATAAACTCTCTCTGGAAGCTGGCGGTTTGCACACAGAAGCAGGTAAAAGAAATAATGGCTGTTTGTGAGGACAGTATGACAGTAACTTGTAGCCCTGAATTCAGCAGTACATTAATAATACACTAATATGCATGAGAGCTTGACCGAAGAGAACCTGACCCAAATATTTTAATCCTCTGCACTCTCACGTCTGTCTGTGTGATATATTGGGGATTTGGGGTTAAAACCATGTGAAAGAAGAAAGAAAAAGTACACTTGCATAATTTTCCACTTAACCCAAATCATTTAATCAGCCAGGACTTGTGATGTTCATCACCTACTGGGACTTCTGCTGATGATCTATTACTAAATCTTTTTCAGGCTCAGTACACTTCTATCCTTTTGTTTCCATCCTCTGTCTCCAGTTATTAACGGGGGTGTTTCATTATCATTTAATGATTTGATTATATTTAATATTACTGTGTTATCACCCACCATCACATTGCACAAGCTGGTTTGGTCGGTATATGAGGTGTGTAAAGCACTCTCAACCAATATGGGTGTGAAGGTTGCCTAGTGCGAGCTTTGGAATATCAACCAGAAATTGGTGGTTTAAATCCGGGCTCTGCTATGCAGCCACTACTGGGTCCTTGAGCAAAACGCTCAACCCTGTCTGCTCCAGGGGTGCCGTACGATGACTGACCCTGAGCTCTGACCCCAGCTTCCAAACAAGCTGGGATATGTAAAGAAGAATTGACTTTTACTGTACATATATCCTGATTTTTGCGATCTTCCAGCAAGACGATGCAACACGTCACATGACTAGAAATATCCCGAGCATGACCAAGACTTTCAAGTAGTACCCTGACACCCTAATGTTCCACACTTAAACCCAGTTGAACATCTGTGGGAACACCTGGATGGTCGTGTCAGCTCAAGGACCCTCCCTCATGCCCCCTCCAGCAGATACAGGATGTACTGCAGTCATCACAGCTCCACATACCTTAACATGCTTGCGCAAAGTGTTGTTGGGTGACACCGGACCCACCACAACCCTGATGGGGATGAGTCTGATATTGAAGATGAATGAATAATACATTGCATGAGTTGTATGAGACTGAAGCTTGGCTCACTGTTACAGGGGGGTACATACTTATTTTATATCAGTACAAACTAAACACAAACTGTTTATCTAGAAAGATAATGAACAGAAGTTTCTGGAAGCATGGCGGCTGAACAAGACTGTCGTTGTTGGACTCTACAGCTGCTCAGAGCGGGTGTGTGTAATGACACGGCTGTAAATCAGCATCATTGCTGCTGCTGCTATGCTTTTAGGTGATGCTGAGTCCGCAGGGGAGAGAGGTGATAAATCACAGGGTTCTGATTTTTCGGGCCTTTAAAACGCAAGGGGAGCATGGAGCTGAGAAGCATACTCTGAGGTGCTGAGGTGCACACTGTGTGTGTAGTGTAGTGCAAGTATATACCGTGTGTTTGATCAGTGTGTGCTCACACATCCTGGAGTCAACGCTGTTACAGACAGCCTGGTTACTAATGACACGGTCCATCCTGTTTTTCCTGGCTCTTATTACACTGCAGTCAGACATAGATCAGTGCTACTGCAGCCCTGTCACATTACCGTCCAATCTTTACTGTCCACGCTTTCCTACTACACTCCTGCCGACCTCAGGTTTATGCCATTAATCAGATGCTATTATACAAAGAACTTTACAGCGCTGACAGAATACGATGTAAAAGGGTCTTAAGGGTCTTGCTGTGGGCTCCATCAGGGGCAACTTGACCATTGTGAGGTTTGAACAGCATCTTTTGAGCCTACACTGCACTTATATTTTAACAAAATCCACAGTAAAGGGAAACATGTATTTTACCACTAGTGATTTTGCTATTTAATACATGCCTTATAGCCAAACGTATGTGGACACCACTTCTTATCACTGACTACACGTTTTTGCACAAAGGGAGGTCCCACAGACTTCTGACATCAGATCACTGAACATCTGGGCATGCCATGTCTTCCTTCTTAAATGTTCCTGAATGAGCCCAAACATCCACAGACACACTCCAAAATCCTGTGGCAGGGTCAATATATAATATCCAAAATTCCCACCCAATACAACTGATCTTTAAGTATTTAGACTGACCTGTGTTAGACCCAGTGATGTTGAGCTCTGAAATGAATCGGACTGAAGGCCATGGATTCCTGAAGCATCTTCTAAAGCAGATAGACCGTCGCTCCATTCCTGTATGCATAAAAGCAGAAGCAGTGCCGAAAATAATGAGACGGGAGAAAATCAGGGCATTTACCCCAAAAAAAAGCGTTCCATGCAGTCCCATTGAAGTGAATACTACGGGCACTGACGCTGCAAGAATGAATAAGAAGTTAACAAAATCAAGTCAGTCGATTTGTGTCAAGTAGCTGATTCTAAACGAACTCATCCTCTACAACGCATGAGTAGTAACAAAATATAACACAACTGTACATATTTTACCATTTAATTTTTAACATTTTAGGGGAAGCTGAGCCACCTTTGCAGTCTTAGAGAAATCGTGACTGGAGTCCAGGTGTCCAAGCTAATAATGTGACCAAGTTTATGTCCCCTCAGATACTAGATATTAGGTTCATGGAACTAACAGACTAGATTCTAGCACATGAACAGACTGGATATACAATATAAAGTGTATAATGTCTCTAACCAGCTGTTTTTCGGTGTTGCTTAAGATGGTTATGTGATCCTCTGCCACTCTGCTGTTTCCCAGCTCTGGGTTACTCTTGCTAGACGGAGGTGGTGGTTTGCCCTCCTGTCTTCGTGTTCCTCTCTCTCCTTTAGTCCCTCCGGCTGCCCCGACGCTCAGCTTGCGCACCGGGTTGGTCAGCCACTTCTTCAACGTGCTGACCGAGCGCCGCGAGGCGGGCGAGTTGGGGGCAGAGCTGCCCGACGCTTGGGGTGGTATAGAGGCCACCGACATGGATATACTGCCTTCGCTGCCCGCAGCGGAGTAAGAATCTGCACACACAGGAGAAAAAAGAGGACAATACGTCTCTGAGAGGATGACTGGGGGAAGGAAAATAAATAAAAGCTGCCTTGCATAAACACGGTTCAATCGTTCACACACAACCACAAAGCAGTGCACAGCTGTGGTGCACTAAACTCGGGCATAAAGGAGCTACTGTTCATGGGTTCGACTGTTTATGGGCTGACATGACAGTAGTAGTAGTAGTCAGTATATGTTTACTGGCTCAATGCTTTTACAGTGCAATGACAGCTGTTGAAACCTCTTAAATTTCAAAAGAGTGATGCTTTATGTGAGTTATAAGCCGACTGTAAGCATGTCATAAACATGTCTGGCCAGATGTCATGAGTTTACATATACTAGTAAGGGATGTGAATGTCATGGCACTTCTAGAATCTTAACAGTAAGCAGTTGCAGTCTAGCAGTTGAAGTACTGAACTAGTAATCAAAAGATTGCTGGTTCTAGCCCTAACACTAACAGGTGTTATTTTAAGTCGCTTTGGATAAAAGCTTCTGCTTAATGCAAAAATATATATCTGAAATGATTATTGTATTTGTGGCGTATTCTCCTGATTATGATTGAGTCATAGTTAGAGATTTCTATGTGCCCATATAAATATGGTAAATTTGTTTCTTTCCATCTCCTGCCATTGTCAGTAATATAATACAGTTTAGGTCCAGTTTACATTTTCAACCTATATTAAGTAGACAGTATAAAATCTGAGTAATTGAGTGTAAACAGAAACAACCTGGCCATACCGGGCATGAATAAGTGAACTTGATGATTACTTGTCTTGTACCTTAACCCCTAATAATAGAACACTCCTTTCGGTCAAAATAAATGGACTATTTATTTGAAGTGCCCTAATACAGCATTATAACAACATGATGTAGTTACAAACAAATCATTTTGCTTATTACTAAGGACATGATGCTACAACCACTAACTAATCATGAGCCAATAAACAAAAGGACATGAAGGACATTTTTCCTTGTATAACCGGACAGTTTGGGGTTTTGTCACATCCATGCTGATCAAATGAGAATGATGAATGCTTTACTAGTTGCTGGCATCTCTTTAGACTTGATATGATCACACTGGTTGGGTGTATGAAATGAAAAACCTTCATCCAGTATGACCCAGAGGATCTAAATATAGTCCCATTGCAACCGAAGCCGTGAGTTCAGTGCTGGTGTCACAAGGACCCTGGGAAGGGAGCAGGGGGATGTGGACAGGAAGCCAATTTTAATCCTCACCCACAGGAAAGGATGCAAACTTTTTTTGTTTGTTTTTCTCACCACGTCTGAGTTTCAGTTTATTTCCCTCCCTTTGCTCTCCTGTTCCTGTCCCAGTGTGAGAGCATCCTTACATTAATTCCACAAACTAAAGTGTTTAAAATCAGCTTAAATCGAACAAGCAGACCAAATGTACGAATGAATATTTGCACATTTATTCAATGTCTGTCTTAACCAGCACATATCAATAATAAAGGAATTATTGACCACAAACACACCAGCAAACCAAATCAAACATATTTTAATCATATAAAGTAATGATAAAGCCGTGCATATGAACTCCACAGTTCCAAACAGAAATCTTACAGATGTTCCTTGAACTGGAACAGATTTATGAAAGACTTGTTCCTGCTGTGCAAACTGCTTAGTACGTCTTCAGAGGATTTTTCAGCCTAATATGAATTAATGGTGTAATAAGGGAGCTGATCTCAGGGTAAATGGAATTTCATGGGGTGGGATTAGGGTAAGCTTTTTAACAGTTTTAAACATCTGATGCCCGAGCGGTTCTAAAGCTCAGCATGTTGTCGTAGCTCAGCTCTTATATAAATCAATTCAACTGCCAGTTTAGAGCTGAAGAATGTTATCAGAAATCAACGTTTTTACAAAGAACAATAAGCCATTGTTCACAACATCCGCCACAAATCAACACTGACGAAGCAAACATCATCGATGCTATCCATCATCTGATCCTAAACACACGTCATGGAGGTTTAAAGCAATGATTCCACAAAATAAACCTGCTTATCAATTTAGACTTGATGAATGTACAATCAATGTACTAGTATAGAAAAAGAAGAATTGTGGTTGTAAAAATGAATTGGGGAAAAATACACACTTCTTCTGTGTTCTTATAAAAATCATGCTTTGGGTAATTGAAAAAAATATGTAGTTGGTCTCACTGGGTGTCAAAAAATTTACATTTTCAGCATTTTGCTGACGCCTTTATTCAAAGAAACTTACAGTACAGTATACGGTCTGAGCAATGAGGGTTAGGGGGCTTGCTCAAGGGCCCAGCAGCAACAACTTTGCAGTGGTGAGGTTTGACCTGGCGACCATCAGATTACTAGTCCTGTACCCTAACCACTAGCCTTCAGCTGGCTTAGCTGTGCACTGCCAGCACTACGGTTTAGCTTAATGCAATTGAGAACAACAACAACAAAAAGCCTGCTAGAGGAGGAAGAGGATAAAAAGACTAATCACATATGCACTTTATCAATTCAGTTCATTTTCTTTAATCCCTTATTTATCCCTTTATCCCTTAGGGTCGGGGAGGGGTGCTGGAGCCTATTCCAGCTCTTCAACGGGCACAAGGCACACGGTAACACCCTGAATGGGACGCCAGTCCATCGCAGTTACCTACAGGACAATTCAGTGTCTCCAATCAACCTGGTAGCATGTCCTTGGACTGTGGGAGGAAACCGGCGTACCCATAGGAAACTTACATGGACACGGGGAGAACATGCAAACTCCACACAGAAAGGACCTAGATCAAGGGGATCTAGATGAGGCGAAAATCTCAGCTCAGGCTTTGCATGTGGCTCTGTCTAGTTAGTGAGCTCCTGGCTAGTTTACAGAAGTACACTGTAGACATATGAAAATGATCGAGTCCCTTTACATGAACATTTCACAGCAACTTGTACACACTGTCATTTGCTACATGCTAATGCACGATCCATGCTAACAGCAAAAGAGAGAGGAACCCATAAGTGCAGACTGAGAGCTTGGTTTTGTCTCTCACATACAGCCGGACAGAACATTCCTGGCAGCCCCCCACAGTGCATTCTTTGGAGCATGTGTTTCAGTTCAGGGCAGCAGGAACACGTTTCATGAACTCACGGTCGTTACTGCTGTGTAAGACGATCCAGAAAGTAAAGATCAATGTTCAAAGCCAACTAAACGTCTTTTACTAATAAAGGAAGGGGGATGAAAGCGAACATTTAACAAATAAAGATTTGAGGAGTGGAGGAGATTCAGATGAAAGGAGGACGAATCTCATAACTCTGTGTAATTGTGTCTTTAAATCATTCCACATTAAGACGAGTCCAAGTTTTACTGAGGGTTCATTTCTCCGTCAGTGTGTCTCCGCTGGTGGTGTGTGTGTGTGTGTGCGTGTGTTGTGGGAAGGTCAGACAGACATGCAGCTGATTGTGAGATCAAAAGACTTGGGACTACTTTTTCTAAATCTGAAGAGAACGAAGCACACAGCTGGCGGAGTGTTTTTCAGACGGATCCAGAGCAGCGTGGTGCGGTCAGTCGCCCCTCGCAATCTGACGCCTCATCTAACACGGGAACTTTTTCCACATTTTTTTTTGCGTGGGTAACATTTCACGGTTTTATATGTTAAATACAAACAGGCGACGAAAGAACAAAATGATTGTACATTTTTTCGCGACCCAGATATTGATCGGTGTGATGAGATATACCGAAAGATACCCAACAATGCCCAGGTGTGAGGGACTGGCACTGCAAATCACTATCTAGTCTAAAAGTGGTCTCTTGTTCAGTGAGTAACCTCATTCAGTGGGAACAAGGGGTCAGTCAGTAATTTAGTGAGTATGAAAATGAGTCTACGATGCTTTCACATGACAGGCATTCGGCTCTTCTTTCACCACCATGCTGGAAAATATTTGCTGCTTATCACCTTTCACATGATACACATCAAACCACTTTCAGCTGGCTGTGCCTCAGGACAAGCTTAAAAAGAAAATATTGATTTGCTTTCGACTGTTCATTGAAAGGTTGAGTGTTCGAATCCCAGCTCCGCCATGGCACCACTGTCGGGCCCTTGAACAAGGTCCCGTAATCCGGTCTGCTCCAGGGACACTGTACACCTGTATTAGAGGTGTTCTGTGCTGTTGAAAATTATTGCATCATTTATTTAAATGTGAAGAGTTAGTGAAAGGGATCAATTAACTAATGTAATGAAACATCTGTGCCGTGTTTGCACAGACAAGAGTGTGAATTGTAGAGATCATAATGAAAGATCCGATTGGAACTGACAGGCCGATCAGGGCCAACGGTTGTGACTCATTTCTCTAATGGTGTGAATGAGAGAGAACTGATTATACAGATTCATTTTCCTAATGCGATCGCAACACCATTCAGCAGATTAGATCATTAACAGCTGAACATAACAGCTAGGAATGTATGGCCTGTGCCATCCTTCACTATTGAGATCAGTAACTATCCTCCATCACTGCTTCCACTTTCTCATCCTCGCTCTGAGTTTTTTTTTTTTTTCATTTTTCCTTTAATGGCTCTGCTGAGTCCTTGTTCCTGTCCTCAGCTCAAAGCTTCCCGAGAAAAGCTTTGCTGGCTCTAATACGCTCTTACACTTAGACTGCAGTCAATACGATTTGATGCGGGCTTGTACTCTGTATTGCAGAACATTGGCTTTGAAATAAAAACAGGATGATTTAATTACTGTACAGATCTAAATAGCCAGTTTTGTTATGAGGTCTATAAGTTGAATCAACTGAGGAATGAATGAAGGACGAAAAGACAAATAAATCAGGGATCAAAAGCGAATATGCTCTCATCTGATCATTCCACTGATGTAAAAAGTTAAAATCTGAAACTACAATCATACTACCAAGGTTAGACCTCTAGAAAGACACTATAGAAAGACACTAGCAAGCAAAGCAGCACATTTTAACAAAGTAACAGCAGGGACGGTAGCAGCCTAGTGGACAGAGCTTTGGGTTTTCAGTCGGGTTTCGATTGGAAGATTGTTGGTTCAAATCCATGTTCTGCTTTGCAGTCACTGTCGGGGTGCTTGAGCAAGGCCTGTAACCTTGTCTGCATTAAGGGTGCGATGCGGTAGCTGACCCTGTGTTCAGTTCATCTGTTTTAGCCACAAGTATCGCTAACAGTTGTAGTTACAGTAAGTCAGCTGTTTACATTTGTGCACAGCTAGAGCTGTTTTGGCTCAACTCGTTACTCCTGATTAAGAAAATGCCAAATGTCAAAATGAACACCAATTGTTTTTTTTATTTAATTGCAACCCCATCCAACAAATCTGAGATGAATTGGAATTTAATCTGTGACCTATTGATGCACGCAAAATGGGGACTTGCTCTGCTATCACTCGCCATGGCTTTTCATGCAAATGTTTAAGTTACATATGTACCGTAGTGTCCAAAGTGTCCAAATATGTTTCTATCATGTAGGTTGTGTGAGGTGTATAAACAGCTTATAAATGTACATTATATGTGTATACATTTATATCATCTAGATATAAATTGTGGCATTTACATGCAAATAAATGTGTACGTGTAAGTTTGGGGCAGTTATCTAAAATCTTGTCCATAGTTCTTGTATTGATTGTGCCATGAATAACTGCTGAGGCAGCCATTAAGCTGGATATTGTGTGTGTGTGTGTGGTAGCAATAACGATGCAGCATTGTTTATAGAGAGTGTTGTGGCCTTGTGGGACTAAAAGGCCTTTAGTCAGCTCTGGGTTGGCCATGCCACAGGGACTGTGTTTGGCGACTGCCCAAGGCTAATACAGTACACTGCAGTCCAGCTATTGTGCAGCATTAACTCTCACTCCTCTGCACCAATATCAAGCCTTAATCAGCAGGAGCAAAACACAGACAAACAACCTTCCGTCTCTGACTGATGTAGCACCCAACCCACACACAGAGTGAATCAGATATTGGTTGTGTACACCCTGAAAGTTAAGCTCTGAATGGATCAAATTAGAAAAAAGTGGGAGAAACACCATTTTTTCTCCTACACTAGGCGAACTCCCTTATATACAAAAGATGCTCAAAAAGTTTCAACTCTTTTATATGTTGGTAGAAGTGGTGGGGTGGGAGGAGTAGTAACTTGTCATGTCTGAAATAGCTTATAGTCCAATAATCTGGGTTTCAATTTTTTGAAAGTTTAAAGATGCTTTAAAGGGGAAAAACCTTTTTATGCCATAAATCAAAAACATGGAAAGTGCAGCACAAAGGAAGGTAGAAAACAGCATCAGTGACTGGGTTCAGGCATCTTGTTGGAAGCATTCTAGCCTCAAACAGTTGCAATCAACAAATATACAAAAATCCATTAATACACAAACAATAAAGACTTCATATCTACACGTGTCTTGTTTTTACAAAACTTGGTTTGGTTGGTTAGTAGGAGGCAAAATATTTCTTCAGTGGTCAGTATCGATGGAATATAATTTTCCTTACACTGCAGTTCTGTATCACAGTATCGACTGAAACATTTGTTTTATTTACTACCCGTCCTCAGTTTTATATATTGTGAAGGTTCTAGGCTTTCACAAATGACATACATACACATTTAACACCCATCGGACCAGGCTGTAGGATCATACAACCATGATTCATGTGTAGCCTATAACTACCAGTGTGTGAAACATAATACTAATAATTTAAAATAAAGTAATTAATCTGACAAAATATTATACCTTAGAGATATAAATATAGCTTATAATTGATTAAAATTCACTTTAAATATAAGGTCCCTTCATGAAGGATGGGTCCCTGCGGAGTCGGGATCCTTTTCTGGTCCAGGTTTCTTCATGTGGTTTTAACATTGTTTTGTCTTGCCACCCTTGGCCTCAATTTTCTCAACAGGGGGGTTTGGGCTGTTGGTCCTAGAGTTGTGAATTTGCTTTGTGAGAATGTCTACTGTGAAAAGCACCATTTAAGTAAATGGACTTAACTTGATAGGATGATGTTTGATAGTATCAGGTAAATTAACATTTAAAATCTTTTTGGGAAGATACCAAAACTGTTAAATTGTGCTAAAACAATTTGTTCGACTTACAGTTACCCCAAAACCTCAAAAAATCTGTAATTTGACACAGTTTACTACGTTAAAAGTTAAACCACAACTAGAACTGTTCTTCTTTTCATTTCACATTGGCGACACACATAGGTTTATGTTGTTCATCTGCCAGTTGCAAAATGTCACTGGTTTTCATTCCA
>JAYDZG010000020.1:2561588-2571859 GCA_034509265.1 Microcambeva bendego | reverse complement strand
TGTCCATTAGCAAAACATACGACGTCCATTGTTTCACAATAATCATCCATCACCAGTTCCATGCTGGATCGTGTGAAATTTTGATTAAATTAAAAACTCTTACGAACAAACCCTGGAACAAACCAAAGAATAAATATAAAACTCACCCACTGCTGGCTGGGCATGGCCAGTGAGCTCAGCATTTCTGCCATGGCTCCCATGATCTGATCGGTGCGCCCCTGGTTCTTCTGAAGAGCTTTCATTTCGGTTCCTGTTCCTGTTTCTTTACTGGGTTTATTGTCCTTCAGCCCCCAGTCTCCTGGTTTTGTGTACGGTGCGGATATGGGAGCCCTGAGCCGCAGCCCAACTCCTGTTTTCCTGGTCCACTGCAACTCTTCAAAATAAATAATTGATTGTTGAAGAGCTCAGGGTGCTTTTGTCCGGACAGACACGTGTCTTCTTATTCCACACCCCTCTCTGGTTGCTGCTCCTTCTAATCCGATACAGGACGATGTACAGCAGAGACGAGACAGACTTTGTCTTGAATCACTGATGTCTTTTAGTCAGGGTTTACCTCAGAAAACATTCTGCACTGCTTCAAATTCAGTTTGTCCACTCCTTAATCTGGACAGATTGTGCTATCCTGGTGTGTTTTCACCTTTCTTGCTATGTCTGGACTGACCACATAAAGTCAAAACCCTAAGAAGTCCTGATTTCTCCAGCCTGTTATTGGCTGTGTGGCTCTACCACCCCTTGAAAAGTCCGCTCCTCCTCCTTCTCCACCGTCCGCATCGCTCACTCCCTAATGCACTCTTGCACAAGACCTGGACTCTTAAAGAGCCTTTTATTTTTCCCTTCATCCCTCTGGTTTGCTCCAGCTGTCCACCGTGCGGCCTTCTTTGTTATCTCCGGCCTGAACCAATTTATCACACATGGTTTGTGTAAACTCCAAATAAGGTAGCTGGAGTTGAGGCCATTGAGCACCACTCCTAACAAACACACTGTTGAGGGTTGCATCCATTTGAAATGAAATGTACCAGAAAACATCCAGATGTGATTTTCTGTCACTGAATACTGTCTGTATGCTAAAATACAAAGAGTGTTTGTTGTGTGTGTGTGTGTGTGTTTATTTGCTTGATCCAATAACTATGTGTGTTACCAGAACTCAGAGATGTTCACAAGTCATTTTTGCAAGTCCAAGTCAAGTAAGTCTTTGTGGGGTGAGACTTGGTCAAGTCTCAGGTCTCATCTGGTTATAATGAGCGATATTTCTTCTGCTGCTAAAAAATAAAAGTCTCATGTCTCTTCTGCTTATAATGAGCGATATATCTCCTGCTTCTATCGAGATATATTTAAGAGATTCAAAGCATTTACTGTATTATTATCACTCCTTTATCTATTAGCATACAGTATCAGTACTGATTAGTTTATTGTTCTGTGATCACTAGAAATCACTGATGAAGCATCAAGGAAGAGATTATTAGTCTGCCCTTCCCTTGGACATGCTTAATTGTGACTACTAAGCACCTGACTGGGTTTCTTCTACTACGACCTGTAAATAAGGGTGAGAAATAAGTTCCAGAATCTGTAGGGTCAAATCAGACCCCAAAGAGCACAGATTTCTGGATAGAAACTAAGTGTCATGATCAAACTGTGTGACGTGGCCCCAACCCCTGTCACTTTATAATACAATAAAGCCTTTTTAAAGTAGTTATCCACCCTCTGATTTAATTTAACCTTAAACAGCTAGGTTGAGAAATCCATTAAATACTATGGTTAAGGTGGAATTTATATCAGTGCGTACATGTTATTGAAGGCTTAACTGTACCGTCTGTAAAGAACACGCATATACATTCCACCATCTGCTGCTTATTCATTTTACATCTGGCACAGGGTCAGGAAACTCATCCCGAGACTCTCAAACGTTAGTGCGCGTTTGTCAGGACTGTGCAGTACTGGAAACTTCTCCCGCAGACACATTTTCCTACGATGATGCACAAGTTTGGTGTTTCGGGACATCGAGCAGGAGATTGATTGCAAAAAGGAGAGGAATGTGTAGAGAGGAAAAGTGTTTAAAATGATTCCCACCGGCTCCTCTATACTGAAGAACAGTGAGACGTGTTAAAATGGGCGAGGGAAATATTGCCAAAATGCTAATAATAGGTTTGCACATAGTTGTGTTTAGAACTGGCATGGTTTCAGAAGTTAGAGCCCACTGGCCCTTCTTGTTCATCTCCTCACTGAGTCCAGCCTGGAATCATGTGCGAATAGCTCATGAAGAAAATAACATTTTATGAGCTGGCTTGGTGATTATGCAAGCTGTGGAAGGCACTCAAACATGCTGATCGTCTTCCCTGGCACGGAAGGGATATTCCATCGAGATGATGTGACACGTCACAGGGCTGGAAATGCATGGTCAAGACTTCCAAGTACTACCCTGGCCCTCAGATTCTCCAGACTTCAGACCCAATTGAGCATCTATAGGAGCAGCTTAATTATCATGTTTGAATGCACCACTTCCCCTCCAGGAGCTGTAGGATGCACTCCAGTCAGCATGGCTCCAGATCTCAGTGACGACCTACCAGGGCATTACTGAGTCACTCCCAGCCCGTCTAGCTGCTGACCGTGCTGCACACTCCGGTTACTCTGGATATCAGCTAGAGGTCACAATAAAGTGACTCAGGAGTGTAATATGAAATGCAATGAAAACAAGAGTCTGTGATTTATAATTTGTACTCTTGAAGAGTTTTGTAAATATAAATACATTTAGAATTTGATGCAAGAAACATTTATCAAGATGAGTTATGCACTGCAGGGATTTCTTCATTACATCAGATCAGCAGACTGCAGTCAGTGCAGAGTGAGATCGTTTGTCGAGGTTTGTAGCTCGCTTTGTTTCGACTCCTCCTTCTGGTATGAGGAGGAATAACTCTAGTAGTCAGGAGACAGTTACTGGGTGTAAAGTAACTGAGTTTTATATGAAACTCTAATCAATAAAACACAAATAAAAATGTTTGTTCATTTTTGTCGCTTGAAATAAACACTGCAGCATTTGTAAGTCGTCTCTATCCTCCACAGAGGATCATTCTGGTTCGTCTAACGTGGCACAGTATGTCTGGCCAGAAGCCCTTCCTCACCCAGGCCTCCATATTTATATCCAGTCTAATGATGAGATTCCCTCCGACATCCCAATGCACATTATTAATTTCATTATTTTTTTCAACAATGTTTTCTTTCATTAGAACCATCTTTAATTTGTTTTCCACTATTTTGCATGTTTCCCTGTGGAAATCAGATGAAGCTAAATCCTCCCACCCTCATCGCAACCAAAGTACTTTTTGAAGATGCCTCGTATATAAGATGTGTGTGTGTTCATCATAGATTTATCGTATTTATTGTACATTTAATAACTGAAAACAGTTTACAGTCAGATATTTGACTTGCACAATAGTAGGAGGAAGATTCCTGGATTTCAAACGGCCTTCTCCAATCCTAACACCACATCCAGACTGAGTTCAGGTGTGAATTCAGTTCAAACACAACTGCTTTGTCTAAGTACATGACCCCCTACAAAAAAGTGTATTTAATATTCAGCCACGATTGTTTGGCTGGTACTATCTTCTCAGCTCTGTGTTTACACGTGTAAACATATGCATGCATGTGTGTTCTGTTTGTAATATGATCTCAGTACGACTGCTGTGAACCTTCTGAGAACTAAAGCATGCCTCTTGCAGTCTCCTCTCAAGGCATATTGGGATTGGGAGGAAGGAATATTCCTAGACAGATTTAGCAACTAAGCTAACAATGGGGGGAAAATACAAATGTAGATGATGAAAGATATGAGAAGTATGAATCTCAAAGTCAAAAGAGAGGAAAAAAAATCTGTGTGAAGGAACCTCAACCCCACATCAACCACAGAGAGCAAGGCTGTTACTGTTTCGGTCAGCTAATCCCCAAATCTCCTGTAATCAGGATGAGACAGCGCATGCTGCCTGATTTAAAACAGTCCCTATGTAAAGATTCTTCTACCGTTGGTGGCGTGAATGTCTGGACAAACAGAGCAGAAGAACTAGGAGACGAACAGGAGCAGCGTTTCTGCCTGAGAGGGACCAGAACGTGAACAGAACAGGAGGATAAGGAAACCAAAACAGTTCCGATGAGTGACTGTTTCAGACACAGCCAGACAGTCTACTGAACAAACATCATGGTGAGGCAACATGGATTACATCTTTGTAGGGTATAATGAGGAATTTACCCTCAAGGAATTCTCCAGCGAGAGAGAACAGAGGAAGCAAGTGAAAAATCATACACGTCAATGAAACGATTGCAGTTTGTATAGTTAGTTTTTTTGAACCACAGAGTGTGGTTGTCTGTCAAGGATAAGATAATTTTAGGGAAGCCCTGCAAGTAAATCAGGTGCCTTAGTGCCATACAGATCCAGGGTCCCGGGGACCAGGGTTGAGTTGTTGCTTTGCCACATCTGTGATGAAACAGTTACTGGTTAATGACAAGCTCATCTCACAGGATGAGGACTTCCCTATAGTGTTTGGTGCTGTGTCCAGTCTACCAGACGCTGCTGTGTTATTGGTACTGAACTGTTTGGTTCCCGGAGGACAGAGGTGGAGCTGAAACAGAATGTTTTGCCTTTTTTCTCACTCACAGCTACTAACAACCTTTCTGTCAGTCAGCAACACTCGAAATGTGTTAGCCGTAATAACATTCAGTCCAGTGACTGAGCATAATGGCTGGTTTGTCTTTTTAGGAGGAAATACTGAATGAGCAAAGACGGTTCTGAAAAAGTCTTGCCTCTAACGCTGACAGAAAACTTCACTTAGTCCAAATCCAGACCTTGTTAATCTGTGTTGAGAACACATTGCTTTAGAGAGATCACAAATAAACTGAACTCATTTGTGTACTGTAACACATGTAGCGCTAACATTTCTCTTAAGGGTGTAACACATCACTCCATCAATTACACACTTACACATTGGGGTAATTAAAATAGCCTTTTAAGGGGTGGAAGAAAGCCAAATGATTATTATCAACACTCTGATGCAACAGATCTGCCATAAAGAATGAGATGTCCAAATCCAGGTATCCAAAGCTACTAGATATTATTATTATAATTAAGCAAACAGGATGCATCTGGCCACAATTTGGATTTGGTTTTACTGCAAAATAAAAATAATTTCCTACATAACATATTTTAGTTTGTAATGAACTGACTTTTCATTTGAATCTATTTACATAATCTAAATACTTTTATTCCATCACCTCCTTGAGATTGTTGGAAATATTCAATTGTATTTGAATGTTTGCAGAAAAATAATTTTACCATAAACCTTTTAGGGTACTTCATGAGCTGCGATGGATGGACTTCTTTGTGTGTGATCCCAGACCTTTGGGAGCCAGATGCCTACAGTTAAAGTCCTCATCCATGAGGATCCAGATCTGGGACCCGGTCCAGACGAGGATGGCTCAGAGGTGTCTCTTTCTGGAGATTATTCAGACTCTGGGAGCTTGCTTTCGGATGACTCGATCCTTCCTGACTACAGACTGGACGATAAAACGACAGGGACGGCTAAAACTCTGTATCAGGCCTGTGCTAAGAATGAGATCATGTCCCTGAGGAGAGTGCTGGATGCGGGCGTCACGCAGGAGGATGTCATGGAGCTGGACATCAACGGACGGGTAGGAAACATTTAAATTTCATTATCTCCACATGCATGAGAATATGTCAGAATTTATGAGATGGTCTTTTTTCTCTGGCCATTAACGTCCATTATTTCCAAAAACACCTGGAAAGGTGTGCTTGGCAGACCAAACATGCTGAAGCAGTCCATCCTTTTCCATCTTATGAAGCCAGTAAAGTTTGAGGTGTTTCTGAATTTTGTTTATATGTGACTATAATAAGTAATTCAAAAGAAGCATGCCCATTTTAATGCAGTGCCTTTTAAGGATTGAAGACACTGGATTGTCCTAAAGGTATTTAGTCACTAGGATGCATAAACCAGTGCATTGTTGTCAACGTTGTCTCAAGCACTAATAAATAGGGAGGGTAGTGTCAGGAAGGGCAATCGACGTAACATTTAATACTGATAAAACTTCACATCACATTTCGGATGATTTTAATGATGCATAACATTAGCACTGTACTTTATGTCTGTTATAGAATGGACTCATGGTGGCAGTCTCTAAAGGCTTTGTAGACATCGTGTATGCACTGAACGAGGTTCCGTTTCTGGAAATAAACCACCGTGATAATGATGGAAACACAGCTCTCATGATTGCTGCACAAGCTGGTAGGATGTTGTTGGAGACTTAAGAAAAAATAGAAAGCAGATATCTAGTCATCTCACATCACTGTCCTGCATCTGTACAGGTTTTGGGACCATCCTAACCTACATTCTGAACTACTTTTCTGGTGTGGACATGGAAATCAGAGACAATCGTGGCTTCACTGCTCTTATTAAAGCAGCCATACAAGGCAATAATGACTGCGTGGCTTCGTTACTTATGGCAGGTAAAAATGATAATTCACTGATTTTCACTTAACCATGGTGGGCCAGAAGTACTTATGTTTATATATCAGTAGCTCTTGCATCTGGTGGGTCCGACACCTCCCTCAAACACTAGATACAGATCAGGAAAATGTAATGGACAGGGTACCCAGTTATCTCCATTTGCTATTCTTTATCAACAATACCCAAACATCTGGACTACCTACAGTATGTGGGAATAAATTAATCCTAAATAATGATATTCACTCTATTGATTGGGACATTCTTACTAAATTGGGATGTGGTGACGCCAACACATGCAGGTTTAAAAGTCAGATCTAAGGACAATTCTGATCCCTTGGCTAATCTAGGAGTCCTTACAACAGAGAGCACTGGATTAGGCATGTGTGGATTTATTAGGACTTAGTTAAAGTCCCACTGGATACCAGTCAGTCCTATTTATTGTTGGTTTAATACTGGCAGCACAGGCCATTATTTACACATATACAGGAGTATGTGATGTACCCTACATTAAAAATGAAACATAATTTAATAATTAATGCTTTATTGCTTTTCATTTTTATATATTTTTGTAATGATTGAATTTAATTTGTAAAAGCTATAAAATATTATTGTGTTAAATATCAAGGTAGGGAAGTTCTGCTCGACGTTTTCTCCCTTATAATCACTAGAGCATCTGCTTTTGGTTTGTTAACTGTCTAATGTTCTTGTTGGCATGTTTCAACCACACCGAGTGCTAACAGCAGTATGAAAACAGTTCTATAATGACAAGTCTACAACTTATGGAAAGAACTTTTCTGTTTGTGCTTGATTGTTCAAATGGCCTTTAAGACGTGCTCGGCCATTTTCACTGCAATTGAAAGTAAACCAGAATATCATCGAGAGTAATAAAACACTGAAATGTGTTTGGTTCCTTTAGAGGCCGCATGAGGGCGCAATCATGTTGAATTATTTTTGTTTTCACTCGACAGAGAAGTGATCACCACTTCTTTCTAACCCATGATGCTGTTTTTCTTGCTTTTTCTCATCACACATGTAATATATTATTATGAATACTGTGTATATAATTATTATTATTATTATTATTATTATTATTATTATTATTACTACAACTATTAATTTGTTTATTACTGAATTTACTAAAATGACTAAATTACTAAAAATTAAAGTTTAGTGACAGTAGAAATAGAAAGGGGCCTCAAAACCAGCAACTGATTACCTCTAAAATCCCTTTCAATATATGAGTTGAAATATGAACTTTACTTTGACTGATATGAAGCTCATTACCCAGTGAAAACCCATCTGAACATAAGTTGACTTGTTCTGGGTTGATTGATGCATGTGATTCTGGGGAAAGAAGGAAAAATCAGTGAAACATGAAATTGAAATAGAATTATTTTTGTCTGTGTGTTTCTTTTCTTTTTTAGATTTAGATTACTCTTTAGATGTAGAATATTCACTTTGCAATTAAATTGTCCGGCAACCTTCTGATCACAAGCCCAGTTCTCGAACCACCAGGCCAGGGCTGCCTCTCTATACATGAAAGATCAGATCAAATCCTTTTATGATTACAGGCGACTTAATTTTAACATGAACAATGCATTGCTAGCATAACAACAAAGCTGTTTCCATTTCACTAATAAATCTCACATTCAGAATTGAAAAAGCCGTAGCCACAAATCTCCGATTGCGAATAATGTGACTGGCATGTTAAAAAAGCTAACATAAAGGACAACCACTGTCCAGAAGTATAGTTGTATATAGACTAAAATCTCCCAAAATGATAACTATAAATACATTTTTAGAAAAATCTAACAATGGCAGGATGAAAGAAACGTTATGGTAGTTGCCATTCTCCTTTACATGTTCCTACTGTGTAATCGCTGTAAAGATTTTGCAGACTTTAGAGCTATTTCGAATGTGATATGTGTTACACTTCTTTATACCTCACACATTTTTACATGTTTTTTTTTTTTATCTCAGGTGCCGACATTAATATGGTGGATTCGACACGAGGGAAGGATGTGAAAGAATGGGCACTAAAGACAGGACACTTTGAAACTTTTAACCGACTTAGGCTGCTGATGAGCCGACCTCGAGCAGAACAATTCTGTGAAAGCTACAAACCAGAATGGCCTGAACTGAAGCAGTTGGTGGACAAAGCTGAATCTTCAAAAAGTGCAGGACAAAAGGTTGTCCGATGTTTCAAGTCCACATTCACTGTATCCTTTCCAAAAGACCCTCAGGACAATGGTGTTATGGATCACATGGTGCGCATGACAACGAGTGTCCACAGTCCCCTGGTGGTCACTGGCTGCAGCCCGCTGAGTCTGGGTGGTCCACCAGAAATCGGCACAAGGCAGCTGGCGGTGCCCGAACTGATGGAGCAGAAATCTGGCAAATTGGTGTGCCACAGCAACGGCTCTGTTTCATCTACCACCTCCATATTCACCTCAACCTCATCAGCATCCCTGGCCTCGAGCTATTCCGACACGGAGCGTAGTGGCAGCATGCTGTCTTTGGCCTCCAGTAGCATACGTAGGCTTGTTCCACGCAGCATATCGTGCCGCAACAGTATATTTCCCTCTGGTTGTATACCCAATATCAAAGTGACCAAGTCAGCTGATCCAACACCCAAAAAAGAGAAGAAAAGAAAGATGACGAAAGGTTACCTGGAGCCACCGGTGTGGAAGTACAAGGAGGCAAAATTAGAGAAGAAAAAAGAGAAGAAGCGACTGGAGAAGGAGAAAGCGGACTCAGAAAAGGCAGACAAAGAAGCTAAGAAGAAGTCCAAAAAAGTGTGAAAACCTAAAAGATTTGAATGAATAGTCAGGACCTCAGACATTCTCCACTAAATGGTTTCAGAAAAGCCAAAAAAAAAAAAATTACACACAAAGTGGATCAGAAATATTGGTTTCCCAGAGGGCATGAGGCCAGAATTATGAACCTTGTGCAGGTAAAAATATGCAGTTGGTACTGCATATTTGTTGAGGGCTGTATCAGTAATAGGGAGGCATAATACAATCGGGGTAATTGGATTTCAGAAATTGGGGGATACTTTGAGTGATGTTCAGACTGTTACATAGACTCAAAATTATACTGATTAACCATCTTCCAAGAACTTTAAGGTGGAGAGATTTCGATTTGTTAATGATTCATATACTGTTGTATCTCATTTTACTGTTCAGTGCTGGAGCATTGAAAATATACAATCTCCTGGTCCGTTGACCACATACTTATGAAAAAAGAAGTCAGGTTTTGGTCACAAAGACAAATAAAGATGATGAAAGATCGTGGATGATTCATGATGAGACTAAAAGTAATAAATACTGATCTAATAATCATTCTTTCTCTTGTCTAGCTGATGTGAGCGGTTCCAGCTGGGCCTGCATTATACTGGCCAAGTTTCACAGATTACAAAGTCTGGGAAAGACGGGACTCCCACTAAAAGAAAAAATATAAAATTTTGAATGTCTCTTACTCAATTACAGAAACACTGTGTGCAGAATATAGACGGGTGAGGTAACAGTTATAGGCCTGTTTTTTTTCTCTCCAGCTTCTTCTTCAGTGTCTTGGGCAATAGAACAGTATGTATTAATAATGAACAGCATGTGCTTTCAAAATCAGCATATTAATTTTCTTCAAAAATGCTTATGAGACAAAGCGGTTTGCCTATCCAAAATAAGCGTAATCCTTGGCTTACGTGGAACATCTCCCTGAGCGAGACCTGGCTCCTGGTTGAGATAGATGTTTGAGAAGCTGCTTCTAGTC
>JAYDZG010000020.1:2536894-2558763 GCA_034509265.1 Microcambeva bendego | reverse complement strand
TTTACGAGAGGATGTAACTACAGTGTTGGAACATCTGGATTAGGAGCGGTTCTACCTCATCTTATTTTGAAGATAAAGTTAAACGGTAAAAAAAAAAATCTTCCTGAAACATTTTGGTCGCAATATGTGACCTACAACTGACAACTGGTTTTAACTGAAGAGGACGGAGAAGAAATTAAGGAGGTAAAACCACGTTACGGTGAATCACCTCACGTTTATCTTCGATAAGAGCAGATAGCAGTTTAATCACGCGGTTACATTTTAATCTACAAAGTTTGTTTTAATGTGTTTAACCGGAGCTGAAGTTTAAGTGCGGATTTTCCCGGTTTCGTACTGAACGCAATCTTTCCATAAACATCCAATAAACAATAGCGACAGGCAGTCTAGATGAGTGGATATGATAGCTGTATCCTAAACGCCCCCATACACACTACATACGTGCACTATATAGTGGAGCAATTACATAACAAATGCTTTAAAAGTAGTGCCCTATTTACGCAATATGAAGTCGTTTGGTATTCTACCATGTACACTGTCATTTACTCGGGAATTTTGGGATCTTTCTACAGTTAAGTGAATTCACTCAGAGTTGATGTTTTTGTCCACAAAACGTTTATTTATTATTTAATTGTTTTACGGGTCGAAATTGTCGCACAGGGTCTCATCACTAACGACTGTGACAAGTCTTCAAGACTACGTGTCTGAGCTGCCACCTATGAAGAAAACCAGGCCAATATTTTTACAAATCATTCACAGAATATAGAAAATGATATAATATTTCAAAAATCATGGCAGCATAGAAAAATATAAATAACCAAAAACTCTCAACAAAAACTATACCAAACGTGGAAAGCTGCATTATGTTGTGTAGAAGTGGACAAAATGACTCCTGAGTAACAGGGAAAGCTTCATTGTTTTATTTCTATTTTTCATCTCTCTTCTTCTGAGTCCTGATGGGTCTGGCGTCTCAAGTTAAGTTATTGAATGGTCGCATTTCTTTTAGATAAAACATAGATTACATCAGCAAGTACTTAGTGAGTCCAGTTTTGAAAGGATGATAATTAAAGCAGAGCAAATGTAATGTTTAATTATTTTATGAAACATAAAATATAAACATCCCGGGCTTTGGGGCATGATGGTACAGCTGGTAGAGTGGATGCTGTGCCAGATTTTAGTCCTCGCAACCATTCAGTGTTTGTGAGGAGTTTAGCATGTTCTCCGAATGTATGTGTTCTTGCTGCTGCCTCTATAGGGCACTGCGCCATTAGTAATAGTAAATACACCCTTGAGAACATAAGCATACAACGCAAATGTTCAGTAGAACACCACCACTGAGATACGGGTTTATGTTATCCACCAGACGGGCATCTACACAGACATGATAGGTTATGTCTGAGGGGAAGAATGTACCTCTATATGGATTGTAGGTCTTTTGATTCTCTTGGAAAGCAGTTTAATGGTTAAGTATTCTGCTTCTCAACTTTTTTTCTCAACAATGGCTTTAACACGACAAATCTGATGGGCAATATTAAATATAACCAAATTGGGAATGGGTACTTCTCCAAAAAGCACAAACTTTATGTTTATTGTCTTTTTTATACCTGAATCTGTGCCTCTGCATTTTATTAGTTTGTGTGGAGGACATTATTAGAGGTGTGAATTAACACAGAGAGATTTCTTATGATCACCAGATTATACACTTCTGATTTAGGCTTGGATTTATTAGTAGGATTTATTTATTCAAAAGCTAGGTGATCTATATTACTTTAGGTCCCTATTTTTGAGATCCCTGGTTTAGATTCCCAGCTGTGATAGTGAATAATTGGGGTCTACATACAGGCACGATCGACTAAGTCTTCGAGATGGGATGGCTGAGATTGCTGCAATGGAAGGACCTAACAACGCATCATCGGTCAGAAATGTAGCAAGGAGTAAGAAATCGTCCTCCAGAGACCTGTACCATCTTCTTCTTCTTACTTCTCGTTGATGCAGTGAACTGTTTGGGTTTAAAGGCTGGAAGCCAGGGCTTTGACTTTAAAAGTATTGTATGCAAATAAATCATGATAAGATTTAGGAAAATCTCTTGGCTAAAAGGGGTTTATTCTTATTTGTCATACAATGCTGCAAAAATATTCTTCATGTTGAAAAGTGTGGTTGTTTTTGTAGTTTTGTATTGTGTTGTGTTGTTTTGAGTCAGGATAAATTTAAGCGTAAGACAAAAACCCAGATCTGAGCCCTACAAAATAAAAATGTGTGAGAAGTGAGGAAGCGAAGCATGTTGTCTCGTGTAATTCCAGTCATGAAAAAAGCTTAATGGTTGGAACAGCGCTCACATTCTGAATGTTGTTCCAGTTACACTACAGAAAAAATGAAATATATTTAAGCTCATACACGAGAACTAGAACTTTTTTATTGAGTTTAAGCCACACTGGCTTTTATTATTTAGCTATTTCAAAACAGCATGGCTGACTTTTTTCCATGACGTCAGAAGACTACAGCGTGTACTGAAGGAACTACTGTGGCACACAAGCGCAACCTGTTGTTCTGTAATTCTGAAGATTTAAGAGGACTGACAGCCACGTTGGACCTTATACAGCAGCTTTTGTCACATTTAAATTTGTTTAGACGCAATCACTAATATATTGCTATTTTAAACATTTTACCTTTTCCACTTTTTGTTTTTACTTTTGTTTTATTTGTGTTTCTGAGTTTGACCGGCGAGATGACCAGGTCAGAGCATCTCCAAAACTGCAGCTCTTGTGGGTCTGCAGTGGTCAGCATCTTTTAAAAGGGCTCAAAAGGGTCATGGGCAACCAGGGCTCATTGATGCATGTGGGAAGTGAAGGCTGGCCCGTGTGATCCGACCCAACAGATGAGCCTCAGTAGCTGAAATTACTTAAGAAGTTATGCTGCTTCTGATAGAATGGAGTCAGAATACACGTTGCAGCACAGTTATACGATATACAGATATTATGAACATGGTCGTAATGTTATGCTTGATCTGTTTATGTGAGGTGTTAAAGTGAAGCAGTCATCGGGCGATCTCAGCCCATCGGTACGCCACAAGAAATGAACGCAGCCCAGCTTCGGCTCCGGCTGGCAGGCTGCTCAATGGCAGGAAGTGAAGCCATCAATATTTACTTTGTGTCGGCTGATGTGAGCTGAGTGGCTGATTTCTAAATCCTGTTCCCATCCACCCTGACTGCGGCAATTAGAGCACGGCCAGACTGGCTGGACCCACTGCCTGCTGCATTTTTAGCCCATGATTTCCTCCGATTTGGGAACGAGTGCCGTCATGTCGCCCCAGACCATTTAGGGACGTTGTATGCTGTTCATGTGGATTGTCAGACAGATGTGCGAGTTCAGCTAAATAACAGCTAAGACATTGACTTGAGAATGGCGGATGTGACCTAATGTACTTTAAAAACCGAAGCGTTTTGCGGGCCTTTGATGTCTTTCTTTTTTCTGTGTTACAGAGATGGAGGCTGCCGCCGTGCTCTCACTTCTGCTTTCTTTAATGGTTTTAACAGTCGAGACAGTTCCCACAGGTAGAACTTACTCTCTACAGAGATTTTCTGTGTCTGAATTGTGCGTCCATATAAAATTCTGTCATGGCCTGTATTGGCAGCAGGGAAGTGATGTGTTTATCATTCTTACGCCTTCCTATGGATCTTTGTAATTCTGGCCAGAACATCAGAACGTTGTTAAATGTATTTTCATTTCTCTGCATGTATTTGTTTGAGTAAAAGAGGCTGATTATGAATCAAACGTTCAGATGTAGCGATTTGCTCCTTAAGCAGGGAAACAATAGAGTAAAGGAAATGTGTCTTCCTGCGTTGACTGAGCACGCAATGCTTGACTGGACGACTTTATTAAACTCACATAACCCTTTAGGGCTTTGCTTCTTTTTACTCTATGTAATTTGACATTGTTTTAAATACGGCCACAAATAAGAAAAATATGGACAGTATGGAAAATGCTAATGAAAAAATGCAGACTTTCTTTTAACATTTAATTTCATTTGAACCCAAGAAATTTCCTGTTTTGTTTATTTACATCCACCTCTGCATTTCATGCTCATAACATATTCCAAAAATAAATTGGAATGATAAACTATGTACTGTGTAACGTTATCACAACCCTTAAAAATTCACGTCAAGTACCCATTCCCAATTCAATACATGTCTTCAGCTGTGCAACAATACAGAATTGTTGTCTTACTTTCAGTTGGAAAATTCTCCACACATTCTCTATTTGGGACAGGTCAAGACTGCAGGCAGGCCAGTCCTGTCCCTGCACTCTCTTCTTTCCTAACTATGCCTTTACAATTTGTGTAGCATGTAACTTTGGATCAAATATAGGGTCTGGAGCAGACTTCATTCATTTCTTCCAAATTGGAAGCATCCTGATGTGTCTCAGCACAATGTGCGCCACATACTGGTCTGAAATGCACGAATGGATATTTACGAACAAATGTTTTATTTTATTCGCATTTTCCATTTAGTCCAATCTTTTCCCCAAATGCACGACTGAAACGTTTACACTTTGTTTTTTTTTTTTTATTCTCTTTTCTCAGCCCAGAGCATGACCAACAGGGTTCGCTGTGTGTGTGAGAATACATGTACAGACACCTGTGAGGGGCATGTCTGCTTCTTCACCTGGACCCATGGGCACGTGGACAGGGGCTGCTTCGAGAAGGGGCAGCGTGAGCAGTGCTTCATGTCTGGGATCGAAAACGTGTATGCCCAGTGCTGCTACTCAGACTTCTGTAACAGCAACATCACGTTACCCAAGGAAGAAGGTCAGGAACTCTGCATGGCCAGTTGAAAATATGCTTGTCAAATACAATTGATTATAACGGAGTGCAATAATAGCCAGCATTGATGGCCGTAGCCTAGTGGTTAGGGTACAGGACTAGTAATCCTAGTAAGGTCGGCGGTTCAAACTGCACAACTACCAGGTTGCTGCTGTTGGGGCCTTGAGCAAGGCTCTTAACCCTCATTGTGCAGACTGTATTCTGTACTGGAAGTCACTTTGGGTAAAGGTGTCTGCATGAAAATGTACATGTAATGGTTCTTTATGGATGAAGTCACTAGTCAATGACAGCACCGGATATGAGTGCCCACCATGATTCAAACTGATTTAGTACAATGTAAATCATTTGCATGATGAAAAGCTCAGTTCACAGGAACTCCAGTGTCCTGAACCTCTGACCTTAACCATACTAAACAGCTTTGGAATAACTATAACATCGATTGAGGCTTTCTTGACCAGTGCCCAGTCATGTACAGACCAGATTAATAAAGACTTCACCAAACATGAAATAAAATTCTGATTTGGCACTGGTTTGTAGTTTTGTTGTATAGCGTCTATAAGTACTAATTTCAATAAGCTCCCTCCTCACGAACAGAGAAATGCTAATGTACTTGTGTGAATTGCTTAACTTAGCCACACAGTTAACTCGCTGAAGTATTTGCACTCGTTACGCTTCTTGACTTTTATCTTGTTAGTTTTATATCTGTATATAGTGGGTGTGCCCGGTTAGGGTGATAATTATCTTGAGATTTTTGTTTTGCTCAGTGTAACATGCTAATGTGAGGAATTTCCTGTTAAGAACGGACAGCCGGAGAGAAAATACAATGCTGCCTCCTAGCGGACAAGGGAAAAACAGCAACTTTTCATGTTACCGGCTGTTCGCGTGTGTGCTTGTTGCTTGTTTGATTCGGTACATTTGTGTTGTGAACTGCAACAAACCCTCTCCCTCTCTCTCTCTCTCTCTCTCTCCCTCCCTCTCTCCCCCCCTCTGTATGTGTGTGTGTGTGTGTGTGTGTGTGTGTGTGTGTGTGTGTGTGTGTGTGTGAAGCAGTAGAGCCTGGCAGTATGATGGTGCTAGTCGCTGTACCTCTGCTGGTGCTGCTCCTGTTCTCCATAGCTGTGTGTGTCCTCGTCCTTTGGCTGCGTTCCAAACGACAGCACCTCCCTCTGCATGATCACGAACCCCCCATGCTGAAAATCCCCAGTGGAGGAGACCCAACATATGGGGTATGTGCTGCTCATAAACTCACCCAGTTTCTGCTCCTGATTTAAGGAACAGCTGTTGCTAAAAGTATCATTACAAAGACGTCTCAAGGTGGAGAACTGAGTGTTATTGTATCTCCTATTATAAATTTAGTCAAATGTAAAATATATGTGTGAAAGATCCTGTACACGTTATTAATGTACAGGGTCTAGCCTATTTTGGTTACATTAATAATTATTTATAAATATAAAACATGATATAGAAAATTTAACTTCTGTTTGACATGATTACACAATTTGGTTTTTTTTTTTTTTTTAGGATATCTTTGATGAGTTTTGTACATCGGGCAGTGGGACTGGCCTGCCTTACCTGGTTCAGAGGACCATGGCTCGACAAATCTCCTTAGTGGAGTGTGTTGGTAAGAAGCATCAACTTAACTACGGCGGTAATTAGAAATAAATTACTACCTATGATTAATTCGTCATGCCTAATGATTGCACCTTCCATGGAAATTGTATATAGCAGTTTTGAAGCTGGAGAACTGATATAAATTTGATCCTGTTATAAAATATAAAGTTTATCCTGCTTTGTTCTCACGAACATGTATTGTATTCTAGACCTGCTAATGTCATCTTGTGGGTCTTTTGGGTCAGGTAAGGGGCGATATGGAGAGGTGTGGAGGGGCACATGGATGGGGGAGAGCGTGGCTGTGAAAATCTTCTCATCTCGAGATGAACAGTCCTGGTTCAGAGAGACGGAGATCTACAACACCGTCCAGCTGAGACATGAGAACATCTTAGGTGATACACACATTCTTACCCTGCTTGAGACTCGAGGAATCCCGAACACACCAGTTTTTTTACACTCGATACTTCGGATTACAGTTTTATTCTCTTTTTCTTTGCAGGTTTCATTGCCTCGGACATGACGTCCAAAAACTCCAGCACTCAGCTCTGGCTGGTCACTCATTTCCACGAGCTGGGTTCTCTTTACGACTTTCTGCAGTACAGCACGATGGACCCGGAGGGTTGTGTGCGTATGTGCCTGTCTATAGCCAGCGGCCTGGTTCACCTGCACACAGAGATCCTCAGCACACAGGGCAAACCAGCCATCGCCCACCGTGACCTCAAGAGCCGAAACATCCTGGTGAAGAGGAATGGGCAGTGCTGCATCGCTGACCTAGGTAAGAGGAATCCTGACATGGACAGGTGACCTGTACTTACTTTAAGCCTTTCATCTGGTGAATCGTTCCCACCCAAATGATCGATTCACCGAACATAAAATATTGTGCTGATGTCAATAAGCAATAGCACATCTTGTAAAATAATAATGCACCTTTTTGTTCTTGTAGGCCTGGCAGTCATTCATTCTCAGTCTAACGACTACCTGGATGTCGGGAACAACCCGAGGGTGGGCACCAAGCGCTACATGGCACCTGAGGTCCTGGATGAGAGCATCCGTGTGGATGTCTTCGAGTCGTACAAGCAAACTGATATCTGGGCTTTGGGACTCGTTCTGTGGGAAATCACTCGCCGCACCATCGTTAACGGTTGGTACAGACCTGGGATTTAAAGATCATGTGATTTATAAAGAGGGTATATTCTGTTATATATGTATGAAGTATTATTAAACAAAATAGGTAAGAAAACAAGATATTCCTCTCAACACTCCACAGCTCAATCTGTCTTTTTTTCTATCAGTCTCCACTGTCTACCCTTGATTAGCAGACCAGCAATTATAAACAGTCTTATCAGGTGTCAGCACTTTGTTCATGCAGTCCAGATGCTTTTCATCTTCTTTATCTCTCTCTATTTATTTAAATGCACTCACAGTATACAAATCCAGTTAAAAATAAAAGTACATCCAGGTTTTCTAACCATTCACCTTTCAGGCTGAAGTGAACATCAGAAGCTATTGGTGATCAGAACCCTGTGAAGATCTTAGCTTTACTTTGTGACATAATAATGCTTAATAAAAACTGGACTCGTACAGTAAAAGTTGAAACATGAGTGAGACTGGTCACAGTCAGGGCAGCTTTGCTTATGCTTGAGGGCTGCTGAGCAGGAAACAGGTTCTTTCTTCTGCTTTTTTAAACCAAGCTTCAAATGCATATGTAACTCAGGACCATTACTGAACAGTTTCTAAGCTCTGTGGTCAGTCCATTTTGAGGACAAAATTCCTCTCAGCATAAACTGACAGCTTTTGGTTTTGATCTCAAGAGGCCGCTCTTCCATGTGCTCAACAGGTACAGTTACTAAATCCTAGGAAGTAAACAATTATAATTAATACTTCTTGAGTTTGTTCAACAAGTTCATGCTCAGGTGTCTGCATACTTTTGGCCATATAGTAAATATTTTTCTTACAATTTGCCAGCTACAGAATCATCCTTCCTCTTCCCCCATTACTCCCTCTTCTTCCCAAAATGTCAGTTACCACATGCTCATAAGCTTTCTTGATAACGTCCAGCTTCCTCCCACACAACTATTAGCTCCTCTGAACTCCCTAAAAGCCAAAGAAATTCCGTCTTACTGATACGGTTCCAGTCTCAACAAATCTCAGCCTGACTGTCAGGAAAAGAGAGAATGCGGATCACGGCGAACATCAACTGCTGCTAAATGTTTGACAAATTGCCTCATTTTTAACAGGAATCGTGGAGGAGTATCGCCCGCCCTTCTTCGATGTGGTGCCCTCTGATCCCAGTTTTGAGGAGATGAAGAAAGTGGTGTGTGTGGACCAGTACAGGCCGTGTCTTCACAACCGACTGCACTCTCACCCGGTACGCCATTCAATCAGTGCATCCTCTCTCCAGCAGTACCATGCAGGCTGTCTAAACTGCTACAGAAACATTTTACAAACTCGCCGAGACAGACTGAAGGATCAGACTGGTCAGGCACTTTACAGACACGACTGATATCTGACAGGGAGATAACAGAACCACCTACTTGACGTTTATACAGCTGGTTAAGTGTAGGAATACAGAGACCATAGCCCGGTTATTATCATTACTAATGTTATTATTGCCTTGTGTCCAGATCATGTCTGCTATTGCTAAAATCATGAAGGAGTGCTGGTTCCAGAGCCCTTCAGCTCGCCTCACCGCCCTGCGCGTGCGCAAGACCCTGGCCAAGCTGGACCAGGACCAGGACTGCAGCACAGACAAACTCAAACTGGACATCTAGAGCTCTGCATTATTAGACCAAAACATTCTGGTGACAAAACCTCTCAGTTCATCACGTGTTTTTATAAATTCACAAATGGATCTCTGAATCATGTAAGCACTTGTTGAAAGAATTATTTCAAAATGATGCGTTTTGGGCCAACCAAACAACTCGGCAGCATGGGATACACAGGAGATTAATAAAGCCTAAATTATAGTCAGTATTCAACTCTTCCCATGGCTGTGAATGGTTGAAAGACATGTAGAATTTGGATCGGCTGCTCCAAGTTACCCTTGATGTGAGTGACTGAATATGAAGGCTTGGGCTTTTATCCCACACCTTCTTCACTCCATCTTGACACAAACCCATTCACCTGCCAAACTGCCAGATGTTGTGTGTTTCCACTGCTCCAGAGTCCAAGTGAACTGGTGTGCTTTAAACAACAAAGCACACCAATCCATTATGTTCCTGAGGAACAGTTTTATGTTTTCAAATCCATCTTTTCCTTGTGGGTTGGACCACCGTGTTGGACTGAGAGCATCCACCTTCCAGTTGGGGACAAAATCTTGTATCCAATTTTTTGAACGTTTTAATGAAAGCACTTACAGATAAATGAAGCGGAGCCATGTTAAAGTCAATGAGCTGTTCATAATGATCCATTTTACAGCCATCATTTGTCTTATTTCATCAGGATATTATTCAGCAGGGTGTAGCCGAATTAGAATAGAAGTCCATATTACCGAGCGGCACATTAGTGAAAATCTGTCCTTTGCGTATAATATCCACAGCACTTAAATATGCTTATTTTGGACCCTGTTATACCATTCCATAAATTTCATTTTATTTCCTGCTTTTGCAATCTTTTTTTTGGCACCTTTCGTCAGATCTGCTGTCCCTATCCCCCTGCAGATCTGTAGTCCGTATACATTTGACCAGACAGTGTTGCATCTGTTCTGTATCAGATGATATTATTTGGTGCCTTGGCTGAGCTGGATCACACAGAGTTCCTCCTGTGAGCTGGGATCTTGCTGTTTGTGGATTTACTGCATCGTAACACGGTGACTCAGTGGCCAGTAAAAGTAGCTCTGGGTTTCACTGTTACTTTTTGAATATGAATTTGTTTGGCAGGATGTGAGCCGTGCTGGACTTCCCAGTGCTGGAGTTTCCTGAGTTCCTGAATGACTTTGCCGTCATAAATCAGACACCATGTACTTGTTGTGACTCCTTAAGTCCAGAAAATGTCTTACGTTTTAAAAATAATCGAGATTCGTATTTGGAATGATCACAAGTTTAATATCTATATCTATATATGACCAGACACTACCATAAAAAAACTTATTATCAAGATAATGGAGCATGTTAGTGTTGAATCCCATGTATGTTTATATTGTTCATTATTTTTATATTGGTGGAATATTTTCTTTTTTTACAGAAACATGTAACTTTTACTCTGAATAATTGTATAGTATTGGTCTTATAAATTAAAATGTTATATTCGAAGCATTTTACTTGTAATTGTCTTTATTCCAATGTTCAGTTCAGTTCATTTTCTTTAATCCCTGATCCTAATTAGGGTCGGGGAGGGGTGCTGGAGCCTATCCCAGCTCAACGGGCGCAAGGCACACAATTACACCCTGGATGGGGCGCCAGTCCATCACAGGTACCTACAGGACAATTCAGTGTCTCCAATCAACCTCCCCATCTGGGGATAGAACCTAGGACCTTCTCGTGAGGCGACAGGGCTGATTCCAATATGCACATTTTTAAATTAAAAAGTTTTAACTTTCAGTTGTATATGTCTAATCTGGTGCCATATCTAAGCACAGAGCCCAAAATGTATGTATATACTCTAGAGAGTGTGCAATTCAAGCTGGGCATCACATACCCAAGTCTATACTTGATCATTAACACCAAGGAACGATTTAGAGCTGTAAACCTACCCACAAATTTGGGAAGATGGGAAACATGTCGGTATTGCTATAAAAGTAGAAGAGGACCATGCTTTAAGAAAGTTGGAAGCTTGAATATTTAGTCACCCTCCACCCAATGTTTTAAATAGGAAAAGTACATGTTTCAATCAATTAGTCACAAGCTGGATCCAGCGTTGGGGGTTGGCGTCAGACCGCTGCACCACCTGAGGAACCTGTGTCCATCCAGTGTGGGTCATTTAGTGTAGAGTAGTACTGAATTCTAAATTCTGAAAATGCAGTAATTTATAGGGTTATTTATTACAAAGTAGATAAAGAATATGTTGAAGGGCATCGGCATGTGATGTATCATGAAAATGTAGCAGCCGGTGTCAAACACTAGGGGGCATCAGACGCTCCAGACTTCTTCGTGAAGGTCCCTGGGTTTGTATTACAGTGATCTGCATCAGACTGGTGTCGGTTTCCTGCGCCCAGTTATTCTTTTCATAACTGTAACTCAGTCCCAGCAGGCTCCTTATTGTGATCGGGAATCTGTAACATTTGTTTTTCATTGTACATTTCTTGTTGTGCATCATGTTACTGTTTAGAACAAAAGAAAGGCCACTCGAGGACCTAATCTCCCCGGAGGGCCGAGACACGCCTCAGTGCTCTACAAACATTCATACCAACAATAGTGAACGCATCCTCCCTGATAGGGTTACACTCAGACCTATATTTACCCGCACCTCACATCTCTTATCCATGCTAATGTAAAATGTAATTTCAGAGTTAATCCCTCCCTGCCCACGAGCACTGGCACGTCCACAAGGCCACGAGACCACGTTCTCCATTTCAGATACATGAACAACCTAGTGTGGGTTTCACTCTAGCCTTGTCTGAACCTGGTTTGTTATACAATATGTGACCAAAGGTTTGTGAATATACAATAAGAGAACAATTAAATCTCAAGCTACGGGAGAATTTATTTTATTTTTACAGCCTCCAATATATAGGAATCACTAGATTGCGGATCATAACTGCAAGTTCTTGCTTCAGTTCAGCTACTTTTGCAATAATTCGGTAAAGCAGGATCAGTGGATAGAAGCCTCATCATTAATGGAGATTCAGCAGTTGGTAATTCCCCAAATATTTGATGCAAGCTTTGGAAGCACATAATTCTCTAGAATGACCAGTTTGCCTTGTTTAATTTATTTTACAGACAGACAAAATTGTTTAATGTGGAACAGCATATTCAATCTTCTGGACTATTTATGATGATTTTTAATACAATGAAGGGGTCACTTTTTACATTAAATTAGCAGCAAATGTTTATTAGCAGCATCTGGATACTTTTAGACCTTCGTTGATTCAGTTTTAGTAACTCATATTTTTTTACTTCATATTTTCAAATACAAAATAAAAACATTGTGTGTACCATTTTAATGCAGTGGAAGTAAATGATACAGGAATATAAAGGGGTTATAAGAGAATAACTATGAAATGTACAGTAGTGAACCAGAGAAAGTTTGGTTACACAGGTCAATGAACACAAAGACTTAAACAGTTTGTTTTTGAATCATCTCTGGAAGAAGCTACATTACTCAAGTCTTCCAACCAGTCCAGTTAGTCAGTGTGTGCCGTTCCTATTGAGAGTGAAAGAGTATCACTGAGTGACTCAGGAAGAAGATGAGCATTGATTTGTCTGCTGGTTTATCTATATCTGTGCTGCGTGTGTCTGTTCTCTGTATAGCATCTGTGACGGGCTGGACAGGCTTCAGGGGGAGATAAAACTCCCCAAATAACCTCTTCCTTCTGATTGGTGGAATGGAGTGGGGGTTGTGGAGTGTCGCTGGACCGGCCATGCTGGATGAACTCATTTCTCCAGTTCGTAGTTCCAACATCAATTGAAGCTAAAAATTGTGTAGATTATTATTGGTGCATTATTAATGGTAAACAAAATCTGACTGAATCTGAAAAGTAAAATGTGAAAAGTGTGTCTTTTTTTATTTAATGTACCACCATAAAGTATCCACATTTGTGTAACACACCCCAAAAAAGTAAAACATTGGCCTGAACCATATTCAGATTATACTTTGATTAGAATTCACTTTAATTTGTACTTTTAAGTTGAAAACCCATATTTGCCATGAGTATATCACAACCATTGATTAACCTTATAATAACTTACTAACCTTATTTTCAATGAATTAACTTCTGTATTCCTGTAGCTGAGGGTCCATCAGTGTCATGTGGTTAATATAATTGAATAAAGAATGGTAATAAATGCCCCTTTGTTGTACTAAATTCGAATCACATGGTGCATTGTTGTAATAACCAACCAAGCAGTTGTTTTCAAAGGTCTCCGGTAAAGTACCTCAGGCACCAATGCAAGGTATTTAACCATAGTGGAACATTACAGAGACTGCCATGTATTTAAAATAATCCTCTTCTAATGGGCACAGAGGTCTCTTAACCTCTCCCCCCCCCCCTGTCAAGCTTATAGACGTATGTGGCTGTTTTACTCTTCAGACTGCTTGTGGTGTTCCTGTAAGCTCGTTTGAGTATCAAGCTTTGCATAAAAGGGTTTAAGACAACTTGAAGACAGCTCCGGTGCCAGAAACAAAGATAGTAGCCGGAGGAAGATAAACACAAAGAGGTGGCTGGATGATATCATGGACGTTATCGCTACTCTCCACTCCAGAGCCAAATCCAGTTATTTTGTTTAACAGCTTAGCAAAGTGCTGATTTGCATTAGCATGTAACTAATGGGTAAACTGAATGATTACTAGTAAATCTACACTGATCAGAATGTTACTAATGGTGATAAAAGATTATTATATAGATAAATGATTTTAGATAGTTATGCAGTAACTATGTGCCAGTGCAGGTAATTTGTTCTCAAGGGCTCAACAATGGAAACATGGCAGTGGTGAGGCTTGAACTAATAACCTTCCCATAAACGTTTGCCACTATGCTACCACTGCCCATAGTTTTGTTAAGAGGAGCAGATTTAGGAAAGTTTACAGCTTGTTAGCAAAGTGCGACAGGGTAGTACCTAACACCAAGGTCTTGGGATTGATCCTCAGACAGGTTGGTCCGGGTCCTTTCTGTGTGGATTTTGCATGTTCTCCCAGTGTCTGTGTGGGTTCCTCCGGGAGCTCCAGTTTCCTCCCACAGTCCAAGAACATGCAGTCAGGTAAAGTGGTGACACCGAATCGTCCTGTAGGTACCTAGCCACTAGGATGCATAAGACAGTGCGTTGTAATGGATAAACGGGGAGGATTGTGACCGGAAGGGCATCCGGCGTACAAACTATGCCAAATCAGTGAGATCACGTAACGAACGAAAGGACACAAAGCTTGATTGACTGTGATCAGACACCCAAGACTCCGTGTGCACATGTGAATAACGATTGCAGATTCACAGTCGAACCGCACACCGTCTCCCTCCGGTGCTGCACGATGCACGAGGCTGCCGCTCAAACAGAAGCGCCACAAAAGTAATAGGGGGGAGCTCGCGCCACAACAAAGGGGGAACGCGCACGCGCCGTGTCGCACCCTCCCCTTTAAACCGTGCGAGCGCGCGCATCGCTTTAAGCGCCGCTCAGTCTCATATCCAGAACGAGCGAGCGAGCGAGCGTGTGCACGTACTGCGTTACCTGCTGACTGATTGATGGTGTGTGTATGTGTGTGTGTATAGCTGTGTCGATGCCAGCCTGAGTCCTGTAACGCGTTAAATGCAAAGCGATGGGAATCGAGCAGCCATGTCTGTGCAGAGAAGTGTGATAGTTTTGCTCGCGCTGACCGGATTACTAGCACCGGGTGCGGGTGAGTAACCCGTGATTGGTGTGTGTGTGTGTGTGTGTGTGTGTGTGTGTTTTGTCCGCGGTTAGCACCTAGCAAGGACGACAGGACCGATTCTACGTCACAGAGGAGCGCGCGCGCGCGAGAGAGTCGATCCTCGCGCACATGCACGCGCACACACGCAGGACGGGGACGACAGGACGACACGACTCACGCGAGCGCGCGGACAGGACACGACTCATCCAGACGAGCCGAAAATCGGCGACAGCGAGCCGAAGACTCGGGTGAACCGACCTCACGACGCTGTTTATTACCGTAAGTAGCCACGATTCGTCTTTTTCAATCTTAACCGCGGACTGCACCGGACCACCATGTAGATGTGCATGAGTTCAATCCCCGACATGCGTGGGGTCGATAGTTTAGGATTAAACATAGTTATCCTCCAGCACTAACTAATACTAGTAGTTCACTTCCATGGCCACTACTTTGCACAGGTTTAAGCATTAACAGATTTAATACATTAAATACCTACATCAGGTCTTTAAAACATGTATTTGATTTTACACTTCTTATTAAGAATGTAACGATTCTCTTAAGAACTAAATAAATCGCCGTATTTGGGATTAATCTTTGATTTATCTACATAAAGAATGCTTTTTTTCTTTCTGATGTAAGCACAAACTACGGAAAACAAAGATGCACGTTCCCCAGTAGTGACGTCAACAGGTGAGGTGGAACGCTGCAGCGCCCTCTGCTGTTTGAAGACAATATGGGTTCATTTTAAATCTAAAACTGATATTGCATCGTCTCTGGGGCGTCGTTGTATCCCTACTTTAGACTTGTGGAATATAAGCGGCCTTTTAAAGCATCCGTGAGTCTAAAAGACTCGATGTAGTTTAAATGATCTTTTGTTTCGAACTGCAACGACCTCCGCAGGATCTACTTTTTTTTTTTTCCTGTTCGGGATGGACGAGCACTTCGACGCGCGCGGCAAAGTGGACCGGAGGGATCACGGCGACTCGCGGCTCAACGGCATGCCGAGCCCCGCCCACAGCGCCCACTGCAGCCTGTACCGCACTCGCACCCTCAAGACGCTCGGGCCGGAGAGGCGCGCCAAGAAGGTTCGCTTCTACCGCAACGGCGACCGCTTCTTCCCCGGCCTGCTGTGTGCCGTCACCGCCGAGCGCTTCCGCACCTTCGACGCCCTGCTGGCCGAGCTCACGCGGGCGCTGTATGACCACGCCCACCTGCCTCAGGGCGTCCGGGTCATCTACGCCATCGACGGCTCCAGAAAGATCGGCGGGATCGATCAGCTGGTGGACGGTGAGTGGAAGGATGGAGCTCACTCGGCATTACACTCACATACGTGCAGGATAAGGACTGTAAGAGGAAGCCGGAACATCCGGAGGAAACCCACGCGGACATTTATAACAGGTACGCGGCTGTCCTTCATCTGTCTGTTCATTTCCTCCAGGAGAGAGTTACGTCTGCGCCTCCATCGAGCCCTTCAAGAAGCTCGACTACACCAAGAACGTGAACCCGAACTGGTCGGTGAACGTCAAGTCCTCGCTCTCCTCCAGGTGCCTCCTCACCCCGAGCGACTGTAAAGCGGGCGCCTGCGGAGCCCGAGATCACCGAGACTTCATCAGGCCCAAGCTGGTGACCGTGGTGCGCAGCGGCGTCAAGCCACGCCGGGTCGTCCGCTTCCTGCTCAACAGGAAGACCGCACACTCGTTCGAGCAGGTCCTCAGCGACATCACCGACGCCATCAAGCTCGACTCGGGCGCGGTCAAGAAGATTTTCACCATCGAGGGAAAACAGGTACGACCGATTTGTCATAACTGCTTAGAAATGTTACCTGTGTATAATCAGATCATACATTTAGGTTTACATTAAAGTCTGAGCTACCGAGCGCTAAGGGCCTCGCTCAAGGGCCCAACCGCGGCAACTTGGCCCATCGCCGTTTGGTTCTCCAGTCCACTACTTCAACCACCAGGCTACGGCTAACGCGTTAGCGCCTGAAGTCAAGAAATCAACAAAAACATGCGTTTATATTAAAATCGATTCAATATAAATATATATTTCATATCAAATAAAGTTTGCATTAAACATAATCGAAATAGAATGTAAAAATAGAATCAATTTGAGTTACGGTGGCAACGCTTCAGCAATCCATCTTTACTAATGAGCTGGAACAGCCACATCTTCAGCCATGTGTCCTTCAACCTTACAAGAGGTTCCTCGAGAAGCCTCCACAAGAACTTAAGCTTCAGACGTCTAGAGTTTATTATTATTTGATTTATTATTTCGGGATCCCCTGCTCTGATCTAACACACGCCCCCTATGAGGGTTCATGTTGTCCATTATCCATCGCCCCGGTGCAGCGCCTCGACCGGCCAGCAGAGGCATCACTATTAGCCAATCAGGTCTGTGCATAGGGATTCAAGTTCGGGATCTCAGCACTGGTGGGTTAGTATGTTTACCAGCGTTTTAACACTCTCATGAGAAGCACCCGTACCCTCACCTACGCTTTAACTCGCCAACCCTAACCTGGTTAGACCAGCCAGTGCAGCCTCACCACGTTTTCTCGGGGCGACCAGAGGCGAGGTTCAAACCTGGATCACCAGGAGCTACGGATGTGGCCCACACCCACTCGAACCCACTGTGAAACCGCGTCCAGCAGAACAGTGGGCTATCTCAAACCCATGATCAGAGGTCCTCATCTTTCATCATTTAACAAAAACATTTAACTATAAAAACATTTTATAGTTTATCACAAACATTTTATAATTAATCACCAAAATGTTATAATTTAACGTAAACATTTTATCATTTCACACTTAAATTTTAACAATTACAATCTAACACAATGATTATATAATTTAACACAAAAGTTTTATCCTTTAACAATAATGTTATAATTTAACACAATCATTTAACAATTTAACACAAAACTGTCATACTTTAACACTAAATGTTATAATTTAACACAACAATTAAATAATTTAACACAATAATTAAATAATTCAACACAATAATTATATAATTTAACACATTTAATAATTTAACACAAACGTTTTATCATTTAACAATAACTTTATAATTTAACACAATCATTTAACAATTTAACACAAAACTGTCATACTTTAACACTACATGTTATAATTTAACACAATAATTATATAATTTAACACAATAATTATATAATTGAACACAAAAATTATTGTTTAACACATTTAATAATTGAACACAAAAGTTTTATAATTTAACACCAACGTTTTATAATTTAACACAAGTATACAATTAAACACAGTGAGTATGCAAATCAACAGAATATTTTTTATCACTTAACATGACATATAAAGTAATTATATTATTTAACAAAATAATTGTATATATTTTTATCATCTCGTTAGCCACAGCACTCGTATAATAAGATGATAAATAATTCTTTTATTCGGTGATTCAGCTTTTGTGATCACTCAGATATATATTCTGCTGTTCACTGATGTTTTCTATTTTTAGCTCTAATGCGACTCACTAAGCTGCTCTGTAACCTCCAGAGCTTCAGTACCAGGAGACGTAAAGCCAATTCATGTATGGAAGCTCCTGCCTACACACCCTCCGAACCTGGAGGCCACCGAACATCCAGAAATAGCTCCAGATCCTCTCCGTTCCACCCCCACGTCTCTCTACCTGTCATCCACCCGTGAACCCTCCCCGACTCCTCCGCCGCTCTCCGGCACACGCCCCCTCCGACACGTGTGCGCTGTCCGACCGCCTCTCATCACCTGCACGAGACATTAAAAGTACATTTCATTCTGCTCTCCATTGTCCACGGTCTCTGTGCTGTAGCGCCGATCGACCACCAGAGGGCGTAGCTGCAGCAGTTTTGAGAAATTGCTTCCGGCGTCCTATCTTTTAAACAAGCGACACGCTTTAAAGAAAAGCACTACCCGGTGGTAGATGAGGGTACGACGTAGAAAAGTGGGATGTCTCTCTAGCTATCTAGAGTTTTGCATGTTCTCCCACACCCCGCTTGATTCCCTGTCCTCGTTTTTTCCCCCGTTATCGCTCCCCGTCATCATCTTTATATCGGTGATCCACTGTATCACACAGAGGTCGAAATTATGTGTTCATAATAATTACGGTGTCTTAGGAAAGGCGTAAAATAACGAGCTAGCACACCCGAGCTGACATCTCGAACCCGATGTAGAGACAAATACACGCAATCTAATCTTCAAGTAATCTTGAGGGGATCTATTTTTAGACCAGCACACCATCGCCTGTTCTCAGGATGGATGAAAGCTGATAACCCAACCCCAACAGTATCTATGACGATGTGATCCTGTTGCTTGGGAACGGCCCGAAGCATCTGTGACATCACTAGGGATGGTAACATGGGGAAGAGCGGTGACAGTCTGAAATCCGATAAGTGGCTTTTCGATCACCTAAGTGTGTATTTACCTGCACAGTAATCCCCCCCCCCTCTCTCTCACACACACACACACACACACACACACACACACAGAGGAGATAAACCAAATGATGACTGATGGCTTCTAATTTCAGCCGTAACAGACATGGTCCGGTAATCCAGACCCAAACCGATTAGCCACCCAATTGGCCACACACACACACACACACTGTTCTCTCACACTTCACAGTGCTGTCTCCAATATAATTGGTGCTTCTCTTTTTTGTTTTAGCTACTTGCTTTGTTGCTTTAAAAATAGAATGAATAATAAGAAATGTAATACAAATAATAAATAAATAATTTAAATAATAAGTGAAATGGTAACTTGTGACAATTACTTACCTAAATTAATTAATTAATTAATTTTATAATAAATACAATAATAAATAAGCCCAAATGCATTATTCAGAACCAAGGACGGCGTTAAATCAACCTTAGTCGATTAGTTTGTTCTTTTTATTGCATCACTTATTTATTGTCTGTTTTCCCACTGATTTATCCTGGTCAGCCGTAGACTAGTGGTTAAGATACATGACCAGTCGGTTCAAATCTCACCACTGTTGGGCCCTTGAGCAAGGCCCTTAACCCTCAATTGACTGTAAGTACTGTACTGAGTACTGAGTACTGTAACTAATGTAAAGATTTTCACTAGATTTCTAGTATCGTTCTGACTGCACGCCTTTAGACTTCTTAGAGGAAACCCACACAGGCATGTGGAGAACATGCTAACTTTACACAGAAAGTACCCTGCAGGCCTTTCCGTGGAATCAAACCCTTCTTGAAATAAATCCACTGTAAACTGATTCTTTAATGTTTACAGTGAAAGTATTTTAATTGAGAGAGAGAAGCTGAGATTCGGCTCTGAACTGTTGCTGCTGTTGGTTTTGACCTGAATTGGGTCAGTGTGGGTCAGCATGACACTGGCGGGTCATTGATCTGTCTCCTTCGGCCAGTGTGCACCTCGCTGTAATGTGTTCTTATAAACATGCTTCCTTTTTTAAATTCCTCATTTTCTGTCCGATTCCGAGCCGTCTGCTGAGTGTGTGTCCATCACTGACCGATCATGCGTCCACTGAAGCTAGATTATCTCTAAAAGAACTAGTTTTAGTAAATAGGTCATGACGTGATAGATGATCGATATTGTTTATTAAACCCATCTGACAGAATTACAGTTTGTTATTCGGACAAACTCATCGTTCCACATCTGGAGCTCCCGGCTGAGATCCTCAACACCTGAGACTGGGCGCGATCGTCTCCTCATCAGTATGATGTTTTGACAGATACTATGATTACAAAACCAAACGACCCATCAGGAATCTTTTTAATAACAGAAATACGATTCCTTTCAGTATCAGTGTTTAATAAACAAAATACCACCTGATGGTGGTGATAGTATTGTGATATCAGGCTACAAAATTAATAAAGAGCTGCAGCACTCTTCAAAAACAGTATTTTATGTAAGATCTATTGCTGAGGTACCTTCACTGTAAACTTCAATGGACTTACGACTTGTCCAGGGTGTTTCCTGCCTTATTAGAGTCACCGCGACCATGACCTTTTCATTTCAGCATGTTGCACCTTATAGTTTGTCCACTAGATGGCGGTGTTACTGCATCTTTATTCTTGCATGCACTGAAACTCCTCAGAAAATAACGATAATATCGCCATACATTATTTTATATATTCATTAATTTTATTTTGCTGATTTACTGTAATATATATTCGGTTGTAATATATAGATAAATATATATATTGACGCTTTTTAATAACAAACACGAAGCGAATGTGGCTTCGCAGATGCCCCCAAAAAAACAAAACATTTAATTTATTACGCTAGAAACGACAAATAATGTTAAATAAATAAAAACAATAATAATAAATGGTTATCAGACTTTTTACTTCTCCTAAATGTATCTGATCATGTAATTCATGTTTATTTTACTCATGTGACAAATACGTTGCTTGTTTAATTAGCATCATTAGTTTTGTGTAAATGACTTTTATATTTATCAATATCCCTTAATTTTAAGTTTAGAAAAATGTGCAAGATGAATGAGCCGCGATGTTTGTTCGTATATAAGATTAATTAAGAGTAAAATAACGATGTTTTATACAGCTAAAGTCAACTAGCTAGCTAGCATGCTAAACGTTAACCTGTGTAAACATTTGCTTCATCAGTGCTTCTCAGCATCAACATATTTAAAGCATGGTATCGTAAATAGTGCTCTTAAAATTATTATAATTGCACAAGTCATGCTGTAGTCAGATTAGATCTTTGCTAAGACGTGTCTGGGCAAGATCAGTTTACTTCTGACCATGCATTCAGAAAAAGACTTTCATTAAAGAGCTAAACATCTTACACTCAACAATAAAGGCTGAGAGAAGACTTTACTGTATATTATTATGATATCGATATTTGCAAGATACATATTCAGCATTTAGTAAAGGCAGTTTTATCCAAAGCAACATTACAGTTACAGTATACAGTCTGAGCAATGAGGGGTA
>JAYDZG010000020.1:2521772-2536794 GCA_034509265.1 Microcambeva bendego | reverse complement strand
GTTTCCACAAAGCTCTCCAGACCAGAAACCACGGAACACACAACCCACGGGTGAACACACTACCCACGGGTGAACACACTACCCACGGGTGAACACACAACCCACGGGTGAACACACAACCCACGGGTGAACACACAACCCACGGGTGGTCACACGCGCTGTTGCTCTGCTAAACGTGCTCTCATGTTGTTTTCCGCTTGATTGCCAGGCTCTAAAGCCACTTTGTTCGCTGGATTTGAGTCAGATGAGCGGATACTCGAAGCAGCACCATGTGCTCTGACTAAGCCATGCAGATTTAGTGTATTTCATGTTCGATTCCTTTCAATGTAGTCTAGATCTGTGTTCTCTAACTAGTAGTTATACCTGATCACAAGTAACTAGTAGTTTGAGTCATCTCTGATCCTGGATTGATTAAAGTCTTATTATTCAAGTACCTACTGGTTCACCAAAGCAATGTTCATTTTTTTTTCATTTCAAGAATGCATCACTTAATGGTTGTTAACAGGGCAGATGGTAACTGTCTTCATGGGTTTGGTATTAATAATTTTTGGCTTTTGGTGACTCCCATATTCAGGTGTCTCCACATACCAGTATACTTTCCAGTCACTACTGTCCTATTTCTAGCCATGCGTTTGACCAGCACAGAACATGTACTGCCAAGGGCATCAAGCAATCAGGCAAGGCAATCAAACTAGGACTTTCTTGTTGGTTATTGGTTAACTGCGTAATCACTGAGATTCCTCACTGTATGGTTTAATAGGTAGACTCTACTAACATCAGACATTCAATAATAACTGGATTATAAGTTTCTACCTGAAAGAGAACATGTCGGTTATGTGAGTTATTTTAATTCAAAGTCATTACAGCTGTTTTACTGGTGAAGGAACGTTGGGTCAGAACACTTTGGTCAGTCACAGTAGGTTCCCTTGGAACAGATGAAGGTTTTAGGACAAACTCAAGGTCCCAGTGTGTTCTGCTCCTGGTATAAGTAGAAGTTCTAAGCCTGCTACTTTTTTTTTCTTTAGGCCAGGGTGGGGCAATCTACAATCCCGTCAGGCCAGACTGGTGCAGTTTTTGTGTTTTGCTTTTCTTTAAACCTGTTTGAGCTTAAATGGTTGCTCTGGCCCTTTAGGCACTTCTGGTTTAGGCCAGTTCCAGTGAGTATTACCTACTGGCTAGTAAACTACATGCTCTCATGTATGAGAAGTAACGAAGTGTGTTGCATACTTTGAAGAAATAAAAGTTTTCTTGTAGTAAGTCTGGGTGGTACTTGCAAATTGTTCATTCAACAAACCTAGACAGAAGTCTAAGCTGAAGTCTGGCCCTTTGTGATGGTAATATAGGCGATGGGCCCCATTTACTGTGCTGTCAAAGAAGTCTGCCTCAGCTTTGTACGGCCTAATGAATGTTGGTTACATTCTCTGCATT
Source organism: Microcambeva bendego (assembly GCA_034509265.1). NCBI lineage: Eukaryota > Metazoa > Chordata > Actinopteri > Siluriformes > Trichomycteridae > Microcambeva > Microcambeva bendego. Next base: position 2,535,366 of record JAYDZG010000020.1, on the reverse strand, counting down.
CATTAACATGGCTGACATGGAGTGATTTTGTACGAATGATGTTTCCTAATCATTCTCCAAAACTTTCTCAGTCATCTTCGACCCACATTTAATAGGATTTTTATTATCATCTCAACCTTTAGTTTTTCTATATTATTTCAGCATGCATTTAGCTCAAGTTAAAATTTATTTTTCTTCCGAAAGTCTAATTCCTCTCATTTCCATGAACGATTCCTTCCTCACAAGGCCAGGATGGAATACACTCTGTTACATTTCAATACCAGACTTAAGGAAAGGTGAAGGCCATGTACGTCCCACCTGCAGTAGTGTGAGGCGGCTGGTGAGAAATTGCCCAGGGCTGTTAGTGGGCCCCACTCACAACAAGACGCATCAGTTTGCACAGCTGCTGGGTTTTTATTCTGACTGAGAGGGGGTGGAGGTGCCCAAAGTGTCAGTCCACGGGCTGAAACCTTAGAACCTTGGTCTTCTGGGGTCTGGTTTCTTCAAAAGTGAAAATATGAACTGCATTTAAAAATGTTGGAACAAGGAAAGAAAACAATTGGTCATCGATAGGAAACAAACCTTGATAAAGTACAAAATGAATATATTTAAGCAGCTGTCAGATAAAGAATGGAAATAAATATTTCAGTTTTAATACACAGACACGTGCTGGTCAGAGTCTCACAGAGAACCTTGTTTAGTAAGAAAAGACACCAGACCACTAGAACAGGCACCCAGCCAGGCAGCAGCAGTCACGATTGTACAGTGGCTGTGAAGCCCAGTTTATCCTTAAGTCTCATTTGTAGTGGACCAGCTTTATTACCATTTCCTGTCCTGATTATCGGGGAGACTAGATTATGTGACCACATCAGTTATTAAATAGTATTTTTTAGTATCCTCTCTGCATGCGCGATTGAGTTTTATGCTGGATGCCCTTTTTGACACTGTTCTTCTTATTTCTGTGCTTGGGACCAGCTGTAAGACTGCACTAGTTCACCTCACATCTGTTCCACCCCCAGACGAAGCCAATCATATCGGTGTATTGTATTGCTGTTCCACACAAACATACGCCTTTAAATTATTATAAATATTCACTAATAAACAATGTTTTTTAAGGTTATTTACAGGAAGTTAAGTTTCCGGCGATTTATGTGTTTTGATTTGTCTCTCCATAGGTATTTTATCATTCTGTCATAATGGAATTTGTTACTGAATATATTTAGAACTGTTGTTCGATATCCAGCCATCGATGCTTGATTCTGTCTGCCTCGCTTGACTGAGGAAGTGCTTATTTGGCAGCCTACTTCCTTTATTTGGGGAAGTCTACATGAGGAGAAAGAGTTTAAATAAGATAAATTAATATTTGCAGCCTGTGCCTTAAATAAGATGGGGTATCAAGTAGGAAATAGATAAGAAATCTCGCAGTTCCTTGGATCTACTAGCTTGATATAGAAAGGTGTATTTGGACCATTTCATGTCAGATTCTATGGGTTATGGAAGTCTCTGAGGAGTCGTAACCGATCCTTATATGCCAGAGCGTATCTGTCCGTGAGGCTCACAATAGAGCCGAGTGCATTTCTCACTCCTCTCAGCAGCCCGACTGACTCAATTACACTCAATTCAGAGTGATGGGCAGCAGCTCTTGCGTGGTCATGTGACACTCTCACAGTTCTGTGTGAGGAAACATCATCAGTGTGGTGAAGGCAGAGTAAACCGAGGGAATAACCTGAAGGCAGGGTGCATCTCGCTTTGTTTGTTTTCCAACCGCCTTTCATGGATTTCCTTCCAACTGAACTGAAACAACCACCTTCGCCAATGTCCATGCTTCAGTGTTTTGTCTGGCCTTTCACCAGCACGTAGTCTATATAGCCATTTCTTATATAGTTGTAATATATGTAATAGTTAATGGTGGCACAGTGGGATTTTCTGCTAGCACACTAACACTGAGAGTCTGAATGTCTGCTAAATATTACTAATGCAAGTACTGTAACACACTAATTTACCCCATTAGGCTTAATGGATTTTTTTCTTATATAGTCAGAAGATGTGCAAGTCAGGTGAATTGGAGACACAAAAGTGTCCATGACTGTGTTTTATATAACCTTGTGAACTGATGAATCCTGTGTAATGAGTAACTCTCATATTTCTGTCATGAATAAAATTGGTATATAAATGTGCATTTAGCACATATAACATATAACTTGTCGGGGATTGACATGAAAATTATCTACCACTCCTGCTGTGAATCTAACAATTGCCTAAGACATAAAAGTAACATAATTAATAAATATTAATTCCGTCCAACAAGCTTGTGGTGAACTTTGCCAATGGGCTTCAAGCTTCGTCATAAAAGAGAGATGACCGTCAGCTAGTCTCTGATATTTAATCATGTTGAAAAGGGAGACGTGCTTTCTTAGGCTGTAAGCCATTATGATCTTCTCATATGATTAGGGTTGGTGGTTGAACTGCTAGTTTTCTTTATTTTTCAGACTTGGACTAGAAGGTTTTACATTTTACATTGATTGTGTGATTTAAAATGTAAAGGATGACACGATGTGTAAGTTTAGAGCTGCGTGTGAAATGTTGTAAATGAAATAAGGAGCATTAAACAACGGTAAATTCTACATGCGTGTGCTGGTCCAGGAAGCCTGGACATACAGAGGAAACAGATATATGTAGGGTTACACGGGTGAAAGTGTGCAGGCTTGTTTTGTTTTCCTTTTTGTCTGCGAGTTGGCCTTTGGCTGGTACATTAAGTATTCGAGTTCATGGTCGGAGATCTGTCTCTGTTTCGTTAATGACCTTGCTAATGACCCCAGTGGCCGGTGTGCAGAACAGGCTAATTGCACTCGCAGACGGACTAGCCTTTGTGTGACCCGACTCTTTTTGGCTTTGAAGGCTTTTTGGGACTCGTTTACGACTCCCTTTTGTCATCATTGTAACGTAATGACCTGATGGCGGGCCTGGTTGAGTCCTGGTAATATAACATTCTCTGCTGTCCGGTTTTTCAGGCAGGGAAAATATGGCAGACACCATTTCCAAATCTTTGTCGAATTCCCTTGTTTAGGTGCAAAGTAGGTCAGTGGTGCTTTTTCATGGTACTCTGAGCCACAGGGGTCTGTTTAAATTTAGGAATTTCTTTCTCTCCCAGATGTTCTTAGTGTGTTTGTCATAGTCATGTGCTGATTTCTGTGATGTATTGAGGTTGGTGCTGCATTATAAGGGAACGTGACTGTATCTCGAGCTTGGATCCCATTAAAGGGATTCTGGTTTCACATAGACGTTCTTGAGATGCATCGTTCATTTGTTTGGTTTCTCTCCATCGCTGACATGATCTTTGGTCTAAGTGCATATCAAGCAGGGCTAAAATTAGTAGGACTCTAATGTCAGATGTTCGTGGGTTTCCCGTTGAGATTAATAAAGTGATCTGTCTGATGGCTGTGTTATAATTTCATACATTTTATTATCGTGGGCATTTGGTGCACGTCGATAAAAGTTTGTAATGGTCTTTACATCGACGTGTACCAAATGCACACGATAATAAAATGTATGAAATTATAACACATTTATAATTTTGTTATCAGAAGGTTACTGGGTCGATTCCCAGGCCGACAAGTTATGACTGAAGTGCCCTTGAGCAAGGCACCTAACCTCTAACTGCTCCCCAAGCACTGTGGCTAGGGCTGCACACTGCTCTGTGCATGTGTGCTCACCGCCCCCTAGTGTTCACTAGTGTGTATGTGTGTGTTTCACTGCACGGATCGGGTTTAAATGCGGAGAACGAATTTCACTGCACGGTGATGAAAAAAGTATTCTAAACCCGACTGTATCGGGTTATGCAGTCTGGGGCCACCTGAAACACAAGATGAAATATTTTCTATAGATGAAGACCAGAACGTCTGTTTCTGGACACATGAAGATTTATGCTTTTGGACCAGACGAGTGATCTGACCGGGAGCAAACCCAAACGATGCTCCTCCTTCATCAGCATCGATTTTTGAGTGTTCGCGTGTACATGCTCTGTCTGGTGGCGTCAGCATGTCTTAATCAGCTCCGTGTCTGGGGGCTCTGTGGATCTCGTTTCAGCCCTTTGCATCTTGGGTAACAGCACTCTAGTAGTCAGCTCGCTCCCTCCGGCCCCCAACATCCTGCCCTCTACGACACAGAAGTGCATGATGGACTTTAATTATTCTAAGACGCCGGGTGCGATAATGGCCGCGGCAAGAGTGAAATGAGGCCGTTTTTCCCCCTGCCCAGATAAGATGTTTAGTCCTAAGATCTGGTTATGCTTCTGAATGATTTATTTTTTAAAAACATTGGTGTGTTGGAATTGATGTGTTGCCATTATCAGAGAATTAAAAAAGAAAGAAAGAAAAGAAACCTTTTTTAGGATTTGACATGGTTCACTTCTCCATTGTTTGTAGCTAGCAGGATACACACACCTGTTTATGGATCCAACTGGTTACACACACAATATTTAGGGGTCCTGTTAGTTACCCCTTGTTATTTTGAGAAGAATTTTGAGCGTCTAAAGTTTTCCTATAGTTCTAAAGCATCACCTCTAGACAAACACAATGCAAACAATCACAAGAGATCGTTACTTCAGTCCCACACAAAAAAAACTGCTTACATTCTTTGAAGCACAGACTTAAAATAACCCTATATGATGTGATGCTAAAAACTCCCTAATCTCTAATAAACTCATGTAAGTCTATGGAGTGGTGTTAAAAACAAATAAATTAAATTCATTTGAGCCCCAGTTTGATTTTAGAGACTGAGCCTAATATTCAGCCATGATGACAGATATAGCGGCCAACATGGCGCTAAGAATCAAAAAGACAAATTGTTCTGAAGTCTTTGGGTTCTCAGAAAGGTTGAGTTTTGCCATGCAGCCCCTTGGGCCCTTGAGCAAGGTCTCTAACCCTGCGCTACAGGGGATGCTTACAATTTGTTTACACAGTTGACCTTGTGCTCTTCCCTAACTTCCAAACAAGCTGATATAAAGAATTTACTTCTGTTTCTGTATGCATGGCAAATAAAAACCTTCTGTTCAGTTTGTTTGATGAGGCTCCTGTGGAGCATTTCTCACCGAATCCAGCCACTGCAGTTTCGCCGGTGTGCCTGCCCAGGAGCGCTGAGCTTGGGAAATTCTTGGCCTGCGTTGCCCTTAGTCACCTTACCGTAATGTGCAGTTGCTTTTGCCAGATCCATTTGTGGTTTTATCATATAGCTAACCTCACTCTAATTGTTCAGACTTGCACTTAATGGTAGCAGTTTTCCCCTCTTCAGTGCACGTCTGTCACTTCCTGTCTGAACAAGAATGGAATGAAAGGAACTTCACACTACCAGAGATACTCTGGGCCCATACTGAGGTCCCTCTATATTACGGGGTAAGTCCAAGTCTAGACTGGCTTTTACTGATGGCCACAGCTGGCCCCTCGGACCAAACCGTGCCGGATGGATCCCTGCCCCCAACAATCCTGTCCCATTTGTGCCCCTTCCTCCCCCAACAGCTTTAAGAAGCCCAGATAAGGGGGGTTGTCCAGCCCCCTACAGCCTTCTCCATACGGCCCAATCGTGCTCTTTGTTAAGACACGGTCAGACCGATCCCTCCTCATGTCGGCCTAATCTCCAGACAAAGGGCCAGTGTAAGGCCAGCAATTATGTGTATACGAGAGCGCTCATTCACACCACGCTCGCAGCCAAATGCGCATTACAGACTTTTGTTTGGTAAACGCTGGTTCTGGTTGGGCTTTTCTGGGGGTTTTTTTGTGTGTGTTTTTTTTGTTGGCATTTTTGGGTCATTTATTGACACACCGGTGTTACGTTCTTCTACGTCTAAATATAAAGGTGGTGCTATTTCTGAGACCTGCTCTGTCTAGTATTCGAGATTACATGAGAAGAGCTGATGATGTCAACACCTTCTATTGCGACCGAAAGGAATATAAGAATGATCTCAGTGCCGTGTTTACAGCACGGCTAACACCAACAATTTTGATCACTTACTTTGGTGGTATGAACAGTTCCATGGACGTTTTGAGATATTGTGTGGTGTTTGTGACCACAGGAGTCCACGGCTTAAGTCCTAACAGCCACAGCCACGTCCTCAACAAATGTGCCTTTATTCAGGAATTGAAATGAAAAAATATTTGGTTTCTGCTATTTAATCTGATGTAAAATTACACCAGTGTCTGAATTAAGCAGAAGAACTTATTAGGTGCAAGTTTGTTTGTGAGGAGACGTTCATGTAAATAAATTCACATAATTACCATAATTTAAATAAATAAATTAATAAATGATCCAAATAAAGAAATTGTTCTTTAATTTCTATTTTTTTTTTTTTATGCCAAAAAGGAAATATCTAACATTTGTTTTGCATAGTTTGTACCTACCTCAGTAATAAATGAACATTTATTATTGTTTAAAAATATATAGGCACAAATACAGTATTTTCATTTATTAAACAGAAATAATAAAAGGAAACTTTTCGTCATCTGCCACACACCAAGATTGGTTCGATTTCCAGCTGTGATGGTTCGGGTCCTTTCTGTGTGGAGTTTGTATGTTCTCCCCATGTCTGTGTTTAGGAGTTCTGGGTTTCTACAGTACAAACGCATGCAAGTCAGTTAACCTGGAGATACAAAATTGTTCATGAGTGTTCGATATAACCTTGGTTACATTCATGGCAGAAATGATGGTTAGTCGTTACACTAGATCAAGTCAGTCAGTCCACAAAGAGAGTAATAATAGATTAATGCATTGCTGCTATTGTACTTGTGCGTGGGCAGAGTATTGACCAGAGTCTGGTTTGGGTTTAGATGTAGTGTATGGTGTGTTTTGATTGAAGTGGATGTTCTATGTTGGCACACTCATGAGGAGGATATGCCACCCTGAGTTGTTTTTCCTCACTTTATCTGGGCCTGGTCACCTCCGTGAAACACTCAGGAAATTCCTGACGCATGTGAACAGTTAAGTTGGATCTGCTCCACTAGCATTTACTGGCAGTACAGTTTTTTAATGCTTTAGAGAACCCAGCCGTTGGACGATTCCAGAATGTACTGAGCGTGTCTCGCTCTCTCTCGGCCCGTTCTCGCTTCCTCTCGCCGTCGACGTCTCTCTGTTTTATTGCTGCGAGTCGAGCTATTGACATTAACTGTTTAAAAATTTACGACCGTCAGTGCTGCTGAATTAGTCGAGTCGATAGGCGTGCTAGGAAACGCTCTTACGTGTAGCGATTATGGAAGGGCGTGGCCGGCCACTTCTGTGTCGTCGTGTTTCGCAGTGCGAATGTGAGGGGGCGGGGAAGCACACAGAGTAAGATTAATTTAATAAAGCCGGCCTCAGGAGTCCAAAGTGCAGGATCAAGGGTGTGTGTGTGTGTGGGGGGGGCGGGGGGGTGTCTGTGCCGGCGAGATCTAAAGGAAAGAGAACAGGAAAGAATGAAAGGAGAAGTCGGGATTCCTATAGGCCACTTTGTAAAGGAAAGTCTGCGACAGCCGGGCGTGAAAGAATGTCGCCCGACTTTTTTTTTCCTCCCCAGCGCTTTCCTGACATTTCCAAGGCCTTGATGTCATCATGCATAACCATTTTGAAGTCTGGTCTTTTTAAACCCGGTGCAATTTGTCCTAAGTGGCCCACCATTGTCGGCGGCTGAGCTTTGTGGCTGATAAGAGGCGGGTTGAAGTGAAGCGTGACCGGCGGGTCCCTTCTTCCCTGTTCATGAGCTCAGCCTCTCTTGTGCCGATGCCGGGCTCTTGTCGGTCACACTGATCTTCACACCAGTGATGACTGCTCGGATATAAACACCGCGCATGCCGTTATGATGTTACGTGTCTGTCTGAATGTCCTCAAGCGTGAGTTTCTAAATGAGCGCCTGACCTGTTAACGGTCACAGAGCTGGACAGAAGACCAGACAGAGATTAGTGGTTAAACAGGATCCTAAATGAGAGGGGGTCAGTTCTTTATTCCTTTATTCCTTTATTCCTGCTTATTAGTTGCAAGGAGACTTTCATGTAAATAAATTCACATGACATACATAAATAAATTAATAAATTATAGACATTGTTAGCTGCTTCTGTATTTAAGGGTCTCCCCCTCAGATCAATCTGATTTTTTTCTTCTAATATAGTTGTTTAAATTAATTTGCTCTTTACACCACATCAGCCAAAGAATCTTCCATATGCCCTTCTTACATCAAACCAGAAGCTAAACGAACGTACCCAGAGCTGTACTACATAAAACCAGAAGCTAAACGAACGTACCCAGAGCTGTACTACATATCGACAGACACATTATGAGGCTCTGCATTTCTCTCTTGGAAGTCTTGCTTCATCTTTTTTATATGACTAAAGGTTATGCTTTATTTTCGATCATAATAAAAGATATAATAAAAAAAAAATTAATACACACTCTCCCACTGAAGTGCCCTTGAGCAAGGCACCTAACCTCCTATCTGCTCCCCAGGCACCGTGGCTGTATGTGTGTGTTTCACTGCATTGGGTTAAAATGTGGAGGACGAATTTCACTGCAAATATATATACATACGTTATTTTAATTATTAAATTTCATCTGGGATCAATAACGTAGCTTGCGATGTGCATCATGTCACTGAGGTTTTCCTGTATCAGAATCTATTGTTGCTTTATGGATTATTTCTTCTCTTAAACTGAGATTGAGTCGGACTCTCTCCATAATTCACTGGTTCTTGTTTTTCTTTAGCAGTGAATGAAATAATGTATTATTTTAAAGTAGTCCAGTGGACATGAGAACATGCTGCAGTGATTCTTCTCTGCTGACCCGGGACAGTCGTGGCTCCCCTCAGTCTGTTTGGGTTTTATCTGCAGTGTGGGATTGGGTTTCATCTTCTGCAGCCTGGTGGTGGACTGGCGCTGGACTTCTGAGTTCCTGGCCTCAGTCTGAACCTACTGTGCGGTTACCTGAGACGATCATGTCTGACGTGAGTGCTGATCTCCCCCTGCTGGGGGCATCACAGAAGCACAGAGGGGTGTGGTGGAGCTTTATTACTGCCTGTAAAGGAAGACTGTAGAGGAAGAGTTCTCCAGTCTGAGGATGGATTTGGGATGTGGCCAATTTAAGTATTAAAGAGAACATGCCTTCTCCATTTCGGCGTCGCAGTGGGTCCATTTTATTTGATTTAAGACTTAAAAAATAACATTGGTTGCACGGTCACCTCACAGCAAGAAGCCCCGGTGTTCGAGTCCCTATGTCGGGAGGTCCGTGTGGGGTGTCCTCCCACAGCTCAAACATTAATATATAATAAATGTATAATATTTTTTGTCTTTCCTACCCATCTCCTGTAAAATGAAACACACCTCTGATTCTTTCTCTCTCAGCTCTGAAGTGTAACTGCACTAACTGTGAGAAGAGCGGCTATGAGTGCGAGACAGACGGCGCTTGTATGGCCTCCACCTCCTACATTAAGGGTCAGGAGCAGCATGTTCGCATCTGTATCCCGCGGGAGAGTCTCATGCCGCCCGGACAGCCCATCTACTGTCTGAGTGCGGAGGGGGTGCTGAATACACACTGCTGCTACACCGACTACTGCAACAGCGTCGACCTGCAGGTCCCCAATGGTGAGAACATCTGTAAACATCACCCATTCACTTCTACACCACTGATAACAGATACTCCACATGTTCCTGACCAAGGGTTAGTGTGTTGAGGGAGGGTCACCTCAGGGTTCTCCGGTTGTGTGTGTGTGTGTGTGTGTGTGTGTGTGTGTGTGTGTGTGTGTGTTGGTGAGAGAGAGTTCATGTAAGAGTGCGAGTTTGTGGGCAAGATTGTACATGTGAGATTGTGTGTGTAAAATGCTGCTAGTGTACACACACATTTGTATCACCACCTCAGTATTGTTATCATCTGTATTATTAATATTTGCACTTTTATTTTATTCTAGTTTATAGTTTTGTATCTTTTGTATTTATTTTTTATTGTAATTTGTATTTTTTTCTGTAATTGAGCTTTGGCAATACAAATGCCCTTAGTCATGCTGATACAGCTGTGTGTGTGTGTGTGTGTGTGTGTGTGTGTGAGTGTGTGTGAGTGAGCAAGAGAGAGAAATTTAGCCTCTTTAGCTCATCTTTACTCTACATGTCACCATGCTTGTGGTCTTTGTCAGGAGTTCCTGAGGCTAAGAGCTGGACCGGTTCAGTGGGCAGCTGGGGTCCGGTGGAACTGGTGGCCGTGATTGCCGGGCCGGTGTTTGTTTTCTGCCTGCTGCTGATCGTGGGTGTGTTCCTGTACCAGCACCACCAGAGGAACTACAACCATCGGCACCGCCTAGACGTGGAGGATCCGTCCTGTGAGCACCTTTACCTGGCCAAGGACAAAACCCTGCAGGACCTCATCTTCGACCTGTCCACCTCGGGCTCTGGCTCTGGTGAGTCTCAAGCAGCAGGCATCGGCTACCATTACATTAAGAACTCGATTTCCTGATGAACAGGGAACTTTAGAGTGAAGACTCGTTTCGTTTCCCCGCAGGTCTACCATTGTTCGTGCAGAGGACAGTGGCGAGGACCATCGTGCTGCAGGAGATCATAGGGAAGGGTCGCTTCGGGGAGGTGTGGCGGGGAAAATGGAGAGGAGGCGACGTCGCCGTGAAGATATTCTCCTCCAGAGAGGAGCGCTCCTGGTTCCGGGAAGCAGAGATCTACCAGACCATCATGCTTCGACACGAGAACATCCTGGGCTTCATCGCTGCAGACAACAAAGGTGAGTAACCATGGAAATAAGAACATAAAGAACCTAAAATGCTTTGGTTTCTCCTGGAAAGGTCCTGAGACGGTGACTGAGCTACGAGACTAGAAATATTTTGATATAAACTCTTCACGTACAGTTTAAACAAATATAAAAATATTTTGTTTCTCAGACAATGGCACATGGACTCAGCTGTGGTTGGTGTCGGACTACCACGAGCACGGCTCACTGTTTGATTACCTGAACCACTACTCCGTGACCATTGAAGGCATGATTAAGCTGTCGCTCTCTGCCGCCAGTGGACTTGCTCACCTTCATATGGAGATCCTCGGCACACAGGGTAAATTATCAGCTTTTTTAAATAAGGCCATTTAGTGTCCTTGCTGAGTTCAATAAGCGGCACACCGTTAAGACATGTTGAAAATGTTCTTAATAACGTTCTTCGTCTTAAAGGTAAACCCGGCATTGCACACAGAGACCTGAAATCTAAAAACATTCTGGTAAAGAAGAACGGCACGTGTGCCATTGCAGACCTGGGTCTGGCTGTGCGCCACGAGTCCGTCACCGACACCATTGATATCGCGCCAAATCAGAGAGTGGGCACAAAGAGGTACTTGGTCCTGTATTATACGTTCCTCTACATTATAACTTCTCAAAAAAGTTATCTTTAAACTCTGCTGTATTTAGATGGTCAGAATTAGAAGGGTTGTTTGTTTTGCAGGTACATGGCTCCAGAGGTGCTGGATGAAACCATCAACATGAAGCATTTTGATTCGTTTAAGTGTGCCGATATCTACGCTTTAGGACTGGTGTACTGGGAGATCGCCAGAAGATGTAACGCTGGAGGTAAGAACCCTTGAAACATCACACACACACACACACACACACAGTTAATAACGGTTTCAAATATTCCACAACTCAAATCCTTTAGATATGTAAAATAAATCGATGTTCTCTGCCACTATGCACCTCACCTGCTTGACTGCGCTGGTGATATAATCCAGGTTGCCAGGTTCAGGATTTTCACACAAATTGGGCTCAATTCAAAACTGTTTTGCATATTTTTTGTTTTGCCCGGTGGGTAGCAGTGTCGCCTTAAGTCAAGAAGTTGATGTGGTGCACCGGGGGAAGAGTATGGAATAAGCATGTTCTCCCGGGGTGTTTGTGGGCTCCCTCCAGGAGCTCAGGTTTCCTTTCACTGTCCAAAGAAACGAGCGATGTGGAGATACTAAATTGAGTAAATACATTCATGACAGGATAGGTAGTCACTCATCAGTTCACAAGTTCAATATTAAATGTAAAACATGATGTGAAAATTATAATAAATAAAAAAAAAACTGTTTTCCCTACAGGCATTCATGAGGAATACCAGCTACCATATTATGACCTGGTGCCCTCTGACCCTTCCATAGAAGAGATGAGAAAGGTTGTGTGTGACCAGAGACTGCGACCCAACGTGCCCAACTGGTGGCAGAGCTACGAGGTAAAAAATAAAATAAAAGTTATTCCATGTCGTACTTTAAATCCCCACCTAATTAAAAACATCTAACCACATCGTCACCATGTGCTCAGGCTCTGAGGGTGATGGGCAAGATCATGCGCGAGTGCTGGTACGCTAACGGAGCAGCCCGTCTCACAGCACTGCGCATCAAGAAGACTTTGTCTCAGCTCAGCGTGCAGGAGGACGTAAAGATGTAAGACGCTCACAACAAGAAAAATGACTTCATCAAACCCGCCTGCCAGTTTCAATTTTTATTTTAAATGGCGGTGACGGGGACTACCTCATCTTTTTAGCCAAAACTACTGAAAAGATTGCCACTCCAGATCCAGCTCGAGCCGTTACTTCCCGTCCTCCACCGGCTCGTGATGAGACGCGCCTGTCGGTCCCTCTCCAGTACGCCACCCTGCGCTGCATGGACCGTCGTTTCTCTGGCGGGAATCGTTTAGAAACTCTGGCGGGGGTTAAAAATGACTTCAGGCCGTCAGAATGAACCATTTCATTAGAAGAGCATGGCTGGATATGCGTTCTGATTTAGCGGTGTGTTGGCTCATACACTACGCTGTACGCTGTAGCCCTGCTGTAGCCCTGCTGTGCCGGGAGCTTTTTCTGATTTTATCCGCTTTAGAATTTAAAACGATCATTAAGTAATCGAGGGTTTGGATCCTGTGCAGTCACTGCTCGTCCTTTAAAGGAAATGAATTGCTAATGAGTTAAATGTGAATTTCAGTCGGGTAGCTGACACGCTTCACATGTTTTTTTGATAGAAGATTGTGACTTGAGAGGATGAAATGTTCTGTAGGTGATGTCCATCGTTATTAGGATTTCCTTTTACATGGATCATGCCTCCTTCCCATTTTCCTATTTATTGAGGTAGGATTGTTTTTAATGATGTAGCTGTTTGACTCAGTGAGGCGATTTTATTCATGATCATCCATGTTCTAATAATACAAGTTAGGATATAAGAAAATCATAAGTTCAGTCCGAGCTGTGTAAAGACCAAACGGCAAACGTGTAGCCCGATTATCACTGTCGTGCTTTTTTTTTATTAACTGCACTAATGTTTTTAAAACTGAATTCAGGTTCTGCTTCTCCAGAACATGGTCTGTGCCACATTCTGAATCCTCCTGTAACTGTTCCATGTAAAAGAATGCATCTCTGCTTATTTATAATGTACCGTGTATAATCTTCAACCTCTTCTGGTCTGGTTGTCGTTTTATTTGAACTGGAAGGTACTACTGACTGGTTTTGTGCATGAAAAGTGTCTGTTGCCTGTTAAAACCGTATCTGCTCTGTTCTGTCATGAATTGAATGCGCCGGTGTCTGACGCGTCCATAAACTGTATCGCTAAATGTGTTAAACCGTGCTTCTTAATACGAGGAAGATAAACGTGAGCTTTTA
>JAYDZG010000020.1:2507208-2520929 GCA_034509265.1 Microcambeva bendego | reverse complement strand
CGTGAGCTTTTACTGTGTAATTAATCAGGTCGTGTGATTTTCTTCGAGACGAACTGACTCGTAAGAACTTTATTGATTAGCCTGTGTTAGCTGCTCCAGCTAGGTTATGTTTGTAAATACATCTATAGCCTGGAAACATTACGTAGCCTGAGCGTATGTACGTTTGTGGTTTGGGTTTAACTGGCTCCATTTATTCTGTCATATAGGTTGAGGTTTTATGCAGAAATTGGTCTCGAGCTTAATTGGAAAATGGACCCTGGTGGCCACTGCTGTGTAAATAATAATAAAAAAATAACCCTATAAATGGAAATTGGACTTAAATTTTGTTTCAACGTTTGTTGCTCTTGGCCTTTTATTCTTACGACTAAAACCTCTCCAGCTGTGAAATTTGCCGTTTTACAAGAACATGGAATATCGTCCACATAATGTCTAGTCATGTGGAATGGAGATAAAAGTCATTTTACTAACTACAACTTAAATGAATGTGTAAATAAATGCTCAGAGCCACTGAACCTGTATAATAATTACCACAAACAGGAAGAACGTGCAGGATGTTTCAGGATGAAGAACTAGTGTCTTTATAGCTCTCACGAGTCTTACTGCATTATAACTAATACCAGTAAAAATGGAAGAAATGTGTCTGTCAGATGTTAGTCAGGGCGCTTACTGGAAGAACCACACTGGCGTGGAGACCGAACGGTCGCCATGATCGTCTGTGCTAGCTTAGTCACTGGATGCAACTGAAACCAGATGTAAAATGATGCTAAATGCAAATTCTTTTTGAGATTGTTTGGAACTGTACATAATACATTTTGTTTTCTTACATCTGTGTCTGACTAGTTTTTCTTTACCGGATCAGATATTCGTATCTTTGCACATCCTTTTTTTTTTTAATGCTTGATTTTGCAACTGTGGATGCATTAACACAATAAAAATTGTAGTCGGGAAAATTTTAAATCGCACATTGCCAAAAATGGTAAAATCCTCTGCTAAAGGTTGCTTGTGGTGTAGAAGTGCTGTAGAATAAAACTTCCTTTCACATGTACAGTTGGTTAGATGATAGAAAATAAAATGTGATCACACGTCTCTGTAGGAGAAAAACTTAAAAACATATTTGCAAACTCACTGTTACACGTCTGTACAGTATAAAAGTTCACTTTGCCCACTAGGATAAGCAAAACTGGACCAATACAATCGAGCACCAGTTAGGAACCACACACAGCCACTGCTTTCATTCCCAACAGCGCATCATTATGAAGCAGAAAACACACTTCGGTGTTACTGTCTCGAAGATCTCTCTGATTTCCCCATCTTAGGAGAGTAGAATTGCAATTCACTTTGTGTCTTTTATTAAGACTTAGTTTTATCATAATTTAATTAGAAATCTTGGTGGTGACCACGGTCATGGTACTGTTACGAACCCGAACAGGAGCAATTAAAACAAAAGATTATTTATTGGCATATTGTGAGGTATATCTGCACCATAGGGTGCACTTGATCCTGTTAGATGATCTCAGACTTCCACACATGCTACTTAAAAACCACATACTGTGGGTTCAACACATCTTGCTCCAAATCCATAAACAGTTCAGTTGCATTTTCCTTCAAGGGTTAAGATTTGTGCTCCTTAAACCAAATTCTTACCGAGATGGAGTTATGCGGTGCTCTAAATGATCTACACACTTTGTAATGTATTATTTTCATCATTTCTTCCATTTCAAGGAATCTAAAATGAGTAAAAAACTTCATCTTAAACTACGTATTTAAAATGTATTTTATTTTTCTTTACAAGAAATTAAGCAGAGACAAAGGAACAGTAGAGGGAAGGGGAGGAAGAAGCCGTATATAAAGTGATGCAACCTCTGGCGTCATCAAAAAATATGTACAATTTAAAATTATATCCATACAAAACATGCCACATGTGAAAAAAACGTTCGTTTACCTCCCTCGAAGTAGCTTGGCTATACAGATGCAGCATCTTTTACTTTAAAAAGTATGGTGGGTAAAACCAAATATGAATGTTTGAATTAAAGATGATCTTAAATTAGAAGATAACCGAGCAGATGTTGATTTAAGATCCAGTGAGCGTGTGTTAAACGTCTTCGGCAGAAAAAGTTCAGCACTTCTGCTGGCGTATAATCCCAAGTGACGTCAGGTCGGTAAAGAAAGAGAACGAGTGAATATCATCAAGCATACACTGCCTATACCAAACACATTCACTTCTACAGGGGGGAGAAAACGACACCAACCATTTCCATACAGTATCATCTCAACCAATAAAAAAAAATCTATTCATGGTCACACGGTCACCGGTAATCGGTTTACAGACAGGGTTCGGTGTTCAGGTGTTTCACAAGCAGTAGCATAAATAATAATAGAAGAAATATATGTGAACATTATTATATAAATACACAAAAGTTATGCACTGCGCTATTCTAGCTCATTTTTCCAGGGGCAGAATTGATCTATGTGCATGATTAAGGAAAATAAAGACCGTTTAACATGAAGTCTTAAATTCTCATTCACATCAAGCACTCATTCATCACTGGTGAACACATGATGACCGCTTCAGATTCGTATATGATCTTATAGCAAAAACGCTAATAGAAAAACATGTACTGCAAAAAACCACTCTGATTCATATACATAAAGATATTTGTTTTTTCATTTTACATATATTTATAGATATTTACACGTTTAATCTTTCTGAGGAAATGAAATCCAGTGGCTTTTCTTTCTTTTTTTTTTTAATCGATTTTATTTTTAGAATTTTTCAAGGTATTCATTAAAAATGGGGTGTGATAAAGAGCTCTCGACTCATTATATACAGTTTGTACAAGTTGCATTAATATAGTGAGGTCATACATCGGGGAGGAAGGAACAAAATCCACAGCGGTTTCATCTGGGCTTTGTTCCACTTTCCTTTAGCGAATATTTTTAAATGATTCTGAACGAATGCCCTTCCGAACTTTTCCTCGACCGTCGCTTTAAGGCGGCGGCCGACAGTTCTCACCACACGCCGGGACAGAACCTGAGAGCGGTCAGGTGGAGAAAAGCTCACGACAGTCAAGTCTACAACAGTCTGACTATTATTAGGAAGAGACTTCGGGTTGAAGTGATGGCGATCTAAAAGACACGAGAGAAGGATCATGCCATGGAAAACAAGTTCAGAGTGATAGTAGTCTTACATCATAAATTACAGTTTATTAGTGAGGAGTCGCTTCAGTTGAGGGTCACTGAACAGGAAAAATGAAACAAAACAAAAGCAAAAACAGAGTCATGATGAAAAAACCCATACAGCTTCCATGATTCTACTTCACTTCAAGGTTTATGCTGAAACCTGGATGCCGTTTTCACTCAGTGGATTTGGTTGTGCGCTTCAAAAAAAAAAAAAAAACAAAGCATGGTTTCTGAAGATGACAGAAGAATGGCTACATGACAACTACAGTCGTCGGAACAGGCGCCCCCCGATAAGACGGGACGCCCATTTCGGTTTGTGATTGCTCTGAATAATGCATGATCATGTCAGGATCTGAGATGTGACAGAAGCTCCGCGAGTGTACAGATGAATGGCTTACTACTGCGAACAAGTGGAAAAGAGAGGAGCAAACCAGCTGCTTACGTTTCCCTGCTCGGCCGAGAAGGCAACCGTCACGAGAGCTCGTTTAGCCTTTCCACAGTAGCACTTTTAACAGTTTAATACAAAGCAGTCGCTTCTTACACACTCAATGAGGTAGACCGGGTCCAACCAAACCCACCTTGAAACTCAATATAATAAACATCTGGTGCCTTTGAGCCACAGGTCAAATAGTATTATTTCCTTTATATTATTTTACATCTCGATCATCGTAGATACAGTTCGGATTGGAGCCACTCCAGGATTGTCTTGCCGTTATCCATTAAGTCGATCTTCTGCGATGGAGAGAGAAGTGAGGTGATGGAGGGGAGGGGACCAAAACCAAACAAAACCTAAAAGTCCAGGTAGGTGTGAGAATAAAATGGACTAGAGTTCAGTATGTTTCTGAGGACTTGAATGGCTTTAATCAAACGTTTCACTGAGTGCTAGCCTAAGAGTCGGTAGGTGATATGATTCAGAATGGGACGTTTTGGTAAATGGAGAGGATCGATTGCAGCCAGCTTATTGGAGGAGAACAGTACAGGAAGTATTCCGGACGTGCTTTTGGCAGTTGCGGAAACTCAACAGCGTCGTAGCACTCGAGCTCATTTAACCGTGTGGCTTCTGATATTTCTCTCCAAAGCTTTGGCTCCTGATCAGAAGAAGTCTTTTCATTCAGCTGAAGGAGACGCGTTTACCCCCCGCCCGTTCTCTTTTTATTTTCTTTTTTTTCTTAACAGCTTATGATCTGGTTTAAACAGACTTTGGCGCAGAACTGATCTGGCACCAGGGAGCACCGACAATCGTTCTCTCTGCGTTAGTTCATCCACTTTCGGCAGTTCCAGGCTCCGCAGTGGCAGGGGATCTTGTGTTGATCGTCCTCGAAGTCGAACTGATAGTCGTACGTCAGCTGAAATAAACAGAGAAGAGAAAGTTGCACATTTTCCTTATTGTTTACCACAAATAAAGAAAATATCCTCAGATGCACAGGACTGGGTATGAAAGTATAGGGTGATGCAGAGGGCTGGGCACATATAGAAAGCTTCATTTTTAAATGTTTAAGGTTGTTCCTTCAGAAAAGAATAAAAAATTATAAAGAGGCTGCCATGAGCTGACGGACTGACTGCTAGCATTCAGACCTTCTGAACTTTTCTTGCGAACTATTATAATAAATTCATCTCTTCATAAAATGAGTCTTAACATTTTTCTCCACGACAACACAAATAAATTCGACTAATAAACCCTGTACCTGGCAACCCGGAAAGTGGCGCCAACCAGGTGAGGCGATTAGTGTCAGCGCCCCCCGCAGTTTATAGTGAATATCGATGCATGTTAAATGAATTCGAGTTTGTGGTGCATGGTTACATCCCCAGGCAGCTCGCTGTGTTCTCACCTCCTCGCCCTTGGGGATCCTGCGACTGGAAATGATGATGATCTTGTCTTCTTTATCAAACGTCACGACTTCGGCGACGCAGTTGGGCGCACACGAATGATTCACGTAGCTGTTCAGGAGAATAAAAAAAAGAAAAGATGGCCAAAACAACATCATGAGACGAAAGAAACGACACACGATCAGAAATAAAAGTGTAAAAATCAGGTAGTTACCGGGCGGGGCCACCGGTGAGAGTGGCGTCGATCACGTGCTCGTTATTGATGCGGAACATGTAGATGCCACGATTCTGATCGAAACAGAAATAAGAGAAACATCAGAATGAATTTTTCAACAACACAAGCTTAGCGTAATAAAATATAATAATAATAAATATAATCATAATAATGCTTATTAATAACCTGCTCCTCGTAGATCTTCTCCCGGCGATTCGCCACCTCGTTCCGGATGATGGTACCGATGTACTCGATCACCATGGTGTGTTTCTCCAAGTCTTTAGCTGCGTACAAGCCCAGACCCTGGATCCGGGAACGAGCCAGGTAGACGTTAGTCTTCCACTCGGTCTTCAGCCGGCGGTACTGTGAGGACTTGGAGTGAACGAACTGCTTGCTGTAGGGCGTGTTGATCTCCCCGGTGAACGTGCTCTGATAGGCTTTCGACACACTCGTGCTGTTCAGTGTGTGAGGCCTGAAAATGAACAGGAGTTTAGCGGTTGAGGTGGATTCACATGAGAAGGGTCGAGACGTCTCTGAACGTCTCCATAAAACAGCACCATGAGTTTACTAGAGGATTTTTTATCTTTTAGTGGTCATCTAACTATTTTCAGTGTATATTTTTAATTACACACAGATGGACAGATCTTGATCTCTTACTTTAGATTTTGGCTTTTGCAGTTTATGGCAAATCAATCACTTTCTAGTTTATAATGCTTTCATCAGGCTATTCTACTAAATAGTAGTTAGATAATACAGAGCACATCTAATCATAGATCATCTACAAATAGTAAATATTGCTTTTTCTCGCTGTAAATATTGTAAATGATTAAAGTTTTTTTCTAAAAGGCTTTGGAAATCTCACCGAGATCTATGGGATCATCTAGTGGCATTCGGTGGCGGTGCGGTGTGAGCTAGCCTTACCGTTTGCAGTGTGTAAGAACCTTGGGCTCAGAGCGGGCACAACCAGTGGGATTGATCATGAGAGGAAGCTCCATGAGAGGATGGCGGCCGTATCTGAAAGTGTAGTCCTGACAGTTCTCCACCCCAGGAAGCTACAAAACAAACAAAAGTGTTCAGATCATGGGCAGATCAAAAGCTTGGCGTCGAGGTGTCTGGTACGACGTCCTACCGACTCCGTGATGCGCATCACGGCGTGAACGGTGAGTCCGTACATCTCCTCTCCCTTCACTTGATCGCTGAAGAGCTTCAGCATGGCCGCTTCTTGCCGCAGGTTGGCGACTTTCTGCACGATGTTGTTCCAGATCGCTGCAATTTAAAATCAGACATGTTAACACAGACCAGCATAAATCTGTGCCTACTGTAAAGAGATGGAGGGATGGATGGAGGGAGGGAGATAGATTAGATAGATACATCAGATAGATAGATAGTTATAGAGATAGATAGATAGATATAAATAGATATAGATAAAGATATAGATAGATAGATTAGATAGATCAGATAGATATAGAGCATCTTCTCTTATCAGTACATTACATACCGTCTGGGGTGCTGTCTCTGAAGTGCAGGTCTTCCTGTCCTTGCTCCAGAGCCCGCACTTCAAACAAGGGTTTGCCCTCCTGCTCGCCGATGCGGCAGCGGTAGCGGCAGCGCCGGTTCGGTACCCGAGTGCTCCAGTAGATGCGCGTGGCCTCGTAACCCACGGGGAAGATGGCGGTCGGCGAGTGGAAAGCTGCCATCTGACTGGGCAGGAGCTGACCCACGGCGTGGAATATGAGCCCACCCACCCTGAAGAGGTGCACGCGGTCGCCCCGCTGCAGGATACTCGCGATCTGCTTGACTTCGTCTCGCTCGATGTAGACGCGCCGGAAGACGGTGAAGCTGCTGAGCTCCTCCTCGGTGGCGCCCTTCAGCTTGTGCACCGTGCAGAGCATCGTCTTGTCCTTGAAGAACATGCAGCGCGCCCGGATGGCGCAGGCGAAGTGGTAGACGTTGGGGCAGCGCAGGCGATTGCAGCTGTTGGTGGCGCCGGTCTTCTGGCAGCCCGCGCACCGGGTGCGGAGTCCGCGGCGAAGGGCCACCTCGACGTTGATGAGCGCGCCGCCCTGAGTCTCGTAGACCTCGGTGGACCACAGGGCGCAGTTCAGGTGCACCCACAGATCCACGTCGATGTTCAGGAGACGAGCCGGACCGTCGGTCGGACCATCGCCCTCCTCGTGGCAGAAGCAGCATTTGCGCTTGTCGCGCGGCAGCCGGTCCGGCCGGAGCGCGATGCGCAGCTGCTCCATCAGCTCTGCCACCTCCCGGCTGTTCTCCTTCTTTGAGCTGCCCTTGCGAATCGTAATGACCAAATGGAGGCGCTTCCAACGCACCCCTTTCCACTTCTTGATCTTTGGCCGCGCCTCGTCTTCCTCTACGAAGGGTCTGCTGCGCTGTTTGATGGGCTTGATGGAGAAGTCCGTCGTTGCCAGGTCCTGAGACTCTGAAACCGTATCGGTACCAGAATCCACCGGATCGGACAGAGCAGCCGGAGGTGCTAACGAAGGCTCCTCAGGCTCAGTCTTTACAGGAGAGCGCAGAGTTTCAATCGCCATTGGTTCTGGAGGCTCGATTTTTATTGGGGTGGAGAAACTGGGTGACTTGGGCTGAGCGGCCGCTTCGGGTTCTGCTTCTGGATGAGAAGCAGGTTCAGGCTGAGGAACTCCGTCCGCTTCAGTGCTGCTTGAAGGTGGTGGTGGTGGTGGTGGTGCTGGTGGAGGAGGAGGAGGAGGCGAAGGTGGTGGGGAAGCTTCGACAGGAATGATGGGAAGATGACGCACGTCGAGGTCCGACACGTTGGTCATGTAGCAGTGCTGAGGCGGACGCTCGTCCTGTTCTGGGTTCTCCTGCGAATAAAAACGAAACAGTGATGAGTTCATTCAAGGATAAACACAAGCGTGATCGTGAAATATTAAGTACAAAGTGAGAAACACACCAGGCGGCCGACCTGCTTAATGAGGGCCAAAATGTCCACCTGCTTCTTCAGCGTACAGCCCGGGAGGTTGACATCGAACTGCCGAAGCCATTCTGCGTCCTGACTTGCGGACTGATCGGACTTCACCAACACAGCACCTGAGGTGAAGTTCAAATGGAACAGAAATCAGGAGTCTGGGGTGATCTTACACTGCCCAGTCACATTATTATGACCATATGATTCACATTATAACTGATTCACACCAACTTCGCCCTCGTGCTGCCCATATATACATATTTATATTTACAGCATCTATCAGACACCTTTATCCAAAGTGACTTACAGTATAGTTACAGTATACAGTCTGAGCAATGAGCGTTAAGGGCCTCGCTCAAGGGCCCAACAGCAGCCACCTAGTGGTGAGGTTTAAACCGGCGACCTTCGTATTACTAGTCCCGTACCCAAACCACTAGGCTACAGCTGGCCCAGCTCCATATATACAGTTCCTCTGTATTTTATACATTCAGTGAATAATATAATATTATGGGATGTCAGTTACCTGGGTTGGCGGGGTCAGGTGTTTTCCCGGTGACAACAGTACCTGCCCTTCCAGGACTCTGCGGAAAAGTCACTTCATAGGACCCGGGCATGCGCACGTGCAGCAGTTGAGCCACCGCTACCATTACAGAGTTAAGATTCTGAAAGAACAACAATTAATCAGGGGTGAAAACCACACAACGCACCCGAGGCCGCCCGGACAGGCTGGAGCTTAAATACCTTGGCCGCAGCTGCCGAGAGGGTGAAGGTTACGGAAACTTCGTTGCTCTTCGCTTTGTCCCATGAAGTGGAAGAGAAGGCGGCTTTTCCTTCTGCTGCCTCGGGAGCTTTAGTGTCTGGGAAAGCTGTTCAGTAGAATGAGGGTTCATTAGATCTAGTCGGGCAGGCAAATCAACTTTAAAACATGAAGAACAAATCGAGTTCAACACTCCTACAGACTTAAAAATGAAAACGTTAAAATGCTGGTGATATTCTTCTTCGTGTGCAATAATAATAAATATTTAATAAGTATTATATTTGTGCAATAATCATAACTACTTCATCATTAACCACACGCAACATTTTATCCTTAAACTGTAATTTATGTCTTGTCTGATGTCCATTGAATAATCTTAGATTTAAAGTTAGAAATAAAGTTTTATTTAAAGTTTTTAGTTAACAGTTATGTATGTTGCGTGTGTTCCTCTTATGTTGACACATCGGTGCTTCAGAAACAATCTCGTATAACCGAATGACGCTAAAGTCCACTTAGACTTCGAGAAGGGTTCGAGGAGCGTACTTGGAATAGCCGAGCGAGGAATTAAAGGAATGACAGGAGAAATGGCTCGCTCCTCTTCCTCCTCCTTAGGTTCTAGAAGATGAGGGAAGCGTGAAGAATCATCCCCCAGCTGGCTCTCGGGAGAGGATGCAGGCACTATGTTGTCCGGAACGTCACTTTCTTCATCACTTTCCATTCTGAGAAGCGATACATTAAAGGTTCGTCACCATTTGAGATGAATTTGGAAGTATTGGACTGATCTGTGGTTCGTCTCCTACCTGACATCTTCATTCTGATTATGTGGAGGAGTGGGGAGCGCTGCTAGTATGTCTACACTCTTCACTTCCTCTGGAACGGAGTCTGAAGAGAAAAAAGCAATTCAGTCGGTTTTTGCATCTTGGTTTATTGATTCTAAAGCCACATCGTGATCTTTTTGTCTATTAAGTAATTAAGAAGTCATGTTAGCTCAGTGGTTAAGATACTTCCCTAGTAATCAGGTTGCTGCCAAGTTGGGACCCCGGACCACCCTTAAGCCTTAATAATAATTAAGTCGCTTTGGATAAAAGCTTCTGCTAAATGTTAAAGCAAAAACTAATTGGAAGGCTTGAGGAAACCCACACGTACATGAGGAGAACATGCCAACTCTGCACAGAAAGGACCGAGATCGCCCCACCCGGTGATTGAACTCAGGACCTTCTTGCTGTGAGGCGACAGTGCTACACACTGAGCCACCGTGACGGGGGGGTGAAGGGTTTTAAATGCTGCTCAAGGGCCCGGAATAGCAAATTGATCCAATGCAAAGACTGAGCATGAGGTGTAAACAGGAAAATATCTTCCTCAAACTCAAGCAGGGGTCCCCAGCAGCAGAAGCAACATTGTGTCTTTGGCTTGAAGATTCTGAACTTGACACTGAAGAATGACCTGAGCCTTACGCTTACCGGTGTTGCCCTCCGAGGTGGCTCGTTCTTTCTGACCTTCGGCCAGTTCCTCCACTACCGTCACGCCATTTAACATCTTGTGCTGAACCGAAGGGGGCGGAGTCGGAGGAAGAGACGAAGGTGGCGTAGGAGGGTTGCTGAGGTGATTCTGAAGATTTGAATTAAACAAATGGATCAGGTTGCATTGGGGTTTTTTTTATCTTCATGTAAATCCATACAGAGTTGTGTCTTTGAGAAGGCAGAGTCATTATACAGGTAATTACAAGCATTAAAGCAAAACTGGAGCTGTACCTTGGTGAGAAGCGTTGAATAGTAGTCTGGAATATTGTCTAATACAGCATTTCCGAAAGAGCCCTTCAGCTGAGTTTTGTCCCTGGCTGAGCTGCTCCCAAAAGGAGCAAACAGATCCAGACTTGCCGTGATAGAAGGTTCCATCAGTGGAAGAAGCGACAGTCCCTGAGAATAAAAATGGTGAATATTCATTCCGTAGAAAAAGCTGCACGATGAAGATTTATGATTAATTTCCTTCATTTCTTACCTGTTTGATCTGCTTCATTATTGCTTCTGTTTTTCCCACCTCGTCTTTTTTGGTCTTCTTCCGAGCGTTCGCCCCACGCTCTATGGTCTTTGTGGTACGCTTGGCTTTTGACACAGGTGCCGCTTTCTGAGTCAATGATTGCAGATCCTAATAAAACATTGATCAAAAACAATACAAATGAACAGCCTAATTTATATATTAAAAAAAAAACAAAAAAAACAAATTAAAACTAAAATTTTACCTCCATGTTGCGTGGCGTCTCCTGAAGTTTCTGCTCCAGCATAGCGAGCTTGCTGTTAATATGACCGTTTATTTCATTGTGCAGACCGTCAGAGGGCCTCTGTGACGCCAACTGAAGGTTCTTGGTCCGGAGGAGTTTCTGTAAAAGCTGCTGACCGGTCTCGGTTCTTGAGATCTGGGCTGCAGGATCACCCGGTGGATGTCCCGGGCCCGAGATGTGACCGCTGCAGACCGCCTCGCCCGTTATTTCTCGCTTTATGGCTGTCGACGTCTCCTCATTGCCACCTGAGTCACAGTTAATCTCAGGCGGTTCCTGTTTTATGTTCTGCAGCGTGCTCTTGAACAAGACCGCTTCGTTAGAGCCCGGGGTGGACTGAGGAACTTCGGTCATGATCGCTGAAGCCTGAACAGTTATCTGCGATAGGCTTGGAGCCGGCTTGGCCGATGGGCCGTTAAGGGGAACGGCGGTCGTTGGCTTCCGTCCACCCGGGCTATGATACTCGGATTTGAGGCTTAATAGATCTTGAGTCTTCGGGACAGGTGATCGTAACGGCGACGCCACTATTGCTCCGGAATTACTAAACGGACTACTTTTCCCGGCGGAACAGTCAGACCTAGAAGCGGGTGACAAGCTGGTAGAAAACATGAAGGCGCCCAGTTCGTTTTTAGGAAAAGATGCCGGACTTGAGCCAGATTCAAGCATGGAGGAGCTGGCGGGAGAACCGACATGAGAAGGAGAGGCTTGATAGGGGCTGAGTGTTCTCACGCCGAGCGGCTGCTGCTGGCCTGGCGGAGTCTGACGCATGGCCATGAGTGGTCTTTGCTGACCGGCTTGTGGGCTCCCAGGTGAACCCTGGCCCATGAACTGACGAGGAGACATCGGTCTTACCATCTGTCCAAGAGGAGTCGGGCGAACCTGCTGCATCATCGGCCTCGTCAGAGGAACCTGACCTCTTAGCATTTGATGCTGCTGTTGCTGGGGATTTGCGCTAAACTGGGGCGAGACTCCTTGTGAGGCCTGCTGAGGGTACTGAGAAGCCATGACGGATGGCTGGCCAATCGCTCCTTGCTGCGGTGCAGGTCCGGCTTGGCCTGGCTTCCCGGGAAACACACAGGGGTGCTGCTGCTGCCCCTCTAGAGGCATTCTTGCTCCGACAGGCTGCCCTTGAGGGCCCTGGAGGCGCATCTGGGGCTGCCCTTGCATTCTTAGCATCTGACCCTGTTGCTGAGCTTGGCGCTGGGCGATTATTGCTTGGATTTGCTGCAACTGCTGGTTAGGAGGTAGATTACGCAGCTGAGGGTACTGTGCAATTAAGGCTTGGATGTTTATCGAAGGTCGTATTTGTCCGGGAGGCGCTCCCGGCCTCTGAGCCATTATTTGTTGATTTCTGTTCATCTGCTCGAGCATGGCTTGTTTCTGGGCCATTAAATCCTGTTGCAGGTTTGGATTCGCAGTGGTAACGGTCTGATTCTGGCCATTCTGCTGTCCCAGCACACCTTGCAGTTGCTGTGTGACGTGTTGGCCACCTTGTTGCTGCTGCTGTTGGGCGACCAGGCACATCTGTTGACCTTCCTGCTTCACGTTCAGAGCGAGTTGTATCTGTTGCTCTTGAGGTTTTCCACTCTGCTGGTTGTTCACGTAACCATGCTGCTGTATGGCGCCTGTATTCTGGCCCGGTTGCTGCTGTGTTGCTTGCTGCGGAGCCATATAAGAAATGTTTGTTTTTTGTTGTCCGGCTGTTCCTGGCATATCTCCACTCAGCCCTTGTTGCAGCATCTGCACTGGAGTCGCGAGGCCACCCTGCTGTGGTGGGGTTTTAGGGCTGAGGATTCCCTCTTTCTGGGCTGGGCTTTGAACCTCCTGCGCAAGCCCTGGTACACTTTGCTGTAGGTTCTCCACATTGCCTTGGATACCGGTTGATGGAGGCGCTACCAGCATGCCTTGTGTTTCCGAGGAGCCCACTTGAGGCGGTTGCCTTTGTGCCATCTGCTGTTGTTGGAGCTGGGCGAGATTCTTCGCCGTGTTCTGTTGCTGCTGAGAAAGAAGCATACGCTGGGCCAGGAGCTGCTGCTGCTGTTGAGGAGTAAGCTGGACCTGTGGGCCTCTGAGAACGTGCTGTGGATCACTGGCTACCGGCTGGGTCATCAAACCCTGAGGTCTCTGCAGCTGCTGGACAGAATGATGGCCAGGCATGACTTGCTGACCCGGAACCACATTCTGATTCTGCGTCACGGGCTGAGCCATGGCGTTCGGCTGTCCCTGACCAACTGGCTGGTTCCCCATCATGGTTTGAGGAACCTGTAATGCGCCGTGCTGATGCTTCTGATTAGGAATCAATCCTTGCTGCAGATTTGGTTGCTGTTGCCCCATTAATGTGTTGCTCATCATAGCTTGCGGTGGCTGACCAGGCATAGGCCCTGTCTGCTGACCCATAACTCCTGGCTGTTGACCAGGATGAGATCCAGGCTGCTGGCCCATCATGAACTGCTGTTGCTGCTGAAGTTTTTGAATCATCTGCATTTTTTGTTGTAGTTGACGTTCTTGAAGGAATCTTGGG
>JAYDZG010000020.1:2460465-2475751 GCA_034509265.1 Microcambeva bendego | reverse complement strand
CGAGCTTCAAACTGTAATTTTTACGATTTACGATTACAATAGTAAACTACGCAAAATAATTTACGTCATAATTTGTCATTAGCATGCACGGCATTTCTGTTGAATAGCATACCCATGTACCAATTCGATTGAATGTATGTTTTTATTTGACTTTTTACTTCCTAGATACTTCTAATCGCAATTATTTTATATTAAATGTGATCATTAAAATGTATGGAGGTATTCAACGCTCTGCGTTGTCTATGAATTCACACATGCTAGTTCTTTTTTTTCGTATTTTTGTCATAGTTTAATGTTTTAATAAATTGGTTGTATGTATATAATACGAGTTGTAATCATTCATTTGTTTTCAAGCAATGTGTTTATTCGTTTCTTGATATATTGAGAAAGTGTTTTCCAGTGTAAAGTTGATTTATCTTTTCTCCAGCTAAGCATGAATCAATAAGCAAAATGCATGGCATGTTTATCAATTATTTAATACAGAATGAAACCACAATGCTATCATATTTCATCATTAAAATCAGATATTTCAGTTTTTTCAATTGGGTATTTTTGATATTGTTGACGGTGCGTGATTTAACTAGGGCACAATTTAGCTTTTTATATTTTTAAGCTTTATTACAGGCTAATCTGTATGCATAATACATTTTTTAAATCCTCTCCAAAGTATTACCTAAATCAGCATCTCTTGTGTGGCAACCGTGCTTTGGTCATTACTATCCTCATACAAACTGGTCATTTTGCGGCAAAACCAGTGAAACTAGCAGCCAACAAGTAGCTGTGATCAAACTACCTAATGACCAAAGTGAAGAGAGTAGGAATACAGCAAACTGCAAGCTACTCTGATCCCCCAAATGTCAACTGATCATTTAAAAGAATGGCAAATATAGTTGGGGTAAGGTACACAGCTAGAACAGAAAAAAAAACAATCAATGAGAAGGCAGGAATTGAAAAGATGAAGTGAATGAATCAAGTCATGTGTGAGGTTGTTCTGAAAAAATAAAATAAAATAAAAATAAAAACAAGAATGATTTCTAGTTTTAGAGATTGTTTTTTCAGCATCAGGACAATCTAAGCCAGGCATTTTACAGGTTAATCAACTTGTAAACAAGATCACTAAAACAGATATCACATGGTTAATACCATCTTTTGAAACATGGTGGCAGCATTATGCTACAGGAGTGCTTCTCGGCAGCAAGGACAGGGAGATAATTGAGGAACAGCTTAAAGTGGTCAAGTACAGCTTCAGAGTGCAGAGCTTCAGCCTTTCAACACAACAATGACCCTATGAGTGGCTTTTTTTCAACAAAGCCTAGAGTATGATGATAGTTCACAGACGCTTCCCATTCAGTTTGTTAGACCAAAACTCTAAAACATGTCATTAATTATGATCAAGTGTAGACTGATGTGTAAAAACGACTTTTATATCCATAAGATTTACATCAGAACAATGGTTGACTGGTCCTATTAATCTGATTTTCTTTACAAATATGAAGACTAAAGCATATGGCTTTAAGATTTCGGATGAATTCTGATGGGACAAGCCGTAGCCATGTGGTTAAACTACTGGAATAGTAATCAGAAGATTGCTGTTTCAAGCTGTAACAACAGACACTATGGATAAATATGTCTGCTGTAAATGATGGAATTGTTTTTCATTTATCATGTTATTTTTTGTTTAGAATCAGTGTTTGATTTCATAATTTTATAATTCAGAGCACATCAACATCAATAAAAAAGTTCTGTAGTTCTCTGTAGCTCTAGCCATTTTTCAGATTGGTACAATGCAAAAACATGGGCTTGATGACTGGAACCACTCCTGTTTACATCCTGGGAAAAAAATCCAATGTTTGCACATGTAAATAAAGAAATGGAACAGCAACGAGCATTAAGATTCGAAATTGATTATGAATCAATACATATGCAGATGCAGTGATGTCCGAAAACCTTCAAACAGATACTAGTCCTCTAACACACTTGGAACCTTCTATCTTTTTAAATCCTAATATTAATGGGTGCAGAATGCGATGGAGAAATATTAAACAAATGAAACCAATGCGTTACTACATCAATAAGGAAGGGAAAATGTCATGTGGGTGATAACTTCAAGGATTCGTCTTTAGACGGTACTGTGACTATCACATGAATTATTTATTGGCCTTTTTAAAATATTGATGGATCCCCTCAGATAAATGCTAAAGACAAGATGCTAAATAGATCTAATCACACTAATGTTTATGCACATATACTCTCACCTGCGTCCAGTGAATCCACTGTATGTTTTTGAAGTGGGATGGAAGGAACCTACAAGAACAACTCCGGACCCACTAATTTTATTTATTATCATAATTATTTAGCAACAATGGAACATACATTCAGAAAGTTCAGATGTGTTTTAACATTTAGGATTTGTATCAAACTAAATACATCCATTTCAAATCATCCATTAAATGTACAGAAATACTTCTGTACGACAGGTGTGATAAAGACAACAGAGCACGACCAAATGAGATTTAAGAGCTATTATAAAAGGTTCATATATTATAAATCCAAATGTATCAAAAATAAAATGTTTTTTACATTCCTTTTCCTCTTTAATAGAAAAATCTTTACTCTGAATATGCGCCATATACATGCCACAAGTATTACAGTGTACTTCATCTGTGCGTGGCCAAAACAAGAAATCAGTTTAGACAGTGTATGAAACTATACGACACCATTCATCATTTCCAAGGCTTATAATTTGTATTCCAATAAAATTACATTGATCTGTTAGTTTCTTCGATTCAGATAAATTATTATGACCCATTTTCATGACCCATCCTCAGGCCTTGAAACATAAAATGTTTGAGGATTCAGAAACATCTGAGTGATTTTTTGTAGCATCTTTGCATACCAGTGAATGCCTGCTTGTGTTTCATGAACATATTCAGGATATTCCGTCCAACTACATGTGATGTGGTTACATTTACTCGTTGCGGCGTGCACCACACTCGAACTGTTATTCATTATCTGTCCTCTGGAAGGAATTTGGCAAGAGGAACACATTGTCTGAACCTCAACAGCACCTTGTTTGGTGGTTGTTTGAGGATTATCTGCCACGAATAGTTTAAACATAATGCGAACAGGCACAAACGCCCAGTGCGCCAGTCTGTGATCCTCGATAGATGCATAGCTGGATGCCAGCACGCCATCCACAAATAGGTTTCCATGTTCTGTTAATGGGGCGTAAACTCCAATTCTTTCCTCCTGCATGATGGAGACTATTTTTGATGGATGCGTGCGACCATCCTTTCCAGATATTAGTACATAAGCTCCCCTCCTGACTCGACTGGCAAAGCTAGCGGAATACTCATGATGGTTTACTTTGTAGCTTGCAGCCATGAAGATGAGGTGATTGGAGGTAAGGGCGAGTTGTTGCCCGTCTTCCGTGCTTAAAATCAAGAAGCTGATCCTCATTTTACTGTCCGAATGTATGAAAAACAGCACATGACTGAAGATCAAGTCACCTGACTCAGACAGGGCAAGTACTGAGTCTCCAGGCTGTAAATGTGACACTGGCTTTTGCAATCCGTCAGACATAGTCACTAGTCCTGATGCTGAGAAACAACCTCCTTTCTCCACAGCAACTGAGTGATCTGAGACATTGAGAAACAGAGACAATGTTCAGTGACTCCACAAAATGCAATATATAGTAAATACATGCATTTTGTTAGTTGTGACTTTTAGAATATAAATACAACACTTGCAGTGTAAGAAATCGAATATTTCAATTGGTGGTATTTGGTTATTGTAAAGCTAACGCTTGTTTCAACGCTTGTTTCTGTAAAATTTGGTACACAGCTGTTTGGGGTGCTGCAACAAACACCACAATCATTAATGGGTAGTTAATTAATACAAATTGTGGGAAGTGGGATGAATGTTTGAAGGGTTAGCAGGGTTAGCTGATTAAATAAAAAGTTTGGTTTAGGGTAATCTACTTACAGGTTGTTTGTTTAGGTCATACTTGAGAGTTGGATTATCTTTGTCTTTATCTGTATTATCCTATGTGTATTTTTTGCACTAGTCTTTGGACTTAAATAAACCACCACTACTGCATCCTAATTTCCTGCATCCTCACTCTTTTTCATCTCCGATCGGCACTCCTGTAACAGTGTTGTTAGTAAATCCTCATGCTACTCAGTCATACTTACCAGCTTTGACAGAACAGTGGACGTGATACTTGGACTCATAGTGAACCCAGTCGAATCCGGCTTCCACCGCCAACTGAGCGAGAAGGCCGTACTTTTTAATGTCCCTGTCTGAAGTGGTAATGTCCACAGCACGGCCCTCATAATGCAATGAACCAGGCGGATGATTATCGTCCTCATCCCAAGCCTCCGTCACTCGCAGTCGAACACCCGGCCATTGATTTATTACTGCAATGGCTAACCTGTTAATGAAATCTTTACACCGCTGCAGGAGAACAACAGACAAAAAAGAGGGTTATTTAATATGTCATGGATAATCCAAGTGACACAGTTTCAAAAATTAAAAGCATATAAAGTTGTATTTCATTACTTTCATTATAATAATAGTGAAGACTAGGAATAAATATTATGCAAAATATTATGAAATAGAACTGAAAGCAAAAAATGTGCAAAAACACAAACAAATGGATCCTTTACCAAAATGAACATCTTTTATTTTCGACACATTACGAGAAAAAACATTTCATTGGAAAACACATTTATGCTTGGAAATGTTGCAGTAAAGAAGGAAGAGGACGGCCAACAGAAAATAGGTGGATACAATTAGAGGAATAAACAATCCATTAAGAAGCATGAAGACCAGAACAGAAGACAGGATGTTCTGGATAAACACATCCACATGGTCTCCATGAGTAAGAATCGACTAGACAACACTTTATAAACTTAGTAAAACTTGTAAAAAACCAAAATCTGAGAAGCAGAACAGCTATTTTTTACAATATGGCTGTTACACTTTTTCTCCATTGTGTTCACTGTTTGCTAATAGAAGAATAACAAACTATTAAAAGACTTTACTCTTTACGACTGTGTATTTTCTGCCCTTGGATGATGGACAGCTAAGGGTGTCCAACAGTTTTTAAAAACAATGAAAGCTCCAGCCATTCCAGTGTTTATTTTGGCCTGTTTACAGTCACAATTCAGAACAAGCTACAAATATAACTTGTCTGTGATTCAAGCAAGAATCCTGATGCAGTTATGATCAGCAGCTTCTAAATAAGAAATTTTGTCTGTTGACTTTGTCTGTATGGTAAATTGACTTTTTCTCCCAACATAATAAGGTTTTTATACATTAAATACCACTGCTCCTTGTACTGTTGGATTAAATGGACCAAAAGAAGTTGAAACTTGATGCTGATGTGCTAGTGGAAAATATCGCTGCTTTACCTGGGCACAATTGGATACTGTTAAATAAGTAGCCATATTAATATGGGTACAAATATGCTATTAGATGTATTGTTAAGGCACCTGTCGTGACCCTGGCCAGGATGAAGCAGTGGTAAAGGGGACAATAAATAAATGAAGAGACGCTATGTTGCAGATTAAATAAAATATGATGTAAAATGTTTATATGACTTAAGTTTTAACCACATATTGAAAAGAACCGAGTGACCAAAACTTGTTCTACCTTTCTTCCCTCAGAACATCTCATGTTGAACAAAGACTAAACACCCCAGTGCTGGATTGTGTTTTGTCTTTCTCGCTTGGTTTTGTTCACACTTAACATCAGTATTTTTTTTGTCTGTGCATTCAACGCCGATAAAGGCCATCAACATCCCCTTCAAAATGCCTCTAACAATCATAACAAAGCTACTGTAACTAATCTGCAACATTCTTTGGCAATTTCCAGCTACGTTACAGAGTAAATTCAAGGTCACATATTTTCCTCAGAAGATAGTAATATTTTCACAGACCCTTTCATACACTTTGAGTTTAATGGCTGTGTTACAGTCTCTGCACAGCCTATCATTTTTTGTAGTTTGGTCACAGACTATGGTGAGCTTCTCAGAGCTGGAGATAATGCTGTGTATGATAAAGACTAGCTTGTCGTGGGAAATCTAGCATAGAGTATATTGAGGCTATTGAATACGAGTGAGAAAGTGCACAAGAGACAGACACGGGGGCAAAAAAATGGCAACGAGAGGAAAAAAGACCCAGGCCGAGTGAGAGGCCAGACTGCTGGAATGTTTGGGCAAGCATTTGTGAATATGACAGAGAAAAGTGAAAAATCAAGCTGGGCAAAAACAAACCAGGGGCATTTTTCTCGCAGTGCTGTCTGACAGAGGCGTTTCATTGTCAGAACTACAATAGGGGCTTTTCCGACGCTGCCGTTACTTCAGCAGGCGAGAATTCTGTACCCCGCACAACCACTAAAACATACACAAAGGATGCCTTTCAGTGTTAGACAAAGAGAGAGCACATGCATACATACACATACGCCGACTCGCAGTCTTGGTATCCAAAAGATACCTGTGACTTCACACGTGTCTCAAAAAACAGCTTAAAAAAAGAGTTGAATGAAGAGCGAATGATTTCAGAGTCCAGAATGATCTTCCACTGGGTGAACGATTATGTGATTCCATTTTTTTTGTTTAGTTTGTCTAGCTCTTTAAAACCCATCTCACGCACACACATACGCTTAAAAATAAAAGTAGGAATGAAAGCATGTCTACACTTGTCTACATCATTTCTATTCATTAAACGTCACTAACTGTTGCAAGTTGAACTGTTTCCCTGGAGCTCTTGTCTCATGGTCAGTGTTTTCTTACCCTGCACTTAATGATGCCCTATACATTTAAAAAGAAGACCTGATAAGATTTTATATATGATGTATGATATTGTGTGATATGTGAAATGTCTAATTTTTAGCCATCTTGAATTAGAAATGTTCCACCTATGATTCCACGTTTCACCTTTGTGGTTCTCCTTGTATACCCCATCATGGTTCCTACACCTGTTATCTACGCTGCTGCTAAATATGAAATATTTGCTGTAATTGCTGTCATTGTTAAATTCTGCAAACATTTTACTCTTCTTTTTTGCAGCAAATCAATTTTATTGTGTTGTAATAATAATTGTTTGGCATGTTGTGAAATCTTTTAGGACATCAGGCTTCTATATTGCTGATTATTATATAGTCTGAAAAATCCCGTTATTAATCTGCATTGTGCTGCTCTGATTGCTAAAAAAAATCCCCACCAACCTACGTTTAATTCTCTCCATCAGTTGCTGGGTTTGTGTTCCTGACTTTTAACCTAGTGTTTAGGGGGCATTACACCTAATTTTAGCAACTATTCCATCCAGAAAAGTCACATTATAAAGATGAATCTTTGTCCATTTAGAAGCGGTTTAAATATGGGAACATTTCAAATGAAAGCCTTGATACAGTTGTGCAGTTGGAAACTTGGTAAAGCACCAAGGATTTGTAACAGGACAGGAGGCAGAAACACAAGCATGGTATTAAACATTCACACCTCAGAAAAAATAATGATTTCATCATTTTGCTTTAACAGTGCTTTAACCCTTTAAATCTGACGCTTTTCGAACATCTAAAATAAAATCCAAGGGACTTGCTGAACGAGATTCTAGTAGAGGAGTGGGACAACTAAAATGTTTGATGAGGTGAGGATCAGGGGTTAATGCTTCAGGCAATAGCATTTCCTTCTCACCAAAGTAGTTGTGTGTGTCTTTATAACATCATACAATATTTTACATGGGGCATGGTCATCGGTCAAACAGGAGAGGACCTTCCCCAAACCCCACTTTCAACACAAAGCTACAAGCACAAAGCAAAATGTGAGCTCAAAACTTTTTTACCCTATGTCAAGGTTGTTGGGTTCACACTGCCATAAGTACAAACCTAATACTTCAACTTACTCACTTCTGTGTATAGCAGTGATAGCAATTTGGTACTTTTTAAATTCATTCAGGTGTTTACGCTCAAACAAATCTGCTGCATTCAACACTACATGTAACAGCCATTAGTCCAGCAATGAACCTATCCCTGACCTTGACAAACAAAATAGAAACTGCTATGGACATTTACTCTGGGGTGAGGTGTAATGTTTTGGCTTTTAAGTGAACCACAAGGCAGTAACACACCCACTATGGGACATTAGGCATGCCTCCATTTAATCATTTACTCAGTCACACCTATAGGGGCTATTTGGAATAGCCATTCCACATTCTGAGATGCACCTGGAGGAAACCTCTGAACACAGGGATTTGAGAAGAGGTTTAAACCCAGGCCAACAAGTTCCTAAAGAGTCGAATGCTGCCTACATTGCTAATGCTTTTAAATAGAAATGTTCTTGAATGGTCATCCAAAAAGCATCTGACGCTTCAGGTTGCCTTCAGCCATAAAATATTCAGTTTAAAAGAGATATGGGATGCAAAGTTCTTTCAATCCTGAACGTTTTTGTAAATGACTCACCTGCTGCATGTGAAAGCTGATGGGAAAACAATGGGTGCGCAATGAAAGCCAGCTTTCTGTGTAAGAAGACACATTAATCATTAGCCAGTTTTCCATTACCTTGGTCATGAAGCGGTCGGCTCTGGTGCGCTCCTCGTCTTTGAAGTCAATGTCAGGGTTGTAGTTGCACACCAGCTCGTTGAAGCGCTCTGATCTGCGGGTTATCTTCCCCTCGGCTCTCCCGCTCGCTCCCAGGTTGTTCTCGGAGACGTTAGGGACGTGCTGTTTGTAGGCTAGAGGAGTGAGTCTGCGCGCCCGGGGACGCTTCCCGTATCCCGGTCCCGGTCCGCAGCCGGTCACCAGCAGCCAGGCGCAGGTGCACGCCGCCGCCAGCAGGCCGAGGCGCGGTGCCAGCGTCATCAGTGCGGCCGGGGCTCCGCAAGCCGAGCGCAGGGGCTGCAGCAGCACCACCACCAGTACCACCTCGACCCAGCAGCACCTGCTGGCATTTCAGCGCCAGTCCGAATTAGCAATAGACCCTCACCGGGAATTGAAGGCTGTAAATCATTCACCAGAATGAACTGCGCCACTGATCAGGCTCATTGTTTAAAGCGCTTAAAGGGCTCAAAATGCCAAATTCTGGCACAGAATGAAACGAGAACTCAGATCAGAGCTTTAATTTGAAAGATAGACATAAAAAAGGGTTCAAGCAAATGGTTGATCCGATTTGATCCTGAGATATAATTCCACAGTCAAAAGTCAGTAAATTACGCACACGTGTGATAATGGCGCATCGATGTCGTTTTAGTTTTGATTGGGGTAAAATGTGAATGAAGTTGTTGGTTAATTAAGTAAACCAGTCCACGTTTTACTGACTCTAACTCAATGAATAAAAGTGTAATGAAAAAAACATAACGTATATTTTATTTCTATTATCCCAACTGGATTATCTTGATAAGTAAAACTAAGTTTAGTCTTAATTAAAATTGGACTAATATTGGACCAATGGTCATTTATTTTAAAAGCTGAAGCCCTTCTACAAGAACTGCTCGCGTCTGTTAGATTCGTGTCTCTCATTTAATTATCCAGATAAACGTGGTTTAAAAGAGTGTAGATCTATAGATCCTTCCAGGATTCTTCAGTAGTTCCGTTTGCATGATGACAGCAGGTTCAAATGTCCTGATTCATCCTTGACATCTAGGAAACGTCACAGGTGTCTCATCTTAAATCCTATAGTTCAATTCGTCCGCACCTTGGACAGCTCCGCGTAATCTCCTATACTCATCTATATATCGGGACACAGCCGGTGGAGGAGCTGAACCAGGTCGGATTAGATGTCGGTGCCGCCGCTGATGCGCTTCTGACTGAGGCGCGTTCAGAGCTCCGGTCTGTCTGAGCGCTTATAGGAGCGGACAGGACCGCCTCTTCCTTTCCTGCACCCTCACCACTACATCCAGCCTCCAGTGCGCACCATCCTCATACTTAATCGGTATCAGATCACAAGTATGAATCAATTGACAAGAGAAACATCTGCATTATTACACATGAGGCTATAAAAGTACATATACAAGTCTGGACAGCCCTTCATTTCCAACATTTCCTTTATTAGAAATCAACGTGAGTTTGGTATTTCCCTACAGATTATACTGCATAGATTCAGTTACCACATTAAAAATGTAACACTAAATGTGCCACAAATCAACAAAGCATAAGCTTTCATTTCAGCTGTCCAAACGTTTGCGTAAAGACTGTCACTTCATGTAGAATTATGTTAAAACATGTTAAAAAAAAAGCAGAGAAAATGCACGTTAAAATCTAATAAATAAACTAACTTGTGTTTAAATCGACTACAGTGATTTTTTTTTGTATTTAGTGATGGAACTATTATGCAGACAGTTGCTGTCCTTTATTAGACAACAGCAAAGTGAGACTTGAATGATCATTCATTCATTCATTCATTTTTCTTTAAACTGCTTTATGCTCGTCAGGGTGGGTCCGACACCACCTGAAAAGATCAAACACACCCTGGAACACACCCTGGACCAGAAGCCAATTCACCGCAGGGCACCGTTTTTGTTTAATATTAAAATATGCCATGTGGGTACAGTGGCACTTCGGGTACTTCGGTGTCAGTGCTGCACATCTCCAGGGACTTTAGATCCTTATGTTCACTAACTGTTGGTTCTGTGCCACTCTTGCCTAAGTGTGTGTGTGTGAGAGAGAGAGAGAGAGAGAGAGACTGTAATAGAATAGCAGGGTGTGATCTCACCTAGTGCTCAATGACTGTGTGCTGAGTTCTGGATTCACTGCAGGTTAGTCAGAAAAACACAATAAAAACATTTACATATTGTATACATCAAGTTTTTCAGTAACAAATAATAGATGTAATATAGAAATAAATATTAACACAGACAGTGAAGTTTTGTTAGTC
Source organism: Microcambeva bendego (assembly GCA_034509265.1). Classification (NCBI taxonomy): domain Eukaryota; kingdom Metazoa; phylum Chordata; class Actinopteri; order Siluriformes; family Trichomycteridae; genus Microcambeva; species Microcambeva bendego. Next base: position 2,464,881 of record JAYDZG010000020.1, on the reverse strand, counting down.
CTACTGCTCCGACTGAAGTAGGGTAAAAGTAATAATTTTAAATATAAAAGTCATTACATTGACTTGTTGTGGAAGCTTCCTGAAAGTCACACAGTCAGTAATGCCGAGTCACTATCTGGGTTTCTTTCCTTGTGTTTCCTTGTAATTGATAAGGCGCTAGCTCACCGTGGCCCCTGTGCACTTATGGTCTCTATCTTGGAAACACCCACCGTCTCTGAAAACATCATGGATATTTATATCCAGATTAGAACAATGGATTTAGATGACTGGAGGATTCATAATTAATGTCGTAATTTGAACTGAATGAGGAAGAACATTTCCGCTGACCTTGAATATGTATCCAGAACTTTGTCAACTAATATCATTTATTCAGGCAAGAAATGTGACAGAAAGAGCAAAGGTTAGCATGCACTCATAATATCTCCAGGAAAACTCTCCTTTACGGCCCGTCCAGTGTGTCACCTTCCATTCTGCAGGAAAATCTATGGAACTGGAGTCAGCAGAGAGTGAATTATCCAACAAATCACGAAAAACGCTCATCACTCATTCACTAACTTTGCTACACACCGTTGCAGGACTGAAGGTCCCACCAAAACAACGGTGACCGAAAATCCTGACCCCATACAGACTATCTTAACATTGAGGTACATGTATATGAAACTATTTATTAGCAATTTTGCCTGTTGCAGCAACACCCAGGATGTAAGACAAACCGCTGTTAAACTTAAAAGCAAACAATCACATACTGACTGTAAGAAATCAGACTCAGAATCTGGGTTTGGTCAGTGCCAGGACAGAACAGCCTGACCAAATGCACAGTGGCAACAGCTTTGTAATGAAGACCTAAAACTCTGGGGTTGTTTTGATAGCTGTTTTGATAGTTTGGGCTGGGTCAACCTTGATTCAGTGAAAGGACAATAGTACAGAACACAGTGACATTCTATAGAAATGTTTGCTTCCTACTTTGCGGTGACGAATTGTAAAACACTCTTTCATGTTTCATGTCTGTGTGTACTCAGTGAAGTAGTAAAAGAAATGCTTTGCCTAATCGGACATGAAAGAACCGGATTTTGTCCTGACCTCAACCACATCCAAAATCTACGAGGCTTTTATGGCAGAAGGTCGAGAACCGAGTCCATATTAACATTTTTTTAGCTCAACAAAGACGTTTGAATGTAATATACAAGTTAGTGTGTCCACAGACCTCGGCTGTAGTATGTCAAATTCCAGCAGCTCTAATGCCAAAAATATCACATTTGTTCATGCCGTCGTCATCTCCTTTAAAATTAAATATGTATTTTAATTAGTAATTTTATTTTAATTTTTTTTTAGGTTACTTTCATATTTAGGAGTCCCCAGCATTAATTTGGGTGCCACATGCCTTAACTGACACAATACCTCCTATTTCTATCTGAGTTTGGGACCGGCCCTAAGAGGATAAAATAAAAATAGTAATATTAACACATTAAAGGCCTGCTGGTTGGTCTCAAATTATATTTAATCTTGCTTGGAGTGCTGTCATAAATAGTTGATTGGATTGATGGACCAGAAAAGTAAATCATCCAGTTATTTGTGAGATGAAGATAGATCATAAGTAGGCATTGTCATTGTTGAATAAAAATACTGTTTGCACCTGTACAATTGTCTGGCTGTTGTGCAATTCAGTCAAAAGCTTCCATCTGTAGCCACTGTTCCTCCTTGCTAAAACCGTTTGTCTGTCTTTGTCATGTGCCGCTTCAGGTTTGGAGCCTGTTCCTTTTACTGTAATGTTTTTCACCGCTGTCATTTGGCTTTGAAACCCACCAGTTGTCTTAAATTGCATAAAAACTTTACATAAGGATTAATTGACGGAATTTAAGCTTTAAAGTTGATTTAGTTTGTTAATCCACTAGCAATCAAGCTAACAAAACATATATGTACAGCTGTGTTTTAATTGTGCAGTGACTTAAAAGTTTGGTCTCTCTGGTCTTTTCTTTGTTCACCATCTGTGAAGTCAATAGGACTTACTAAGTATTGTCCCAATATACTGAAAAAATATATTTCAGTTAGACTTAATCCAGCCAAACAGAGCGCAGGTTTGAGAAATAAAAGCACACAAAGACATGGGCTGATCAAAAAACAAAAGTAAATAAATGTATTGTACTGAGGAAAATAAAGAAATAGGGTCAGTCAGTTTTAACAATAACGCAGGCATGTACACGCTTTGAAACAGACAGCGTGAATTTTCCCCTCGATCCTTGCCTCCACCTCTTGACTCCTGACTGACCTCACTCCTCTATTTCAGGATGGGAGTATATACGCTTAGAATGGTTGAGTTTCCTGACCGGCCACAGCACTGAAAACGAGATCTTTCCTGCCGGAGTTACTGTTCGCAGTCGTAGTGGGCTTGTGACTGCACCTGAGCTTAGAATAGTACACTGCAGTTGTGCTCATGCCAACACGCTCGGCTTTAGTAAAATTAGATGCTGAGTCATAACTAAAGCTCTTAGTTCCACTGGCTCCTAATCGCCTGTCATGAGATGTCCATCAGATAAGCTTTATAGCTAAAATAGTAGCCATAACATACAACTGTATATTTACATTACTACAAGACAAAGACTTTTCAAAGGATGTAAGTTGGACTAAAAATGAAAAGAAATGCTGATTAGACACTCTGCTGGATTGCTGCTTCCTAACCAGAAGGCGTTAGCAAGGACGGTCAAGGAGCAGACACTTCAAGGGCAGGCAGTGAAGGCCATTAGTGGCTTCTCGTCCCATTATCAGTGCAGGAAGAGACAGGGTGGTGCATCTCGCCTTGCTCTATTAACAGATGAATTTAAGATTGGAAACAATACGAGGTGAACCGCCTCTGATGCCACCCTTGATCTCGAATAGCATACCGTTCAGATCTGAAAAGCAGGGATGACAGGAGAGGACAGTCTGTCATAGGTGTGCTTAGATATACGTGATATATGTTGCATTAGAGTTGGAATCGCTTCAGCCCTTATGTCATGGGTCTACCATCCACAGCCACTTTTCAACAGGAGATTTAGGTTTGTGTTGGGCAACTGCTATGATGGGGGAAAACCTGAACAACGATCTTTCTGGCCTTCATGAAAGCAGGTTAAAGGTTGACAGAAGTAAATATACATCATACACATCATCAGGTTCACACCATATAGAAACGGTGGCTTTTGTTCTAAGCAGTACACTGGCACAATATGGGATATCATCCACCCCATGCCTGATTCAAGAGTCTCAGATGTTCATGAACAGTTTTATTTATGTTCTATTTTGATCTTACGTTAACCCCAGAAAACACCTTTTATAAAATTTAATTGTTGCTTGCTTGGTCTTCAATTTTGGTAAATGTTCCTTTGACTAGAACATGAACTCCCAAAATCTTTTGGAAAAACTCACCCAGTAAAAAGTGCAGGGACTAATTACTAATATTAATACCTTTGCTTAATTCATTAGAAGAAATTATTAATTATTTGAAACACGAACTTTTTAAGTCTCTTTTTATGGCTTTCTTTTCACAGAATTAATCATTTAAACAGAATTAAAATAATAACCTGTCATAGAGACCAAGATTGGCATTCATGGCCTAATTGGAGTTTTAATTATAAAACATATTTACATCCACATTTACACGAATTCACTTTCATAGTGAATGAAAATGACAGGAATTGGACACTTGTGAAGTAAGTGTGCGGTGAGCGTGTGGGTACGCCATAACAGGCGGACAGTACGGCTCATTATCAGCTGATTAGTGAAAAGTCTCGCCTTTTCCCGTCACCGGTTTTCTATTAGCCTGTAGAAATAATAGCTCCTAATGCACTTTGGCTCACACTTCAAACAGTCGACCGCTAGCAAAGCTAATCGGAGTCTTTTCCTCTCCTTCATTCTTGTGTTTTGACAATATAGATAGCTTATCTCACCCCATGAAGGGGCTGGACGTCTCCCGCCATTGTCCAACAGAATTCTGAAGATTCGGACCAGTCAGATGATCTCAGTTATTCAAACATTGTGAAGTTTACACTCTTCACACCAGGTTCAGGAAGAGACGTACAATAAATTTGTGACAAGGACTTCTGTCCCACTCGTGATAAGCTGATAATAAGAGAACAGACAAATAAAGGGTATGTAGAGCAACTGCTGCCAACAACAACCTCATTCCATTACACTGAACGTGTTCATACATTCCTGCTACCTATGGTTTAACACAAACACTTTGTTGTGACTATATTTATTTCTAGTCAAGATATTTTATAATTCCAGAATCAGTGCCTGAGCTTTAAATTTCTAAAGAATACATCAAAATCTTATTAACATCCTTTCCCAGGGGTCTGTAGGCCAATAAAACCTCAAAGAAGTGTAGGGTGGGGCATCTTTAATTAAATAAGTTTATGGTCTGATGGTTAAATATTTGTGGTA
>JAYDZG010000020.1:2431795-2450809 GCA_034509265.1 Microcambeva bendego | reverse complement strand
CAGAAAACAACAAATTAGACGAACAAATAAAGACATTGGCAATGCAAAAAGGTGACCAATAGAGGGCAGAAACTCGCCATAAAGCGAGACTTTTTTTTCACTGTTGACCCGGCTTAATGAAACCTGGATTTAAATAGCACATTTTTGGGGATTTAACCCAATTGCGTGATCAATGATTGGACTTTAATCACTACATTGTAGCACCCAAGTGCGCTCAGTAACAGGTAAACGTTGCCACATTTAACATGGCAAAGGAAGCTTTGACTTTTGGTTGTATGAATTTACTTATAAAATACAGCATGTGAATATTATTTATTTTTAGCAGCAGTTAATCATCCGCACAATACTAGTGTGTGAAGATATGTGACGTCTGTTAAAACTTTGTTCTGGTGATATGACTCTGTTCTCTGAACCCAAGTTAACAGAAAAAAAATCACTGAGTGTCTGAATTTCCCACGTGACACTGAAGGAGATTTTACAAGTGACAGCTCGGCAGGTAGACAAGGTAGACTCTGTATTACTAACTTTATATCTATGAAGCTTAATCATGTTCCTGGCGTCGTACCAACAACAACAGCGATTTTCCTCACGGCTTTCAAGGTTGTTTTCTCACTCTATTCTATCATCACCTTCTCATTGCTTGATATGGGGCAAAATCTGATTACACACACAGAAAAAGCCGTGTGTACCGTGAATCAGAGAGCCGTTGAGCCATTGCATGTAGTAGCTCTGTGGAAAGCTGAGCAGGACTTCATTAGACAGGATGGAGATGGGCAGGAGGAGAACTGCACCCATGGCCACTGACAGGGTGAAGGTGCACAACCACAGTCTGGAAAAAAGCAACACAGACACGTATAAAACACACTAAATAACCCTCGGAGGAAACCGAACTGATTCTTTTTCTAATTATTTATGCCTTTTTCTTCCTGTTTAGGGTAGCCAATTAGAGTTCAGCTGCTGGGGATCCTCACGGTGTCACGATTTGTATCTGCCTGTCCCACACCCCGTCCTAATGAACTGTTTTACTGCAGCGCAGTGGAGGGCCAAAGTGCAAACCAGGCCAGATAGGAACATTCAGAACAATTAGATAACACACAAATCATGCATTATCGGGTAAGTTTATTACTTTAATTTGAACCCATCATCAATGCAAAGACGTAATGACTTACGCAATTCTATTCACGGTGGCCTCCTCGATGTCATCTAAAGAAATAGAGACAGACAAATGCATCAGTACATCACTCACTCAACACTGTCCAGATAAATTATCAAGGAAAACTGCATTCAATATGAGACAAAGAAAATCCAACATGAGATGATCATTTTAAGTCCGTTTATTTACATAGCACTTTTGTTTTCACAATAGACATTGTCACAAAGGAGCGTATCCAGCTTTATAGGACCCCAGACCAATAAACAAATCTATTTCCAACTGACCCTGTGTAAAAAAAATAATGCTTTTCTCTCCTGAAATTTTCTTTATCACCACACCAACTAAATGCTTCTGGCAAGTGGAGAGCAGACTTTCAAATGACTGAGGACGAATTCTTGTCCACTCTTTACTTTTGCCACGTCACACGTCTGAACTGCCTGTTAAGTTTCTCATCACAGCATCTCAAAACATTTGCTATCGTGCTTTAGATGAAGAACTTTATCAAATGTTATCAGAGAACCGGGTGCTGCAGATCTCTGTTATTAATTACTGTTCAACTAGTAATTGTAGTAATTATTTTTTGAGCTGCAGAGGATCAGTTAATGTTGGAATTATTTAAAATTATTTATTTATTTGGGTTTTAATGCCATGTTTAACATGTGCTATTTAATGGCAGGAGAAGATATGTTACAGTCCATTTATTTCTCGTCTTTTATATTTTATATTTCCATTTTCCTTTGTATGGCTGCAAGGTAGATTAGTACTGTTCTTGTGTCGTCTCTTTTCGTTGTGTCTGGGGCAGTCTATTAAAATATGTTTCATGGTGATGGTATTTGGCAGGTGTAAATGACAGATGGTGGGTTCTTGGTTTATTGTCGATCAAATTATTTTAAATTTAAAAAAATTGTTAAAAATTTAACGAACAAGATGGCCAGAAAAAAAACCCACATGACAAAACTAAAGGAAGTGTTATGACAGAGCACCCAGAATACAAGAAGACCAAGAACAAGCCCTATTAACAACATCAGGACGTGGATTGCATTATCAGCGACTCTGTTACAAGTGAGAAGAGGATTTAAAGAAAGCTGATCCATCTGCTCAGACAACCAACACAAAGCAATGACCGTGTGTAGCGAAACTACATTTCTGTTAACACAAGGTTGCTTCATATACTGTAGGATAAACTTAAACAAATACATAAATAAAAGACAACTAGGCTGAAAGAATGTAAATTTTTTGCAGTAATCTTTATAAACTAGAACAGCGTTTAGTGAAAAGCCAAACCAACCCCAACACAGAACGTCAAACAGACCCGTCAATAAAAAGATCTGAGTAAACAGGTTTAGGCACACTGACAGTGTACACCGCACACTCCCACTAAAAGGAAATCTGAAAGACCTGCTCTGCACGGCTTTCATTACCAGAAAAACAGAACTTGCGCAATGCAACTAAGCTGCGAGGCAGAAAAGTAGAACATCTCGAACTAGAAAAAAAAACACGTGAAGCAAAACAGATTTATGAATCACATCTACGCTAAAAGCAGTATACAGTCTTAAATTTAAAAAGTTTAAAAGCATATTAGATGACACACAACAACTACATTTAGCTAAAACTCAAACTCTCATTAACAAGCCCCAATGAAGAACTCGAATCAGATCCTGGACAGGCTCGTGTAAGCAGACGGTTCCAATAATCAGATTACTGAAGTGCACATAAAAACACTAACTCGAGCTTTTATTCACTATTAATTTATTAGGATGTAAACATCACATTTGGTTACATTCATGACCGGAAAGGCAGTTACTGGTTACACAAGATTCTCCAGTTCAAGTTTAGTGTCAAACCCAGACAAGAGAAATTTAGTGTCTCCAAGTCACCTTACTGGAGAACATGCAAACCCCACACAGAAAGAACCCGGACTCTCCACATGAGTATCAAACCCGTGTATGTAATCTCTGTGCTTTCCCCACCTCCCAAACGTATGCAGACGGGGCACTGTTTATCCAATCGGTCATTAAATGTGAGCAAATAAACGTGTGAGAGTGTTTGCCGGGTTATGAAATGCTGACCTATTTAGGGTCACCCTGACCAGAATAAAGTTCTTCATTTTAAGACTGAATTAGATCCAGTAAGGATATGTTAAGGAGATAAAATAACAATTACAGAGCAGGATAATTATCAAGTGGACCAACATGGTTGAAATCTGTGGCATGTTGGGTCAGGCCGTGTGTTTATCCGGTATCTGTTAAACATTCCTAACACACACTTTGTTGACAGGAAACCTTAGTAAAGCTTTTCCTATAACATCTGCTGCGCTAATCCTGACATTTCATATCTTAACGTGTCTGCTTGAAAGACTTTTACATCCATAAAAGAAACCTAAACAGATTAAATGATGTCTGCATAATCCAAGAACGTCACCTCAAGGCCACTTTCTCCATTGCTTTATTAAACATTACTCTACGCTGTATAATAGAACGATGTAGGTCACTGTAGGGCAAAACGCTGCAACCATAGCAGAAACTTTTATTTGCTTTAAAGGCGTCCCATAATCACAGGACGCCCGAGGCGTCGATGCTCACCTGTTGAAAACTCTGCATTCTTCTTGAAGTGTGTGAGAATGAGGTAGGACAAGACGTATAGACAGAAGAAGAGCTGTACGCAGATCTGTAAGAGACGACAAACGAACAATAACTAGGTGTTCGAATCACATATGTGACTTCTTACTGATCTCAAAGACATTTTTAGTTTGTCCGTATAATACTGAAATATATGCAGACGGCTGACAGCAGGTCAGCATCATAAAAGCTAAAATGACAATGTCAGTTTTGTTTAATATTCAATTTCAGTCAAAAAATAAACCAAGAAGCTCAGATGTTCCCAACTTCCTGATCCAAAAGTGGTCAAAAGTTTTGCTGTGGTCAGTGAAATCCCTTGGCTTTTTCTCTTCCATCATCTTTACTTAAAACTGCCATGTTTGTTTATACCTTCACTCAAATGTTTAAAATTAATCTAAATATGCTGTCGGTGACTAGGTTAAATTTGGAAATCTATTCGAAAGCTTTCGAGTAAAACATCAGCCGGAGTATTAAAAATGAGCCCCGGCACCATCCGGAGCGAACAGAAACAGCCTGGAACATCTCCAGTTACACATTGTACCCGCACCCATACACTCCAACACTCGCAGGCTTATCAGACCAGCACCATGCTGTGCTTATTTACAGAACCTGCGTAGATAGGCAGCTATGAAAACACTGTGCAGGTCAGCAAAGGCCTGGGCATTATAGATGGGTGGAGCACAATGCGAGCATGGGTGGAAGATAGACTAGTGGAATATGAGGTAGAGTCAGGGCAAGCAAAACACTGTGTAAATGATCTAGAGCTGTCTCTTTACAGGCATGCATGCAGAAAGACCAAGGTCAGCCCAAATAATATTTGACATAGTATGTTACGTTATAAATTATTTCATGGCGCATACTATGTGACCATCTAGATTGGCTTAGGTGATTAAAACATATTGATCACCAGTCTGATTTAACTAGGGGGCTGATCAAAAGAATTGATTATTCCCAAAGCATGGAAAATAACATGGAACAAATATTGATCACAATGCTACTTACATTGTGCTACGACCAGCTTGTGTATTCATCACTATTCTGACATGGCATGACCGGACATAGATAACGTTGTTTCGGAACATTAAACGACTGCATAAATAAAGTCCACTTGCTACTATAAAAATCCCACTGAGAGAGCGGGCAGAGATAAATATGTCTGGTAGTGGTAACAAACTCTACCACATAGCAACATAATATCAGTCTGCAAGGTCACATTCTGAGGACTAGAGTGAATCTTACTACTTGTGTCACCAGTTAAGATGTTGGCTATGAACCTAATTAAAAGGATCATGTAAATATCCCCCAAAGAAATCTGACTTCCGCATGGAAGCTTGTGGTGTAAACCTAGAAGTCCGGGATGTAACTAATAGAAGAAGGAATGGGTGACAGAAGGAGTGACAGATGCTAGAGTAAGACTCAATAGAGTAAAACCAGATGAAAGTGTCCAGCCCAGGATTAGAGGGGTGGTTGTACTGGCAGTAAAGCAGCCTGATCAGATGGCTATCCGTCACTTAATATGGTGTGGGCCAACATGTTACTGATCTCATCAAGTGTTTTTTTTAATGCATGCTGTGTACATCTCACTTTGACGACTTTGAAGCGGAATAACCTGGCGCAGATGAGATCCTCCCGCTCTACTTTCAGCCTTCAAGAATGCATTAGCACAATGGCGTGATTAACCTTAAGCCTCTTATAAATTTCATTTCCTCTCCAAAACGGCACAGACATTTCAAATCGAGCTGGTGTGTTATGCTTTTTATTTATTCAATATTTCTGAAAGCTAAAGACTGAGCCAATAAAATGACTACAGCTGCACATCTGTCCAGTCTGCCAAAAAAAGGAAACGGCTTAAAGGAAAGGAAGAGCACAGAGAGGTCAAATTTAACAATACCAACATCAGCAGAAAAAAGAGATTCCTAAGATACCTCTGGGGTTTAACACAGGTTCTCTTATACGCAGTTTCTTATGCTAAGACAAATGACGGCCCACAATTGACGTACAATCTCTCTACCTGATTGACGTACACAGTCATCTGAAACAACAGCTGTGTCTTTTAGAAGAAGAAACGCCCAGTTGGCTTCACCCCTCCACCCTGTTCTCACTGTTAACATAAAGCCTTTAATAAAGAGCAGCATTTGTGTTGTATGAAAGCCAACATTAGGAAGTATTTACACAGTAAGGAATGAAGCAACCTAGATACCAAAATAATCCATCAATGAGGTCTAAAATTTCAATGTCATTCACCACTCACAACAGAGCACAAAGTTTAGCCCAAAAATTGAATCTTCAACTAGATAAAACCTGGAATTTCACAAGGCTCTTGATTCCTTGCCGCCAATCATCTGATTAACTAACAAAATGAGAGTGTGCTGCAATAGAAAGTGTCGGCTTTTTAAGTGCATCTTCTTCAGGTCAAAGAGGAAAAGGACGAACGCTTTTGTTACCAAAGCAAAGTTCAAAAGCTAGTGAGAGGTACATGTGCATTTTCAAGTAGGACATGCTTCTGTCCAGATTACAGACTTGTCAGAAACGTCTCTGGCTGCTTCAGCAAGCCAATGCCAAGCCACATTCTGCACATGTAATAACAGTGAGGCTTCATTGCAATACCATGTAGGTGCTAGATTGTACTGTCTGCAGCCCAGCCAAGACTTCTTTTGAAAAGTATTATAAAACCAAACACAGATTAACAAAAAGAGGCAGATATCTAACTGGCTTTATATTATGATGATCAAAACTAAACAGAAATAAATAAGCCCACCATTTCCCTGCTTTATAATTTAACTTGTTCGATAACCAGTGTTAGATGAAGCTCATTCCAAAAATGAATTGGGACGGTATCAGTAAAAATAATTCATTACTGTTGCATCACTTATATTATTTGTACCATTGGTTCCATTCTCATTCCTTGTGTTTAGTAAATATGCATAAACTAAAACTAAAGCACATATACCGATTCTGCTCATGAACAGTTTGTTCAGAGTTCAAACCCTGAAGAACAAGACAAATTACTGGATTACAGGAAACAAATCATTGAAATGTTGGTACATGATTAGTCAGTTCGGGTAGATTTTTAACTCCAACAGGAATCTGATGGAGCAAATGTTTGCAGTCTCTAAAATCTGTGCAGTGGAATGAAAACATATTCTGCTGGCTAGCAAACAAATATAGCTTGATTTTACATAACCAGTCAGGTCATGGTTTGGTAATGCCAGCTTATCGGGAGGCCAACAAACTACATCTGCGGAGCTCATTTGACATGGATCTGCTCCGTGAAAAGCCAAGTCACCATGCAGGATGGATTACTAGACTGGCACGACCCCCTAACGTGCCTATTTACGCAGCAATTCTGAACTATCTGGAGGTACGTCTTACTAGTGAAGTACAGGTGCAGTTCTGTAAATGCTGCTAAGTGTAATATTCTCACTGTTCAGGTGTAAAGGTCTGCATCAGTGCCTCGTTGTAAGGTACTAAAGTCCAAAGATCAGTTCGTGTTGTATAATGACCAGCCTGGGTATTAAAATCAGCATGTGCCAGATGATCAACAAAATCTCCTAACATGCTGTAGTACACCAGAAGTCAGAAATACATATAAAATATAGAATAAATAATAAAATTAATAATAAATAAACTATGAATACACTTGCATTCATTTATACAAAAAGTATACATATTTTTTATATATCAAGCTTAAAGTACACCAAATAAAATGGAAATAAAATATAAATTAAACAAACACTAATTAACAAGATCTTATAGATGACATTCTTTTGGAAAAAGAGTATTGATATAAACACTTATGTTACTAATCAACTTAATTACAGTAAAAAAAAAAATACAAACAACAATTATGCACATTAGTAACTATGAATAAAACTATTTAAAGTGTTGAACGTTATTATTTAAAGAGCATGCAGTTGTGTTTTACATGTATGCATAAAAAGGTGAACCACATTTTATTCTAAAGTGTTTATAGGGCTTTAGGATTTAACATGAATACATTTACTCTTAAGTGCTTTAGAGTACCGGGGCCCTGGGTTTAGGATTCAGCCCCTCTCCCTCCCCCCGTTATTTGTTTATCCTAAATTTCACAATCAGTGAGTTAAATCAATCACTCTGCTGCTAAACTCTTATAATACGAACACAAGTCATCAGACATGTGAAGTTTATAGGTAATAATCAGTCTTTTACTCTGAAAGCGTTTCAGTAGAAGAGAGAGAATACAAACTTACGAGGATCTCTCGGACCCGGTCATGGAAAAGCTGCTCTCTAACAGACACGTCGTACTCCGTTTCCATTCTCCGAAATCATGTCCCAAAATCCGAGTTTTACTAAATTACATCGACTTATGAACAAATTTACAAACCACTAAGTGTCCGAGTGTGCAGCTCTTTAAGTACTTAATGTCTCCCGCAGAGGATTTGCTGAGGAACTCTCTGTTCTCAGCACCTAGTGGTCCGTTTACACCGGTCAGCTTACACGTGTGAGCTTTAAAACAAACTCGTGGTTTATATCGAAATAAAACGAGAGAAAACGAGTCGCTTTAACTGCACGGATGATATAAAACTGCAGCCGGTTAAACCCCGGACTCATGATGGTCACCTACCGAGGGGCTGAATAAATTAGTGGAGTTAAAGTGGGCGGGGCTTTGGGATTTTAAATATTGTAGGCGTGGCTTCAATTCGCTTGATATTTATCGCTTCCTGCTGATATCGTGTTTGTTCTTGTGTCGTACACAAATATTAAGATATAGTTCATTTTTTAGTATAGTTCTCAAAGGAGCACCTGAAAACAACACAGATATCCTACGAGTGCTTATCATACAAATTTCTCTCTGGGATTAATAATGATCTATTCTCTCTCTCTCTCTCCATCCATCCATCACACGTTCTCGTTGTAATGAATGCAGCGCGAGTGCGCCTGCGCATCGCATATGCGCATCCATGGTTATATAACAACATACAGCAATATAGTAATACTCTGTCTTAACCGCTTATCCAGTCAAGATCGCGGTGGGAGGGTACTAGAGCCAGATCCCAGCTTTTCGGTGGGCACAAGGCACACAGTAACACCCTGGACAAGGTGCCAACACACACACACACACACACACACACACACACACACACACACACACTGACTTACTTATTTTTTTTTTCATTTACATGGTGGCTTAGTCTATAGCACAGTCGCCTCATAGCAACTTTAGTAGCAGAAACACACAAATTACAATGGTGTCCCAGTACCTTTGTCAATAATGTGTACTTATAGTGTTAAAAATGGGTTGTCTTAAAATCCAGTGGGTCAAAAATATATACATAGAAAATTAGTGATTGCAAAAGCTATAGCATATACTTAACACCATTCTCTGCTCCTAAATCAACTTATTTTGCCCTGTGGATGTGGCATTTTTATCATCTTATCTAGAGACCTTCAGTGTGGTCAGGGTCAACAATCAGGGCCTGTATGCACAAAATATGGTGAAGGACGACTCATCTCACTATATCACCTGTCTGTGTGCCGGTGTGTGTTTAGCACAACATCCATTATGAACACAAAAGAGACGATGTATGTGAATACCTGATCATAAACGAATGGAAATCCTGCTCCAAATCCGTGGACAATGAAATGAGAAGGCTTTCCACAAGATTTGATTATGGAAATGTTAGCTCATTCCGTCAAAAAAACCCAAACAGGTCACATACAGATGATAAACAAAAAGACCTGGCTTGTAATTGTAGTCCAATTTATCCCCCAGGAAGCTTTTGTGAGTTTCTTTGAACAGCATCAAATACAAATAACTTTATTTGGTTTATTCAACTGTGAGAAGTATTATAAGTAGTATAAATTATAAATTATACTACTACTAATAAAAACAAAATAAAATTTTGCCCCCCAACCCAAGCACAGCTGTACAGAACTGGCACTGATGCTTGTGACGTTTTTTTAATAGTCAGAGTATGCAGCATCATTAAGCACCTGCCTCTGTGAATTTGTGGTATGCTAAGCATTCTGCTTTCATTTAGCTAAAAGAAGAACACCGACATTGAACTTTTCAAGAAAGTGAGTTAGGCATGAAGTCAGCTGAAGTCTTAAGACTTAATGACTCCTGAAAATCCATAATAAATTAAAAGAATAACTTCTTTGTCAAATAACTAAAATGTCATTTTACTGAGCTGAAAATGAACATACAGGAAATTAGTTTACATAATCTTACATAATCTTCTTGCTAGAGAATCTGATTAACGATATCTGCACCTAAATACACTTAACAGTGGTCCCATGCCAGGACTGGAAGGAAAACCTAAACTTTGAGTAAATGTGTCAGCGTGGTCTGACAAGTGGTAGTGGAAGTTGCTGTAAATACAGTGTATCCTAAATTCCTTTTAAAATCTAAGGTGAAGTGTTTAATGAAAGATAACTGGATTAATAACCATGACACATATGAATGGATTAAATCCAATCCCACCTGTAGTTTAATACATACTTCTACAGATGTATTAACACCTGTCACAGTTACTCTGACCCTGACATTCACTAATGTTTGATCACTCCGGGTTGTTTAAGCTAACATTACAATAGTTCCAGCATTATCACTGTCATCTTACAAAGTCTGAAGTCCAAAATGAAACGCAGCCAATCACTAAGAACTTCTGTTTTATATGTTCGAGGATTTTAGGGTGAAATATCTCACAGATCTGTCACTACAATTTGTTGGTAGCAATCAGTTTGAACCAGGGATGTGTGCTTTATTGTTATTTTTTATCACTGCGACCGGATCTACTGTTGATCTATTTCTTGTTGGTAGAAGCCACCACTTTCTCTTCACGTAGGTAAGTCATTCAACTGACGTAGGGAAGCACTGACTGAACTTCTTTATTAATCATGTGGCTTAACGACATTGGAACTGTCATTCTTAAAGGTTGAAATGCTTTGTACAAACACCTGTGCGCTCCTGTGGTAGGATGACTATCGTCTACTTTGCACTGGAGTGACTTAAAGATTTTTTTCCTCTGGCAAAGTATGTGAGGTGGAATGAAACGTGACAAAGCGAGGTGGAGTGCAACATTTTAATACTGATCATGTCGCTTACTAAAAATACTTTGATCTGACATTAATCTCAACAGAGAAAACTTCAGTGTAATGTCTTTATAAATTTCAGTGTAAATATCTTTATAAATACTTTATTTACGTTCATGTCCATTTTAATAGAAACAATGACGGCAAGAACAAATTCAATAAGACACAAATGTTATATATTAAAAACAGAATAAAGAAATTGCTAACACCACACCAGCGCTGAGACTCTGAACACCCTTGTTCGAATCTTGGCTTTGTCATCGGTGGGCTGGACCCCATCCAGCGGGCACAAAGGAAACCCATGCGGACACAGGAAGAACATATTTGTATATTTATGCCCTTTTTATTTTTAATACTGCTTAAATGCCAAATTTCTAAGCAGGAATATCTAAGCATGATTGCTTTAATTTCTCTTATCTTTCATCATCTCTGTTTGTGTTCAGATATCGCTAACTTCCACAACCAAGGAATACTTTGCTCTGCTAGTTGAGGCCCCAAGGATGCTTTCATGGCTAAGCGATTAATAGTAACTTACGCCCTGTGGGCAATAGGAGGCCCACTGGGTCTTCATCACCTGTACTTAAGAAGAGACAGCCATGCTCTCCTGTGGATGCTAACTCTGGGTGGCTTTTGGCTCGGCTGGCTACGAGAGTTCTTCCGGATCCCAGCTTACGTCAGTGAAGCCAACCAGGAGACTAGTGGAGTCAGACGCCCTTCTGACATCCCTCCACCTGCAGGTTTAATTCGGTTTGCTGGCCAGATCTGTGTGGGTATCTACTTTGGCTCCATCGCTTTGATCAGTCTAAACTCTCTGAGCTTCTTCTACCTGCTCGTGTTGCCGCTGAGCGTGGGCGCCGGGGTCCACCTTGTTTCTTGCGTGGGCCAGCAGAGGTCCGATCTTCAAAAGACCCTGACTGCGTGTGTCGTTACCGCGCCCATTTTCTATGGCAGCAGGTTCTCGCCTTTACCCATCAGCATAGCAGCGAGTGTCACAGCAGCCCAGAACAGAAAGTTCAAACCGATCCAACGTCCTGGAGCTTCATTGGAACCACTGGGTTAGTCACAAATGTAACTACAGATTTTCTCCTTAAACAGCAGATAAAAAAGAGGAAAAAACTTTAAACTCCCCCCACCATATTCAATAAACACATATATAAATTTAAGGGTTGATTTAAAAAAACTGATCTGTTTATTACTGTTTCTTCATAGTGGAATGTTGACAGAGAATGTAGTGATTGTCCTGCTAGTCTCTCACAGCTTAGTGCTCATAGGTTTAATCTTGAGCTTATGTTACCCCGGGCCAAAGTAGGCTTTCTCTGGGCCCTCCGGCTTCCTGTCACCTTCCACAACATCCCAGTGTGCAGACTGGCTACTCTGTCTCCAGTCTTGATGCAATAATGACATTCCTAAGGTCCCTATCATGTCCATTATTCTTTATTTTTTTATATGTTTCAGGTCCTCGTGTCTTTCGCATCAGTCTAGCCCTGTTGGCCTTCTCAGCACCTTTGGGTTACTGTATTTTTCACAACACCACAGCCACTTTGTACTACATCTCAGATTGCGTGGCAGCAATTCTCGACATGTTTTGGTTCTTTCCTTGGCTCAGAGGGGCCCTGGAGTTCTGTCTGTTGTTTCCGTACCGGATCTTGTGCGCTCTCACAGGAGGGAGTTACTACGAAGAAAGTTGGAGGAAAGTTTTGGAAATCCTTCTGAATGAAAACAGCAAAAAAGAGATTAAGGCATTAAAGGTGAGACAGACTGAATAATGTCTGATGATACAACATCTGTGAGATGTGTTTGTATAAAATTTAGCTTTGTTGATTTTATAAGATTTTTTTACTTGGTGGAACGGGTAGAACCACCACCATGATTTTGGCCAGGTGATTGATTGTTGTTGGGTTTGAATGCCTCGGCTGAATGACAATGAATGACAATATCTATTTCGTAATTGTTAGTAACATATCAAAGCTAATACTAAAATACTGATTTGAACAAGACTTCAGGGTTCACCTCTGTTCCCAGGTGCTGTCAATATCAGAAGATGCCACCATAGAGGAAATCACTCACAGCTACAGGGAACTAGCGAAAATATGGCATCCTGACCGCAACCCCGAACAGCAGCAAGAGGCTCAACAAATGTTCATCGAGATCCAGGAAGCATATGAAACACTACTTCACAGACATAAGCCTCAAAGAAGGAAATAATATTCTGCTTAAGTGCATTGTTTTTCCTTACAGAGCACTTAACTGGTACATGTTTATATACTGTAAAATGTATCAATCTTAACAGATTGTCTGTATTAGTGTGCCACCCAGTGGCTAATAAAGGTACTTTTTATGGGGTAAATTAATTTCATTTTATTTAAACCTAATTTGCTGATTATCCTCCAAACTCTGTGTAAATGTTGAAGCATTTTGTGTAATGTAATAAATACATGATTTAATTCTTTATTTGACTCTCAAAAGTACAAAGAATATATTTTTTATTATTCACTTATCAACGTTGTGTTTCAATTAGATCCATGAAACTTATGCATGTTTTAATCATCGTTTGGGATACTGATTGTTGCAGATTTACAACTGGAAATGTATTTATATTGCTCCACACATTTTATAGAGCAATTATATATGCTGCATGCAGGCCAGACAGGGGTTAAAATAAAAGAACTTTACAACTAACAGATGGTAAATTTTAAGCTTTTTGATAAACTAACAAGCTCTCGACAACGACGGATCGATTAGTTCGAGATGAACTCTGCTGATCGTGGATTCTAAGGATTGACTTGTCGAGTCTGGATGGCAGCGCAGGCCCGGAAGTTGTTCGGGATTTCAGGTAAAAGATCCCGGAGATGCTGCCTTCGCTTGACAAAACAAACAGTGCTGCTGTTTTATAAATAAACCAACCAGAGTGCGGATCCGGGTGGGTAAAATAACGCAGCGTGTGCGGCTCGTGTTGCTGGTTCGGGAAAGATGACAGTAGTCGGAATAACGGGTCGGTTGGGTGGTGTTTAGGAGAGTTTAGCTAGCGGCTGACGCTAGCTTAGCTAAACGGCATCTGGAGAGTGGTGGCTGCCATAGCAACGCCAGCGGGCTGTGGAGAAACATAACCCCGCTTTATCCTGGCGCCTCCGAATAGCCCGAGTTTGTTCAGAGGTCGTGTCGCTTTTAGTCGATATCTCACGACATAACTGGATCCTGTCGCTTGTTTTTATTAGTTTGGACCTATCTCGTGTATTTTCTCAGCTTCTGTGTTTTGTTAGCCCCCCTAGCTAGACAGGCTAGCGTCTTCGTTTCGATTCGACGGGGTCGTTTTCCAAATGGCCGCTCGCTTCCTACAGATGCGCACTATTCAGGGTGTCCACTAATGACTTCCACGTTCCACTTAGTGCACTTGTTCTTGCGTGGGGGTTATTTGGACTTCGACCACGTTGTCAGTGGTGGTTCTGTTGACGTGACACATGGTACGAGCCGTGCTGTCATGTTTGGTTTGGTTGGAATCTGGAGTGTGTTTTTAATCGACGTCTTGTGGTCCACTTAACATCGTAACATTATGTTATTATCGGTGTCTGTCGTGTATGTGAGCGAATGTGCCGACCGATGGAGCCTGGCACAATGTTTAGTGTGCCAAACAGAAAGCGCTGGAGTTCTAACCGCTTTAGTTGGCATTATGGGAGCTGGATGTGAGATGGAATAGTAGTTCATATTATTGTCCTTAAGACGCAATCTCAATATAAATGTTTATCACTTACTTGAAGAAGGTAAAAAAAAAAGTAATAATACCCCTAAAAAAATCAATAAAGTATCTATCTATCTAACAATTGACAGTAATAGTTGTGGTTTCATTTTCGGGTGCACAGAGCAGATTTTTGGCTCTAGTGGTTGTAAAGGGGATTATACCAACCCATTACCAAAGTGTGTTTGTAGGTGGATTTAACTGATGTAAATTTCCCCAGTTGTGAACAGATGCTTTAAATATTGTGCGAGTTTGGCACCCGTTTCAAAGTTATTCTGCATAGACCCTAGTAACGAAGCTGAACGAATAACAAACACTCATTCTTTTTTATTTGAAAGGCTCGTCATCCACCAATCATCTTCATTAGTTATTGCTCAGCCGCACTCTTTTCTGATTTGGCAGAAGTTAAGGGACGGGCATGCTTCAATCACAGATGTTCAGGGTTTCCAAATCTTTCAGAAGCAACATGCTCAGGACGGCTACTTAAACTAGAAGATATATGCTGAGTGTTTTGATGTTTTTCAATGAAATCGTCTCCTGTGGTTTCCTGTTGATCAGGCAGCTGGTGTAAGAATGAATGCTGACGACTGCAATGGCCGTTCTTACATGTCAGGTACTAGAAGTTCCTCAGAATTGAGTTTGGCACAGCTCTGTTGAGATCTGCGTGTAATGCCTCTGCGTGTGCTTTCAGGCAGTGGAGATTCTTCGACAGAGCGGGAGTTTTTCGCAGGGCTGAGGGGACCCACAGTGAGCACTCCGAACAGTCAGCACTCGTCTCCTAGTCGCTCCATCAGTGGTCAGTATATTTACGTTTACAGCATTTAGCAGACGCCTTTATCCAAAGCGACTTACAGTACAGTTACACTGAACAGTCTGTGCAATTGAAGCTTAAGGACCTCGCTCAAGGGCATAACAGCGGCAACCTAGCAGTGGTGAGGTTTGAGTCCTTCGGATTACTAGACCCAGTGGTTAAAAAACTGCATGCATGTCACGTTGTCCTTCTTTTCTTGTGTATGTGTCTGTTATGAGCTTATTATCGGTGGTTTATTTGTGCCGGTTTAGTATGCCTACGGTTCCTTAAAGGTGCAGTCTGTAAGTTTTCTCTGTGGTAGGAATGTCTGACCGCACCAAGCATGCGGAGGAATCATTTTCAGAAGTGAGGTGTGCGACGTCTCACGTCCGAGCGGATGGATCCGATGAATAGTCCGAGGTCGGAGTAAAAAACGCGGTGATGTGAGAGGATTGTACACTGTTGACATTCTTCTCCAGATAATAACAATATCAAGGTTTTAAACCAGAGCTTCACTTGAGGTGCAGAGATATTGAGGTGAACTGTCGCATTTACTGTGAACGCTACACGGACAATAAAGCTCCACAGTCGTGTCACCCTGACTGCATGCAATGCCAACACCTGAAATGGTCTCAGAACTAGATACGTCTCTCTTCCAAGCAACAGCCTAAAAAGCGCTAGCAAGTGAATTCTCTACATACATACAACTGTACAGCACTGCACTGCGATGCAGGAATATAACATCACAAGTGACATCCACAGCATGAGACCCTGAAACCACCTGAAACTGCCCAAGAACTTTGACCAGCAATGTTTTAGTTCAAGCTACCTACAGAGGCAAAAAACCCAGCGCTAGTATGTGTATGAGTAATGAGATATAATAATAATAAATGCTGGTACATTGCAGGTGTACTCCACAGCGGTGACACCCTGAAAAAAGAAACATCTCACCTGTCCAGTAGGACAAAAGCCGACTCCGCATCACTTTAGTAGTCTTTTAGGTCCCCAAGCTCTCTCCACCTTATAAAAGCCGAGCCAATGTCGACACTTGTCGAGGACTGACCGTGAGTGACAGATGTAGCCTAGTGGTTAGGGTACAGGTCTAGTAATCCTAGTAACTAGTAAAACTCTCATTGCTCAGACTGTATACTGTAAATGTAATATAAGTCGCTTTGGATACACGAGTAGATCTTCGTATTCAGCACTAGTGAGGAGTCACTCCTCACTCAGGAATAATACTGCTTTTAATTTAAACAAACAAAAATCTTACACAACCTTAATTGATGTATTTTTTAAAATAAATTAATACATTTACAAAAACCCTGATGTGATTTTCTGGATAAAAAAACGACCCCGAAGCCGACTGGTACACGAACACAACCGATACGTGTGTGTTGCTCGTTTCTGTCCAGCGAACTCCATCAAGGTGGAGCTGGACAGTGATGAAGAAGCAGGCAGCGCACCGATCGCAGAGAGAAGAGGAGAGACGGACGAGCGATGGAAGGAGGACAAGGGCGAGATCGTGGAGGAGCTAGGAGAAATTGGTGGAGGAGCACACGGTCAGGGAGGGACCGGATCACCTGGGCCCATCAGACTACCTAACGGAAAACTGAAGTGCGACATCTGTGGGATGATCTGTATCGGCCCAAACGTTCTGATGGTCCACAAACGCAGCCATACAGGTGAGTGTCGCACACTCAACTATTCGAATGTTCACTTTACTTTGCGAGGGGCAGAAATCTGAACCGTCGTGGCTTGCAGGTGAGCGGCCATTCCAGTGTAACCAGTGCGGCGCATCTTTTACTCAGAAGGGCAACCTGCTGCGTCACATAAAGCTCCATTCCGGCGAAAAGCCCTTCAAATGTCCCTTCTGTAACTACGCCTGCCGCCGCCGCGACGCCCTCACCGGACACCTCCGCACACATGCCGGTATGTCCACCTTTATATTTATGTTTATTTAGTACAGCACAAGATGACCAGGACCTGTGAATCAGTGCGGTTAAGAAACGGTTAAGAAACCAAAACCAAGAACGAAAAGCAGATGATTTATTTACGCTCGTCAGGCCCCCCGCCGAATGAAAAGAGATACTCGATCAGTCACGACCGGGTGAGCCAGGTCACCGAAACGCTGAGATCTACATCGGCATCCAGGTGACTGGTGTGTAGTTACGAGTCTGAAAACACGAAACCGGCGTGGAGGATCCGCTCCAGGAACACAGGTGTGAGAATCACGGCTTTTTGAGAAGAACTGAATAATCTGGCAACGTGAAAAGATCTTAGATTTCTCACGTCGAGTTTTATTCCTGTGGCAAATCTCAAATGACCTCGGTGCACGTTCTAGCCATGACATTTAGAATATTTTGAAAACAGGATATCCTGCTTGTGCTTTCAAGATGGTTCACCTGAGCTTATGCGAAGCGGCTCTCTCGTCTGAACGGAGAGATGTTGTCTGAAATGACTCAGGACGCTTTAGACGTCATTGACGATAAATCGCTCGGGACATTCACAGGCTTCCGGAAATTTGCGATCCCAGGCGTCCGGTTTCGAAACCAAATAGGATAAATATTTCTCTCTCTATCGGAATGGAAACCCCCAGAACAAGATCAGAACGAGCAGCCGGAGAACATCTAGTAAATCAAGTGCGCTGGTTTATTTCAGTCTCGTCTCCGACCGTGGGGAAGCCCTACAAGTGCAGTTACTGTGGGCGGAGCTACAAGCAGCAGAGCACACTGGAGGAGCATCGCGAGCGCTGCCACAGCTACCTGCAGAGTCTGGACCATCAGCCCGCTCACAGCACCCAGTCTGCACCAGGTAACACATCCGAAAGACCTTCGCTCGAAGCCAAATTCTTCTCCATACGCGCACTTTCTTATCCCGTCGCTTCTCCTGCAGGTGAGGAGTCCCGAAGCATGGATGTGATGGTCGACCCTCTGATCCAGGCTTCATCAGAAAAGCTGACGTTTATTGAGCGGGTGGCGAACAGCATCACGAAGCGGAAGCGCTCCACACCTCAAAAGTTTTTGGGTACGCTGTCAGTCGTAACTGTTTTTGAGCCCTCCAGTCAGCCGGGATCTTTTCTTTATTAGATTTAGAATATCTGTAATCACGGTGCAGTGGAAATCGTCCTCCAGTGAAACACACACATATACAAACTACTGAACACTAGGGGGCAGTGAGCCTGGAGCGGTGGGTTAGGTGCCTTGCTCAAGGGCAATTTAACCAGTAACCTTCTGATCACAAGCCCAGTTATTTAACTACAAGGCCACCGCTGCCTCCCCTTCTTGTACTGTTCATGTGTACTTGTACATGTTTTACAACCAGATCTGGGGGGGCTTGCTCGGATTCTGAACTCTGTGGTTTGTCGCTGATCGTTGGCGTACTTGTGTCTGCGCAGGTGAGAAGCACATGAGGCTGAACGTCTCCGACGCTCCCTACGAGCTCAACTCCAGTCCCGAGAAAGAGCGGGACGTACTGGGCTCCCATCCCGGAGGCGACCCCGCCGCCCTGTGCGTCATGGGAAGCCGTTACATCCGGCCCGGCCGAGGAAGCGGGGAGGAGGTGGAGTCCCCGCACGCCCTGCGTCTGCCCCCAGCTCACGCGCCCTGCGTGTCTGAGTTCACCCCCGTCATCAGCTCCGTGTACGGCC
>JAYDZG010000020.1:2404507-2418256 GCA_034509265.1 Microcambeva bendego | reverse complement strand
GTCCATAATGTGTTTGTCAGAAATGCTGTTGTGACAAATGTAAAATGAGACAAAAATTTGTACTGAGAGAGAGAGAGAGAGAGAGAGAGAGAGATGGTGACAGAGGAATGTGTCAGTCTTCCTGTAAGCCACTCAGCTCCTAAACTGCAGCAAATAAACATTCCTCTGCTTGTGTGTCAGACTTGAATACTTGCCGACTGTGCTGTAAAAACACATCCAATCATTTAAACTCTCTGTTTTTCTTTGTCTTAAACTTTTGTGTGTCTAATATCCTGGTCCTCAGGTTATAGCTGGATCGACACACGACTCTCATGACCAAAAACTTGTTGTGCCACAAGTCACACAGCAGAATTTTCCCCTTTGGTCCAGATGTTGACGCAGAGAGTATAATTGCCTCTTCTCTTTGGGTGACCTTTATTATCTGGGAGAATGCCATGCTCATTGGAGCGATGCACACCAGTGTTGGGCATCAGTGCACCCATGGACAGATAGATAGTGCCCTCATTCATACAATTAATCTGCAAAAGCTGAAAAAAAAACAGTTTAATTTTCAAACTACATTGGTCAGTGTAACACTGCAAAGTAATGGCAGTGAAATAAAGGCTTAAAAGAATGTCTTGTTTCATTTCATTTTACAAAATGTCCTAACTTGTGCATGCATGTGGTGTATATATTAAGGTTTTGTAAATATTGTGTGCTTATTGTTATTATAATCAGACGTTCTGTTCTGATGAATGATTGCATGTCACAAATATTAAGTGCTCTGTCACGGTGATTAGAAATGCTAAGTCACAATTCCTGTTTTGATTTATGATTTTACAACAGCCAGTGTCTATACATCACTCGCCGTTTCCCTCTTATTGAATGGCATTTAAATGCATTGTCATGCTCGCCAAAGCTGCTGCGTGTTGCTCCGCTGCATGGCTGAGGCGAGAGAATGATGGAGTTGTTACGAGTCCCGAAGCCTTTGTGCTGTGAGGTGGCATTTTCTCTGGAGCCACCATCTGCTGAGAGGGTCAGGCCGTCTGTAGGGTTCAGCTCTCCCGGACCCGGCCTATTGCCCAGCTGCTGTGCCTGGGCACTCCCCAACCCACGCACCACAGCACTTCCACACCTCCCAATTATCACTCCCTCACAAATTATACAGAACATAATCCAGTGCTGGTTGTGCCACCGAAACCCGACTCATCAGTGATGAGAACCGCAGAATAGGAGCATGTGCGTCTCGTTGTGTTCAGGCTTTTTCCTTCCCGTAGGTCATGGAAGGAAACGCTCGCTCTGGTAACTCCGAGTTCCCCACACTTTGGACCAGCCCGCTCCGACCGCTGCGCCGTGTGTATTATTCAGTGTGATGCCACAAAGTGTGGTCGCATTCCAGACACCCTTCTTGGCTCGTTCGCTCACGCAGCCCCTTGATTTCAGCTTCATGAGGGAAAATAGAGTTCACACTTTTATATGAATCATAATAAAAGGTTCTGGACGAGTTGCTTTTGCATTTTGGAGGCTGAGAATGGATCGATGTATGGCAAGTCTGAAAAAAAGATGCTCTGTAATTGGCCTTCTGTCTGTGACTGGTCATTGGGTCTGGTTTCCGCGGTCACTCTTGGGGAGTCTACGCCAGCCGAAGCAGTCATGGAGGCTGTAATGGAACTGTGAGTGGGTTTTGTATCCTGCAAACACCAAGTGACTTAATTGTTTTTAAATCATTTTTAGTATCAAACCACTCCTGGTTCTTCTGATTGCTAAAGGCTCTTTGAGAGCCTTCTAAGATGAGAGTTTTGTTGTATTCTAGCAAGTGAAATAGGAGGAATTTGATAGAACCCACCAAATTTCAAAGTGGTTACATTCCAAGAGCATCGCCGAATGGTTGTTGTAAAAAAAAAAAACCTTTGTTGTAAAAAAAAAAAAAAGGCTTATTTTAATAGTTAAAACTCCTAGAATCAGTGAATAGATCGTTGTTCCATTTGTAGCTCTTGTGAAACAATTATAGTGATTATGGAGTGATAGCTGTCTTAAAAATCAATCAGTGCGACCGTTTCAGGGGCGGAGGTGGGAGTTAGGGCTTAGAAACTGTAGCGCTTTATTTACACTTGAAATAGTCGTGTCTAGTATTGAGAGCCGGTGGAACTGTGTTGTTGGAACGTCCTCGACTCTCGTTCTCCATGTTCATGGAAACAGATTCTTCTGTTAATAAAGTTATGTTAAAGATAAGAGCGAGTCTTGGTAAAAGACTCATAAATCATATTGTTCTAAATAATCAAGTGTTAAAATGCATGAAAGATTATATTTTGCCACAATTAAACCACAAAAATTTGGAGGATATTAGTGGGGAAAGACTGAGTCCGCAAACCCTGAAGCGCAAATTTGCGGGGGTTCACTGTAATTGATATATCAGACCATATATCATGACATCCCTCATAGACTTCGGCTTAACCTGTGGATCAACCTTCTATATCCACTTGCAGTCAGATATGATGAATTTATGGTTTTGTTTTGGGTTTTTTCATTTCAGCCTTGTGGTTTCATGGTCCCCTTCTCCATTCTTCTCTTTTTCTCAGCCTCCCTCTCTGCTTGCCGCCTGGCAGGCCTGCGTGTCAAAGGTGGCTTCAGGAGAGCAGACTGTGGGAACAGCCGGTCAGCTCTGCCTGCTCTCCCGCTCCCCGAGCGGAGGGGCGGCCATCAACCCCAGCCTACGTGAACCCCCTCGTTTCCCCCCTACCGCCGTAACCCACACACTTGCTCCCCAATAATCCGCGGAAGCAATTTCATCTCGACTCGGGTGGCGGCCCATTGTCGCCAGACTCTTCAATCTTTCCTAATTAACTCTCGCTTTGTCCTGCGTCCGAGCTTCTGGACTCATCTCTCGAACATTCCGATCGGGACCGGTCTCCACACTCCCGGGCAACCCTCGGACCTTAATCCCACCAAGAACCCGGCCCCTCCCTCGCCCCAAGAAACTCTTTCCATTTTTTCCCCAACCTGCCGATCACCTACTTACGGAGTTAGGTAGGGGCATTAACCTCTTGGGTTTTTGTGAAAGGAGTGGACGAAGGAGGGGATAAAAAGAAGAGGGCCAGAAAGCGACTCCAACCCAGACAATTAGAACAATGGACGAGACCAGTAGGGGGCTAACTCGCAGCGTCACGCCTGGACGGTGGGGTATTTTGTCGGTTTAATGAATTGTCCATCAGTCCCTGGCTGTATCGCAAACTGTGCAAGGAGAGGACAGCAGGGACCCAGACACTAAGTC
The DNA here is from genome assembly GCA_034509265.1 of Microcambeva bendego. NCBI lineage: Eukaryota > Metazoa > Chordata > Actinopteri > Siluriformes > Trichomycteridae > Microcambeva > Microcambeva bendego. The sequence continues at coordinate 2,415,006 of JAYDZG010000020.1, read as the reverse complement.
GGTATTTATTACACTGCCTTTGTCACTAATTGAGCTAATTATCACTGACTCCTCAGCACTCCCACAATGACAGTGCCCCTCCACCGCCTTCCTCATCCCTTCAGTCCTGGGAATGCTACCTTATTTCGTCTCATTATTCATTTCTAGATCATCTTTTCCTCACACATTATGATTATTGCTCTGCGTCTGTGCACTTTTAGTCTTCCAAAGCACGTCTGTGTAGCTGTTAACCTTGAGCTGAGGCGCTCGGGATCAAAGTCCAGTTTTGGCAGTGTGCTGCTTTGAGTCTTTTTCCTTGTTCATTATTTTAACTTTCAAGTGGGGCTATTAGGATGTACTTAGGATGTACTGTGTAGTAAATTTCAGCTCGGGCACACTTGTAAAAATATCTAAACATAATTATAGAGAGAAGGAATGTCTATCTTTAGGTTTGTATCTTGCTGAATAAGATTAGGAAACCCTACTACAGTTTTGTATACTCGGGAAACGGTTTTCTAAATCTTCGAATTGTCATCAAATGTAATCAGTTTGATGCTTGGGCTCTGAAAAATCTGTTTATTCCTTTTCATCCCTCACTTAATCACCTTGGATGGCTTTTGGAAAAGCCGTCCAGTAACGTTCCCAGTAGTTCCCTCCGTCCTTCCTTTGCTCCCGTCTGTAAGTGTTCGTCTTCATGTTTTAATTGCATCACTGTCGTTAGATCAGCACGCCTGTCCAGTTTCCTGGCTGACCAGATCTCACCAGGCTGAGCGAGGGAGCTGTCTGGCTGCGTCCAAGCTTCTGTGGTCGCGCCCGCCTGCCAGTCGGATGGGGGAAACGGCCTGTCATTATTTCTTTATTTTTACCGACATTAATTAAATGAAGCAAAACATTTGGTGCTGTAAAAACTTATAGGACCGACGCTGTGTTTTCGCTCGGCCCGGGCTCGCTCTGTGGTTGCTTGTGGATTCTGGATGGAGTGGCCGTGGACTACTCGAGTGCTTTCAACAGCGGCTTTGGGTTTGAGAGGACTGACGGACGCGTGCACTTGCAGCGAGGCTGTAACTTGGAGATTGTGCTTCTGTTTGGTTCCAATACATGATATAGGTCATATAGGTTATATTCCTATTATGTATATGCATATATGAGCCAGGATTCCCACAACCTTCAGATTAATTATTATTAATGGCTCAAAATTCATCCCAACTGGGTTTCTAATTTTGTTTAAACACAAATGAGCCTTTAACCTTTCTACAGTGATGCAGGGATGTACATTATTTCATATATATTATGCTGGATGTGGCAATTAGGAGTCAACATGACATTGAGTTTAACAAACTCCTTCCATCCAAGTGCAGTAGGTGGATTGACCACTTTTAAAAGATTAAAGTGTGATGGGTATGTTTCAAACTTCCACCCAGTTTTTTAGGAAAGGCCATGGAGTCACTACAAGCCTGCCCAGTATAAAGCTTTATTTTAAAAGCTTTATTTTGAACAACTCTATGAACCTGGGTTTGATCCCTACTATCACTTCCAGTCTGTCCGAAGTTGCTCCAGGTTTTTCTTTATCCACTCCACTCCTTTGTTATTGTTGATTTATGAAAGGACACAGTATACTTGAAAATATAAACTTTATTTAGCTATAACACTATTTTAAAAAAAAAATACAGTTTTCTAAATCATTAAAAAAAATCACAATCATAAAAAGTCCTAATTCTAAAAAAGACTTTGTCTTGGCTGCCCTAAATGTTCAACAATAAATATATTTATTTACTAAAAGAAACAAACCATGATGTTCAGTGCATGTAAAAAACAAACAGGGCAGTCGTGTCACTGGTGTCAAATTGAATCCCACTTTGGATGTGTCATGTCAGGTCCATTCATTTGTGGTCTCTCGTTCACATCAGGACACAAAATCAGTGAATGAAAAAGCGCACATTAACATTCTTGCAGTACAGCATGTTATAATTTGTAGGATTAATCAGCATAAATATATATTCATCTATGTGGATTATTTACAATATTTTGGTTATGCCAGCTGATATGCAGAACAGTGGGGGTCACTCGTAGTTGGCATTATTTATCCAATGTAAACTAGGTAGTAAAAATATACATGCTTATCATCTGTACCTTTAACTTTATATCATCTTGGAATTTACATAGTGGTTTAAATGCCCTTTTGTGCGAAATAAAACATGTGACCCAATAATGTATATTGTCGGTTTCTGTCAAGTTCTCAAGTTCTCTCCAAAATGTCTTTTCCTTTATAGACTATTTAGTGCCACCTACAAGAACTTAATCAATTCAGAAGTGTCTTTCAGTGCTCGATCTTTACATTCATTTTAAAAAGGGAACTCTTCTCATTTGGTCGCTCTCAGTACCGTGAAGTTTAAATGGGAAATCGAGCAGGGTTGAATCATTTCCAGTATTCCTACTCGCACAAAACTCAGTAAAGCAAAGCACATCCGTAAGATCTACTTCACATCGGGGTTTTTTCTCCTTCATGAGAAAACTTGAACTGCAGTTAAAGAAAACAACACAGTGATATTTTAAATAACCGTCCTCCAGAAGGAGCTTTTCACCGTTTATGAGAGAACATGCTTGTGGTTCTCTGGCCGCAGGAACATCTGTCATAGTTTGTGTCCAGTTCCTGCTTTCCAGTTTCCTGCTCCCCAGAGAATCAGCGAGCAGGAGAGGGAGGAGACGGCAGAACCCCGAGATTGGTGGTTCTGGCCTTAAAATCCGTAAGTATTTTGGGATTGTATCACTCTCTGTATCTGGCTGTATATCACAGCCGCTGTGTGCCATTCTGGATAGCAGTGCATAGTAGTCTCCATTGCATGTGATTCATTAAGTATGATGTAGTCCTTTCAGCACTAGATCTCTAGATTTGTAACGGATGGGTGAGCTCTAAAATGTATGGTTGGTACCCAAGAAAGCTTAAGAATCACACAGCGTCATTTCAACAACAGCTGCAAACAATCTATAAAACAATAAACTAGCTGATTTACGACCATTTTTCGCTTTTTAACTCTCTGCTCTGAAATGTCCCTCAGGATCAGAGCATAATGTTTTGTATCTCTACAATATGTGTTATGAACAAGTGATCCATCGTCCATGTCCTGTCACTATAAACACTGGTGCACTGTCTGTGTACTGGTGCAGTTGAGGCAGCTGACATGGCAGCACCAGTGGAAAGTGCAGTGGCATCTCTCTGTCACCTTCTCGATTCGTGTCTTGTACCCTCTTCCACAGCACAGCAGCTCACAGCCGTCCAAACCCGGCGAGGAACTGTTACATGTCCGTCCCGACGTGCCTAGCGTCCCGGTTTTGCCATTGTATGAGCAAAAATTGGGTGACTTCTCAAAGTAGACCAGGTCCTGAGATGAGGGGAGTTTGTGTGCTGGATTTTCCGGCTGGAGGTGGCGTGGGTCGGCTCGATGGGACGCCCGGTTGCTGCCTTTGTTGGCGTAGACCACTCTGGAGGCGCCATCGAAACGGTCCTTCAGTAAGTCCCCGACAGTTCTGAAGCTCGGTAGGCGCATCCAGCAGGTGCGGATGGTGCAGGAGCCAGACATACCGTGACACTTACACTCCTGACGCATCTCGGAGGCAACGGTCTGGAAAAACGAAAACAGAGGATTGAGAAATTCTATTCAATCGAAACAGCGACACCTCACAATGATTCGAATGATCGTTTGTAGTCTGGCTTACAATTCTTCCTGCTTCGTTATTGTGTTGATTAATTAGGTATCTCATGTCTCTGCCTCTTTCGCTGGAGTCCACAAACTCTCGTCCGAACACCCTGCCAAAGTCAACGTTGTCGCTGCAGCCTCCCCAGTGCCAGTCAGGCCCGCCTGGCCCCCGCCTTCGGTAATCGCAGGTGCACGACTCGATTGAGCCTTCGGAACAGGATCGCGCCACAGCATGGGTCACACCGGCGCTCGTGATGGCGAACACGAATGCCGTCTCTCTACAACCTGGCGGAACAAGAAAAGAGATTTGACAAGGTTCTTATTTTGTATGTGTTAGTGGAGTCTGTTTATTAAACACTACAGACGAGGGCGTAATACAGGCTAACTCACCCCTGTTGATGATTTTGCCGAACACTGTTGGACTTTGAGACGTTGGACAGTTCCAGCGTCGGTTACGGAACTGCCACTTGCACTCCTTGATGGCGGTGTGCAACCCCGATGCGATGGCGTGAAGAATGCCAGGGTTCTGCCGTATCAGCTTCCTCTGGCGGCGACTCAGTAAAGCCAGGCTGGGATCCAGGGCCAGTTGGAGATCTTTAGAATTGGTGAGAAGGTTGGCTGATGATGCTACATTCACAATGCCCCTGCCAGGAAAGAGAAGGGAGTAAGAAAGGAAGAGTTTAGTATTTACTCTTTTACATGTTTCTTCTTTGTAGGAACATTTAGTACGCTGTAGACACAATTGAATGAGTAAGAATTACACACGTGCAATGATTTGTTGGTGGTAATGTTGAAATTACAGAGCTTTTCTCATGGGTGACTTGCAGAAGTGTGCTTTTATAGATGTCTTGGACAAAAAAGAGATTTTCTGTCATCTTGGTTTAATATATTCATGTTATTGCAAAAGCAGGCTGTAATTAAAGTATCTAAAGTTGGACATGAGTGGAAATGAGCCAGAATCATTTCCAGAATATCTGTAATATCAAAGACACGGAACAGTAAAATAGTTCAATACTGAAAAGGTTTGGTAAATTTGTCAGTTGTTAGCATCCTGATTTATTTGTTGGATATTGCAAAGTGACAAAATACACAATGTTGATGAGAATTTCATTTAAGTTTAGAAAGTGTATCAATCTAATTGTAAAATCTATGCTCAAACAATCCAGATGTTCAATCCACTACCAGCTTGGCTATACTACCGTATGTATGTGTGGGTTCTTGGGTCCCTAAAGACCTTTTATAAGCTCTACATAAGATTTGTTGAGATTAACAGCATACAATATATCTTACCAAGAGCATTTAGATGTCTCTCATTATTTGTAAAGGTGTATAAAATCAGTAATATTAACAACATTACAGACACAAATTACATCACACATTCTGCTCACAAGACAGGAGCCTGTTAAAGCCACAAAAAGTGTGTAAATATTAATGGTCATTGATTTGAACGTGGACGTCCTACAAGCTCATGTTCATGTTTCTACATGTGTTTGGCCATGGAGTGTAACTTATTTTATATGTAACTATTTTATATCTCTACACATGAATCAAGTGTGTTAAGGTGCCACACTGAACTGAATCCACAAAATGTGGAATTGATTGTGGGCTGAATTTGTATTTGTACCTCTAATGTCATGGTATGTTGGTGTGTTTCCTTCTGCCAGAACCACTCGGTACCTTTTGAGGCAAGAACACCACACGAGAGCGGCCTGACTTTAGCAGCCACATTCAATTTAACCCACATTGGAATGATAAAGCTGTTCAGTCATGGAATGGGAAAACTGAGAATTGATGTATATGAAGAACGAGTAGAGAAAATATAGGGTAAGAGACCAGTAACCTCAACCTAGTGTCAACAGAGTTTGAAGCTGCTTCATTCTCATACGTGTATATATTAAGGCCTGAACTTCTACCATCTGAGAGTCTGTGTACAACCCTACAGTATAAATCTCAGCAGCAGTGGGCTAGCGTAGTGGACACAGTCTAATATTGATTTATTCAGTAATTTCCAGGATTTGTCTTGTTCACATCTGAATCTGTCATTTTAAAGTTTGCAGTTAAGGCTTGATGACAAATAAAACTTATTGAAATTGACCCCAAAAGGTATTTGCATTTATAATTCATTTAATGTGTCTGTATTACTTTGAACTACTTTTAAATCTATGCACTGGATATTCTGTAAAAAAAAAAGATATTGAATTACAATATTATAATTTAAAAGCTGGACTCAATGGACCCAAAGCAGCTGCCGATGTTTAGTTGTAGAGCATAAGTAGCAGGAAAGTATACGTATGTATCCACGCTCCTCATATCAAAGCTCTAATTAGTGCAAACCTCATCAGATCAACAAAACTCCAGTGCTGAAAGACCGCCTACATTGTTTATATGAATCCAACTCTCCCAAATGCACCCAGTATGTGTTCAGCACTGAGACAACAAAATATGCACACCAGACATTGAGACTAATCTCACAATGAGAACTCCTGGCATTTATGTAATGAGTGATACAGAGTGATGTTGAGGAATTGAAGGTGTGCTCACCACCACCGGCCGCTGCTGTTGGCCGCTGCTGATCCGGAGATGGAGGAGAGGAGCAGCACACAGGCAGCTTTCAGGGCAGCAAACAGAGCCAGTAACTGCATGGCACCTACAGCAGAAAAGTTCATGTTACAGCACGGACCACCTCAACATGTTAGATCAGTCTGAATATATGGCAAACTAATTACATGACGGGTATTAATTGAACTTGTAGGATTGGCAATTTCCTTCATGTCTTTTTGCCTAATTATTTATGTCTTTAACATGGTATTAGTAGACTTGCAAAAATGATTATTGATGTATACACTCAGTCCCAAAATGACTCAACTTCCCACAAGATTCACCAGTTTATGTAAATATGTATATTTATATAATATTATATATATATATAAATTTAGTAAGACAAAATAAAATCTGCTTCCATATGTCCACCACACCTCTTATTCAATAACTACATTTAACACACCTACACGAATAGGGGTTTCCTTGAATATGCATGCATCTAGAATCAGCAGTAAACCATGTATAACTTAACAATATCCCATATAATTACAAATACTTGTATGTACACATTTAACACATGCAATAAATCTGTAACTTCATTTAATTCTGATGCTTTATCCCACATGCGCTCACTTACCGCTCCACATTCCAGTGCCAAAAACGCGTTAAGAAACAAACACCGTTAAAGTGTCTCCAAACTGTCCAAAACCAGACAGACAGACCGACGCTGATGCTGATGATACTGATGTTAATGATACTGATGGTAGTTAGTGATGCTGCTCCGCTCAGGTCCTCAGAGCTTCTCTCGCACACTTGATCTTCTCGGTGAGTGATAGGCGACACATTCTTCACTTATTGAGCACTACGAGGTGAACTAAAAAGGGGATTTGCTGCTCTCATCTCCCTTTTCCCTCCTCCCTCCCTCCCTCCTTTGAAAAAGGAACTGAAAAGACGGATAGGTCAATTATCTTCAATGAATAAGGAAAAAAAATGAGTAAAAAGGCGGACGAGTAAAAAAACATACACGCTGCAAACAGGATATAATTCCTCAGTTAGATCCAATTAAAAGTCCTGTATGGACTCGGGGAATTTTCTCCCTCGGGTTCTGCATCTTCCATTAACAGTTCAGCTGGATTTATATCAGTAGCAGCCGGGGTTAAATCTGTACATGCAGACTGCGATGGGTGTAAAGCATCTCTCTCTCTCTCCCTCTCTCTCTCTCTCCCTCTCTGTCAAGGACGGTACAGTATGAGCGCGCAATATGAACCATCTAATCTGGCCCGTTTTTTGCCCACAGTGTTTGGATTACTCCCTCAAACCGCGTCTCCTCCCTCCATCACACCCAGAAAATAAAGTTTCATGAAGACTTCATGAACTCCTTCACAAACCCTTATTTGTCCAATTGAATAATGAATATTACTTTCACTCAGGATATAACTCAGCACTCGGCCCCTTATGGAAATTTGTTTTTGGTAACAAATTTTAGGTGAAAGAGAACTAAATCATAGAGGCTCTGGGTGAAATGCCTATTACATGCACACTTTATCAGCTTAAGAGTATTTTCCTACTCGTTTATTGAAGCATTTTATGGGTTGTTTCAAGAGGGTATGGATGAAAGGCCAGTTGTTTTAGCAGGATGGATAGGCCTTACTCTATGAATAAAAGTTTCTGGGGGTGACACAAACCCGAAAAGAGAACTAAGTGCAGATATAACGTTCAACATCTGGACGGCAGACGTTCCTCCAGCGCACATGGCCACTGGAGCTGTGGCAGCACTCACACACCGCTGGATATATCAAAAATCTTTTGCGCTTATGACAACCCCTGGGGATATTTGGTGCATTCTTGCCTTTGTTTAACTTTTTGGGAATGTCGACAAAATATTTTGCTTTTTAAGGGTGGTGTCCCCAGACATTCTTTGAAGGATAATATTTAAACCCATCCATGCAGTTCCAGTAGAATATTGGCCAAGGTTGTTCAAATGATTTTACCCAGACACCTGTCAATGCCACCCCAGTGTTGCCTTAAAATCTAAACATTTTCAAAACAAATCTTAAGACTTAACCAGATACTACAGAAAGCAATAATATAGATTATGTGTGGCATTATATAGCATGGCAATATGGCATTATAATAGAGAACCATCTCTATAAATCTAAAGAAAATACTGTGAATGTCCATATTTATAACATGTAACATTACCTGCGATCTTTATTTGTAAACTCAAAATGCAAGAGCATCTTCTTTGTTTACATTTTATATCAGCACTTTTTCGATGAAAGATTCAAGTCATGGTTGGAAGCTAGATACATGTGAAACTTAATAAGGTGAAAGTTATTACGATTAAGGGTTTGTTTTATTTGGAATTTTTAAGTAACACGGTTTAAAAGAAAACGTTTAAAGGTGTGGTGTTGTGTCTGTGAAAATGAATTTGTTGGTCTTAAGTTCTGTTTTGTCGCAAATCCAGTATTTCAGTATTTAAGAGTGAAAACAAAATAGCGTTTTAAGCACTTCACATATTTAACAGATTTCCATTACCCAACTTCTATTGGTAAATCTTGGTCTGATAAGGTAAAATCAATGTGACCCTTCCTGTCTGAGGGAAAATATCTCTCTTCAAACCGAATACTATTTGCAGTAATATTGTGTTCCTATGATATATTAGTAATTGCACCATGAGAATGGCCTGATATGTCGCTATTTGCACCTTCATGTTTCTGTCACCGATGAGTCTTGTTTTAATGAACCTTGCCATTCCAATCCAACAAACCAAAACCATTTCAGGCCACGCAAAGAGAACTGATCCTTACATTCTGGTCACTGGAGCCACCATAACCCGAATCTTGTCTTTACCCTGTAAACTGAGGATTTGCACCAAATGGCTAACTGAAGGAAATGCTCTTTTTGTTCGGGGCTGTTTCATTGCTCTCATCTCTCTCAGCCCTTGAAGGCTTTAGACTGGTTTCCTGGTGCACTCATGCGGCTCGGAGCAGATTAGCGGCAATCCGGTTAAAGGGATATCTGCCTTTTATACACAAATCAACTTCAAATCACTTTCTAAGCCACTTAGAATTTACACGCCATAGCCAAAAATGCTAATGCACTTTTCATTGGTGCAGATTAGCGAATGAAACAGAGGAGATTAGATGAGGAATTGTCAGTGCCTCTTGTTCATAGCAGTTACAGACGGTTTTAACTTAATTTTATTAAATTAATCCGACTAGTCCTGGGTTTAGTTTCATTATTAGAAAATAAGCCGATTCCGTTGCATGTCGTGACCTGTGTTATAATACATTATAAATTAGATTATAGGAATAAAATCACTAGGAGAAACGTGTTTGACATGTTTTTCATTTGCAGATTTACAGGTCTGACTTTAATGCATTTAGTTGTAGGAATAAATTCTAATGTACTGGGCTTTTCTCCCCTCGTTCTTCTGGAGCTTTCTTAGATCGTAAAACATTTACTGTTGAAATATATCTAATAAGAGATAAACAACTGCCTCACGGTTTCTTCTGTTTTGGGCCAATGACAAGATGTCAATAATCTATTAATTACATCAATATATTTACATTCATTATTATTATTATTATTATTATTATTATTATTATTATTATTATTATTATTATTTATCCTCATCATCATCATGGCAATGGATAACGACAACAATTTCATTAGAAATAGTAAACATTATTTTATTATTATTGTCGTTGTTGCTGTTGTTGATGATGATGATGATGATGATGTTATGCTGCAACCAATCTTGAAGGCCATAAAAACAGTGATAAACGTGCGATAAACATATTTTCTTTTAAATTTTAAGTACATTTACGTTTAGCTACGATCAATTTACATCCAACTTTCCTCACCAGTTTTCTTTTTATGCCCATTATCAGAGTCAGAGATGATTTAGTGTCATTTCAGATCCGTACATTTACATATTGAAACAACAGTAAATACAAAAATGAATGTAATAAATAAAAAGAGACATTATTAATTACATTAAAGAGACATCATTAATCCCTAATCTAAACAAGTCATTAATAGACGAGGCTAGAGAAGAGTGTTGGTCAGTACGTGGTACTTAGTAAATGGTACCTCAGGTAGATATAGATTCTGATAAACAGGAGCGTAGAGTTTTTATAGCAGCTGAGATAAAAAAAGACCGAGTAAATGTGTGCACACTGGTGTAAACACTTGTGCAAGTTGCAATCTATGTGCAAAGTAAAGAGTCACAAACATTACAGCACAGTTATTGTTCAGGTTGCGTGTGTGTGTAGATCG
>JAYDZG010000020.1:2385584-2404168 GCA_034509265.1 Microcambeva bendego | reverse complement strand
CAAGTCCCATCACGTGTTTGTGAATTATATAAATTATCTGACCAATGTAATCATTTCAACTTATTAAGTGCACAAAGTTCAACAATGATCAATGTATTGCAATGTTTAAAAGATATAATGCTCTAATTACAGCCTTGAAACACTATACAGATCTAAATTGAAATAAACGTTATGAACTGGTTAAAACCCTTTTTAATAATCAGGTTCCAACATAAATTATTTCTTGTATTAAAAACTATTTTTAAACAATTTTTAAGCAGGTTAGACTCATTATTGTGTACATGTAAAATAAAAATAATAAATCCTTAAGTCTTTTTTGTTTAGAAACAACACAGTATTTATTTATTATAGGCAACAATGTTTTAATTAGTAGTCTAACAAGCTAAATGTGTTCATGATAAAGTTTGTGTTGCAATTTTCAACATATGGATGAAACATGCAGTGAAATGTTGTTTAAGCAGCAAAACTTGTCGTTTAAAACAAACTTTATTCAGCACTTTAGCTCTCCTGGCACTGTGAAAGCTTTTTACTGGAGTTTTTTGGTCTGGAATAAAGTGATTCCGAGACTATAAAGATTTCACACCAAACTAATGTGCAGCGTGGTGTTCAATAAACGAATAGATTAGTTTGTCGATTAGTTTGATATGTTAAAATTGTGTTCATTAAAACCTGAAAATTCTTTAATTGAAACTGATTAAACAAAAGAACTTTATTTTGCGTGGATTGGGACTGTATGGTGAAAGCAGTTCAGTGTTAGTCTAGTGTGTATTAAATAATCCCGACTTGCCCCTCATTGTGTTTTTATATGTTGGACATAAATACCACCGATAGTCATTTATATCCACTTGTCATGAAAGAGTGATTGATGTCGTAAGTGGAATAGTGTTAACCCGTGAATGCGTGTGTGTGCGTGCGTGCGCGCGCGGGCCGTATTGTTGGTAGACTTGCGCGCCTGCCTGCTGCTACTGTCGGGCGCGCGCATTTTTACCTTCAGCATCAATCCCAGTCTCAGTGAGCTCTTCCCTCCTCGTCAGGTTTGGTTAAGTGGGTGTATGTACACCCTGGGGTTGGCGCCTATCCACGACGAACATCCAGACACTCGCTCACTCATTCACTCGCTCACTCACTTTAGCAACAATCACAGCCAATCCACCTGCCGCGAGGCAAAGGCCAATGGAAACAGCTATAAACGGCCGACTCTAATCTGCAACTATAAATATGAATAAATAAAAGAAATGTAAGAAAAATGTTATTTACAAGACTGGTACTTAGTCCTGAGTAATTGGTCCTTAAACGACATGGTTCCATCAGGTGTTGCTCCTGCTTGTCTTAAGAACTTGAAGCATTTGTAGATTTTTTTGAATTAGTATTATCAACAAGTGTTTATATATTTATATATAAATCTTGACCAGACAACATTTGCATTATTTTAGGCAAAACTCATTGCAGATGTATAAGAATACATTAAATGAGTAAATATGGTGTTTCACTATATTAATAGCAGAAATAGTTATGTAATGCCAAACCTTTGAGAGTGAAAAAATCTGCCTTTAATTAAAAAATAAACTTTACTGTAAATTTGACTGCATCTGTGTTAAGCACACGAATTCCATGGAAATATTGAGGTTTGAGGATAATTGAACGTTTTTAATGTTATTCCACATAGTGACAAGTCCTGAGACTTGGAGTTGGAGACTAAAATACCCTTACTGTGACCTTATGCTTTGAAGTAAGCTGCTGGAACGTGGGTGATACTGTCTGGTGTAAGCTTTAGTGCACTTAGACTGGCATCCAAAAAAACATTTTAACTTAAAATTGTGTCTGCAAAAATGTATTACCAGCAATGTTGTGCAGCATGTTTTATTATTTTGTGACTATAAATCGTGATTTGGTATGGTAATAGCCTATATTGTTGCATCTTGAAAAAAACTGAACGTTTGTATCTTTTATTACACCTTAGAACAACATTTTGTGGATAAATACACCAAACCTGGAGTACAATGGATTTGGTTAAAAACCATTAAGGCATCCAAATTCCTCCCTAAACAGTGTAATCGGATCCTTTCTGTAGTTGAGTGTTAAACTGTGGAAACAGACGCCCACCCGTGTGCCCCCAACCCTCCTCCTGCTCGTCCAGCTTCTCCCCTCCTCTTCCTCGGTGCGCTGCTCTAAGCTCCTGTAACTCTCTCAGCTTCTTCTCACTGTTTATCAGCTCAAGATTCTCTCCTATAATCTCTTCAATCATCCTCACGAATCAAAGTGAATTATCAGCTGGGTGTTTTAATGTCCCATCTGGATGAGCTCTCCACGCCATGGCAGCTATGGGCCGGACGCTGATGCTGCTGGCAGCCGCGCTCCTCTCACCTGCTCTCACGTAAGTGCCAAAATGATGCCACCTGTTGCTTACATCTACTTGATTTCATTTAATGAATTGTTTTGTTCATAACTAGAATGTTTGACTGGCTGATTTTGGATGTTTTTTGTATGTTCATGGCATGATGCAGCCTTACTAGAGCCAGATATCCCACAGATGCTTAGTTATCTAAGCAGAACCATTGATTGTATTTTTCTGGAACTGTGTTTCTTATTGGTCTTTTTTAGCCTACTTTAGTCCTGTACAATTTCTTGCTTTGTAATTCAAGACCTGATTTATTTATTACAAACACATAACTTTGAACAGATTTCAACTTCTGCGTTTGGTTTGCATTAAAAATCACAATATTTCCTACCGACTACATGGAACTTCTCCTCTCTTCTTCTCTGATCCAAATTGTTCTTTGCAGCCCAAAACACGTCTTGTGTTGACGACTCACAAATCATTTCCACAAGGTTCTCACTACAAAATTGCAGTATTGTAGGATTTCTGTGTATAGCCAAAATAGCCAAGGCTCCCCAGAGAAACAAACCAAGCACTTTTTAGGCCCGAGGAACCTCTTGAAAGATTTAAAGTAAAGAACGAATTGTTCTTTGTGCCTCAAATAATTATTTAAAATACTGTAGTGGCGGCAAACAATACTGAAATGGTTTCAATTAAACCCTTTGAATTTATTGTATTTTTAAATCTTACATAATACATAAATATTTACAAAATTTTATAGGATGTTAAATAAAACCCCTATTTAAAACCCTCTTCCCTTGGACATTACTTGTATTCTTTTATGTACAGCAAATTTATTCCCCCAGCCCTCAAAAAGACAAAAAATAAAGAACTTTTTAGAGCCTTTAAAAGTCTTTAAAGACTTTTGTTCTTTGCATCTTAATATATCCTTAAAATATTTAAATAACTACAATTTTACTCTGAGCCTTTTAAATGGTTTGGTTAAGAAAACAATACAAATAAATTAAAAGTCTGAGAAACCCTGTAATATTATATTATAAAACAGTGCAAAATGTTTGCACTGACTATGCACATTTAAGTTTAAAGCTTTCCCAAAAGGCCCTTTCTACAAAGTGTGTTACAAGATTATATAGAATGTTTGTTATATAGAAAGGTAAGCATTTTGACAAAGTCTGTCCTGTGTGTCCTCTGGTTTACCATACACACCATATTTAAATGGTATAACATGATAAAACACATGTACACACACACACACACACACACACACACACATAATCTAAACCAGTAATTTAATGCTGTAGCCTTTATTCTATCTGGGGGGCTGCAGGAGAAGGCAACACAAGTTAAAGGTCATTAATAATTGCTTTTGAATGGTTCCAATTTGCCCAGAATGAATGTCACTGGTTAAAGCCCATAATTCTTTGATCTGACCGTGGTTCCTGCTTAAAATATTTTTGTAGTTGAAATCACATCATAACTGAGTTACTCTGAATGTTGTCCTGATAAGATTCCATTACTTTTAAATTTACATCCTAAGATTCCCAACCTCTCCCCGTGTCTTAGTGGGTCTCCTCTGGGTACACAGCTTTTGTTCTACCTTCCAAAAACATCCGCTCTAAATCACACTGAGGTGGGACTATGTGAATTAGATTGTGTGCCCTACTGTGGATTAGCACATTACCCATGTTGTTTCTTGCAATATCATCAGTGTTTCTGTGGGACACCTGAGACACCATGACCCTGAAGCACCTAGTAAAAAAAAACACGAATGTCATGGGTTTCTTAAGACTTCTTATGGTCTTTAGTACCAGTTCATTACCAGCAGGTCCTCTGGTACTTCCCCTTTGCACCCTTGATTTACCTTTTCAGTGATGCGCGTACACCACACACACGTACACACACACACACACACACACACACACACACACACACACACACACACACACACACACACACAGCTGTATACATGACATGGAGAAAATAGGATGTAGAGAGCCAAACGACTTTTTACATTCATCCAATGTCCAGCTACATTTTCTTTGTTCATGCTGTAGGTGCAACTACCATAGATACCAAACTCCAGTCTAGCAGAAGTTGGGAAATGCACAATGATGTATGATTCTTTAAAGCACTTATTTGAGCATTTTAACTTAAATGAACCAGAACAAGAGCCACCAGTCGAGCACTGAAATGGAAACACATGGCTTCTTGGAAATGCTGTTTATTTGAACGCTAGATGTTATTTTATAATTGAAAAGGACATTTTCAGATGCAGAAATGATAAATGTTACTAAGTAAAGCCTATGATGTTTCCATGTGTTGTGTATTTAAAATCCATTCAGCAACTGGAAACTCTGAAAGATGGATTTATAACTAAAAACGTTTTTGTGATGCATTTACTGTTCTGGACTTCTTACTTAGAGTATTTACTGTCCTTAATGCTATTATCTAATTATATTATTATTGTTGTTGTTGTTGTTGTTGTGGTCTGAAACAGCTACATGGGAAATTGGGAATGTGTTCCACTTGAAAAAAAAATATCGTTGAAGGGTTTAATCACAAATAACCACGAAAAGGGCTCAGACATACTGCAAAAATGTTAAACTACCTGACTTTTCACTAAATCTGTAGAATTCTGTGCTCTTTGCTGCAATAATTAGATTCTTTGGAGTAATACCTGTAGCATCCCTATTTAAAATGCACTTGGCTGTAAATCTTTTAGGAACGTGATTTACTTTAATTGTTTTGATATGAATCCATTCTGAGATGCATGAATTACCTGTCTGTAATTCATTCTCTGTCTAGAACGTGTCATGTTAAAATAACAAAGATCTAAAATATCTGTAAAATAAAAATGTGAAAGGAGAAAAGAACTTACCTTGGATCACAAATTCGTATGACATCATGCCAGGGTGACATCACACTGATGCATGTTTGTTTTAAGTTGTTCTATCCAAAGTTCGGAGAACAAAGGCCAGATGGAAACTGAAAACACAAGGCATCTTAGGAATGTAGTCCACTTGAATTGGTTGACGGTGTTTGATCATTTAATTGGAAACAGCAATTTCCAGAGGCAGATACCACACCATCACAAAGGTGGTAATGACGGTGGTGGTCAGTATTCATTGTTCTTAAGATGGCAAGTGTGAAAACGCAATGAACACAATGTAACCGACAAAGCTGAAACCAAAAAGCTTTAAATTTCATTATCATCTTTACAAACAATGCTTACCTGCTAAATGCAGAGCACTTTTTTTGGGTTGCAGGGAAAATATGTTGCTTTACTTGTAACCAGTACAGCCAAAATGTTTCTTCATGCATCTTTAATCTTACTAAAAATCTACAGAATGTCTACAGAAGTCTGTATTGCATTTTCGAATGTAAAAACAACAAATTTTAGATGTCTGTGATTTTCATGTCTGATTCCTTTTAGCATTACAATTAAAAGCATGCAGTGTGGGTAAAGAAACCTTCCACTTGAACAGGCTCAGTCTTATATGATAGGTTAAGTGTTGCTCTGTGAATGCTGAAATTATTTTCCTGCACTCTTTTTCAGTGTCTTGTGCAACAACATCCTTGGCCTGAAGGTGGCAGGAGATCCGGTTCTGACGCCCAACGCAGTGTGTTTACGACTAGCCGGCCTGAGTAAGCGGCAGATGCGTCTGTGTGTGAGCAGTCCAGACGTCACAGCTTCAGCACTCCAGGGTATACAGGTGGCCATCCACGAGTGCCAGCACCAGCTCAGAGACCAGCGGTGGAACTGCTCCACACTGGAGAACCACGGCAAGGTGCCACAGCAGAGCGCCATCCTCAACAGGGGTCAGTGAGAGCTAGTGGCAATCCCCACTGCTGTCTGTGTTGAACCCACAAGCAAGGCCCTTCACCCTAAATTTCTCAAATTGTATTGGAGCACAGTGTCTCTTTGGATAAAAGAGACATTGTGACTTAAAAGCTTTAGACTTAAGAAGAAGTTAAATGCTGCATTCATGTAAATGTTCATTTTTTTAAAGAGTATCTTATATTAATGCACTTTCACATAAAAAAAACAAACATTTTGTTCTTTCAGGATATTTCACACAATCTTCTTCTGAACCACAGGTTTCAAAGAAAGCGCCTTCTCCCTGGCTCTGCTAGCCGCCGGCGTGGCTCACTCGGTGGCTACCGCATGCAGCATGGGCAAACTCACCAACTGCGGCTGTGAAGCCAAGCGCAGCGTAGACGGAGACAAAATCCGCCTCAAGCTAACTCAGCTGCAGCTTCAGACCCTGCAGAGGAGCGGACTGAACCTGGTGGGAACAGGCAGCCACACTCTCGGACTTAAAACCAATCACAGCAGGCTACCGCCCTACCTGCACTCCGCTCATCCCGCTAGCCTCCTCAAAACCCTGCCGGAGGAGCTGACTTCGCTTCAGGAGACCTGGGAGTGGAGCGGCTGCAGTCATGATGCCAGGTTCGGTATGCGCTTTTCCCGGGACTGGCTGAATTCCCGGGGGTCCTCACGGGATATCCACGCCCGGATGAAGATGCACAACAGTCGAGTCGGCAGGCAGGTACGGGGACAAGCGGTGTGTTACCTCATACAAGCTCATCAGAGCTCGCTAAATCATTTAAAGTTAATGATACAACAGTCTCAAAAGTTTCCAACACATCAACACCACAGCTGTCATTGTTTTGGGTTTCAATTCATTTTTGAGTACGTATTACCAAGAACTGAAAATCTGAAGACACTCCTCCAAAATATTTAGTTTAGGTTTATAATCATTGCATTAAATAAATGTCAAGCTTTCAGATGTAGCACCACAGCAGAAGTGACTCCAGGTGTCTTTGTTCTTTATCTCATATAATACACCTAAAGCAACCTTAATTATTCATTTTGTGTTATGGACTGTTTCTGGGCCCATATAAATAGTGCTAGTTTGAGTGGACATAAAACAGCAGCCTTTTACCAAAGTTAATAAGAAAATACAAGATTTCCTTTAGCTTAGATTCTGCTCTGAAGTCATTTTAGTAGACCACTTTGTTTGTGTTTTTTGGATTGTGTCTGACCAAATTTCCATAAAGTGACAGTTTGGATTTCCTTCCCAATCTTGGCAAGTGATCACTGTTCCAACTCTTTACTCCCAAGTTAATCATCAAGTTTGCCATGTATATATTGTAACCCTGTAAATTGTAAAACTCTATAGCATGTCCCTTTGTTATGTAAATGTTTGATTTCAAGTATATATGGCCGTTTTTGATCAATTCCCTTCAAATTACCCCTCCGGTCATTAACATGTAACACTGGTCAGACTGCAGCCTTCATTCAGCGCTGAATATTAACACACGTTTAACTGTTTTAACAGATCGTGACTGACAATATGAAAAAGAAGTGCAAGTGCCACGGTACATCGGGCAGCTGCCAATTTAAGACCTGCTGGTACGTGTCCCCTGAGTTCCGCCTGTTGGGCTCCATGCTGCGGGAGAAGTTCCATTCCGCTGTCTTCATCAACTCACAGAACAAGAACAGCGGCGTGTTTAACCCACGTGTAGTGTCAGGAACATTTAGTCCGGAGCTTGGCAGGGCTCAGCGTCGAAGCCTTTCCAGGGAGCTGGTTTACTTCGAAAAGTCTCCCGACTTCTGCGAGCGCGACCCCAGAGTGGACTCGCCCGGGACTCAAGGCCGCATTTGCAATAAGAGCAGCCCTGGCATGGACGCGTGTGACTCGCTGTGTTGTGGCCGTGGGCACAACATCCTGAGACAGACTCGCAGCGAGCGCTGCCACTGCCGCTTCCACTGGTGCTGCTACGTGCTGTGTGACGAGTGCAGGTTCACCGAGTGGGTCAACGTGTGCAAGTGAGCGGGACCTCACGCCATCTCTTCCAAAACCCGGGTAACAAGTGGGGCCAAGAGACGTTAGCCTCGGTCTAACAAACCAAGCATGTGTTGAAGTGTATTAATTTAGGAACTTCTCTTTTCAGCCATCTCATCTGGGTTCCATTTGCTTTGTGTGGCTGTTATTATTCTCCGAATGCCAAGTCAAAAGACTGAGGAGAGGAGTGACTCATGTCATTTGTCTTTGTTTGCCCTGTTTGTGCTCTTCAGCCATGAAAATGCCCCGAACACCATCTGTGTTCCTCACAATAAAAAGGAACAACAGCCGGAACACATTATTGCTGAAAAGTAAAGGTCGTGCCAACACATACAGTTGTTTGTAAATTTGAAAACAAGATGCTTAATGAAATGATCTGGCCGTGGCAAATCTCTACAAGTTTTACTTGCTTTCTTTGCGATGTCAAAGCTGATCCCACATGCCAAGAAACTCCGGAAAAGAAAAGTGTCTTCGCTTGTTGGTGAGATTTAATGTAAGTCAATGTACAGAGATGTGAAAACATCCCACCAGATAATTATAATGTGAAATGTAATTACACTAAGGGAACACACTTTGTAAAGCATTTGTGTGTACAAAGGTGTTCGACATGCGTATAACCCAAGAATGTCCCTCCTTTGTTGTCTTCATTGTATAATAGTTTTAGCCATCCTTAAACCATACTGTACATATGCTATTTAACATCTAAGACTCTAGAAATGCTTGGAAAAGAATTCTCAGGTTTCAGTGAAATTCAGCAAGAATAACAACAAAATAAATTCGATATGATCTGCTAATTTCAATCTGTAAAGAAAAAAAATAGATAAAAATATAGTATATCTATACCATAATTATTACAACAATAATAAGAACAACCGCAAAAACATCAACAACGTAAATAGTAATAATAAAAATAATTATATTTTCACCTTGACTATTTCAAGACCTTGTGAAAGTCAAGGCAGTTTGGAATGTCTTATTCAACTATGTGATCTGTTTGCACTGAAGATTATTTTCATGAATGTCATATTTCATATGTTTTTATGTAATAACATGCATTTTAAATGATTTGTGAGTACGTCCACACTAATATAACTGTGATGTAATATAGTGGTAACGTACAGATGAAGGATGGATGATATGAAGGCAAATTACTGAAAATACTTTATATTACCTTTTATCTGACATGTTTGGACTGTGAGAGCAAATAACTTAATAACATGCAATACAAAAAAGATCATCTTTTTTATCAACATTGATGTTTTTGTAAATAATTTTTATTGGAAGAATTATTCTTGTGAAAGGCATTTTGTCGCCTTCTTTAGAGAATGTGATATATATTTTTACACTTGTAACTTTTGTTGTAAATTATGCTCAGTAAAACAGATTAACTCCTTATATTCCTCTCATGGTTTTCTTTCTAATCAGTCCATACGTCTTTGAAATTAGACAAACAATAAAGTTGATCAATTTATCCAGTATAACAAGTTGAGTAAAAGTTGAATAGTCTGAGAAAACAAACATTTCAGAATTGCTTCACATTTGTCTCTTTGAAAACAAGTGATCACATGTGAAATGAATCATGTTAGCTCTGTTGTCGAAAGGTTTGTAGACTTCCTTGAGTCTTAATCCTTCCTTTGAAGCACACACTCAGACGACTCCAAGCAGGTGGAATTGATTCCCCCGTCAGATGCTTGTTTAACTACATACATTTGCAGCCATCATTCATCTTTTGTTAATTCCGCCATCATAAAATTGCATAAAAATATGACATGGTATAAACTCAACTTGTGCCGGTGTTGTAATTTCATTGCTGATCAGCAACACAACCTGATTTATTATGGACCATTCAGTGATTCGTAAATTAAGTTTAATTATTAAAAGAGGATTGTCCAGTCCTCTCTGTAAAACATGTTCTGGACTTTGTGTTTAAAAGAATTGTCTTTGGCGGGAGTGTTGAGCAGCTTCAGAACCAAGAATGTGTCGAGAACATTGATGAATAATAAATTCAGCCATTAATAAGCATCTCACAGCGAGTGTGTCAAAGCTGGCAGTCTGGTTTAATGTAATCTGATTTACAGGGGAATACGCCTGGGGTTGAGACAGCAATAGTATAGTAGTATATTATCTACAGCCTTGACAGTTCTACTACTCTTCAGCATGGACTACTGAGAATAGTTTGGCCTTGTCTCTCCTTCTTGTCCTGAAAGAATACAACTTTGACTCGAATGCTGTGTTTAACTCAACACAGACACTAATATCAGCACGACACTGGCTTGGTTTACTAAAAAAAATGAAAGTCAACCACATGTTATTTTATAAACTTTATCACCTATGTTTCAATTCATGGCCACCGTTGGGTAGCCTGATCAACATGATCCCTTCTGGACTGCCAGTAACTGTACAGTGAACTTCCCCTAGTACATGGAGTCACAGCAAAGAAACTTGGCGATTGGTGTGGAATGATAAAGTGCTGGATTTCTGGTTTGCATTTCTCCATTCTTTTATCATTTCACCCTGGAGCTGCTGCAAAAGGGAATTTCCTGTCGCTGTTCGGCCCATGTGTGAGGCAGAGAGGCTCAATAGCTTTGGAACCCCCTCCCATCCTGGCAACGCTGCACAGCCACTTAGACACACAAGGCAGCATACTGACAGCATCAAGAATAATGACAACCAGATACTCCAGAATCATAAGCTAGAAAGGGGGAAATGGCGGGCACAAGCCTGAAGCCGGGCTAAGACTTGGATGGATCACCATCAAACTGTGTGATTGGGCCAGAGGTGGCAGAAGTACTTAAGTAAAAGTATATATATGTGTCCAAAAACACTTCAAGCTGAGGGGTGATTTCATTTGATTTCTTGCAACAGAGTTTGAGCTTGTGATTGTAAACTGTATAACTTGTAGACATTTATAAAATAAGATGGTTACAGTTTTTCTAAAAAAAAAAATGTTGTGGACTTTTTTTTACTTTTTATGTCACTGTGTGTTTATGTTGCTGTTTTATCCCAATACCAAATATCACAATAAAGACCAAAATAAATTTAATTAAATCAGCTAAAAAAAGAACCTGTTATTTAATAATAAGTAATGTAAAGGCCAGCTATAAAGCAGTGAAAGTATGCATTTCTGTACAATACCAATGTAAACTAAGTATGAATAAGTAAGAAAAGAAGGGACTTTGAGTTTATCAATCAGGATTTGGTTGCCTCTAAGAACAATCATCCTGTGCTGTAAGCAAGCTAACGTTAGCTAGTAACATAGCCTAATAGGCCTAGACTGTGCAGAAAATATATGAATGTATAAGAGAATTGGTGCAGCCCAAAGCAACACAGATCACTGACCCTAAAACAAATAATCTCAATCCTGTGTACTGCATTATCAAAACACTGAAATATCAGAACAGACATAATGGTTTCCTTTTTCAGTGTTCTAGCATTAGCTGGCTAGAGCTTTCTGTAGCTCTGATCTAGCGATTTGATGGAATTAATATGGCCAAAAAAACATTAGCCTTCTATTTACAGGTATACAGGTGTGTTCTAACTGCTGGAGGTGGAAGAACGAAACACAACGTTATATTAAAGATATCATCAAGTTTTCATCTTCAACCATGAAAATGTAATGGAGGTATCAGAACTGCACCAAGCCAGCATCACTTGGTCCGATCTTGAGGTTCAGCAACTTTCCTACACTAGATAGGTAGATAGATAGATCCCTACTTTCACATCTTTGCTACATCAAAAGCAAGGGACAAGGGCCAAACGGCTACAAACATCTGCTTCTGGGCTGTATGTCCAGCCTTCCCTGTTTCTTTTTTGATGTGGGACAAGGATAAAGAGCGTAAGGCAGTGAAAAAAACCTAGGAGCCAGCTACCCAGAACATCAAAGCACTTGCCTCGATGTGCAAGCCCTCATTAGCTCGGCAAGCCTAACCAACCCGACTTGTGATTGTGTTTGCCGGGGTGCGCTTTGGCAAACACTTCAGAGGAAAGATTTCTTTAAATTATAACTCCTACCCCCACCCTGCTACTCCTACCACGAGCCGAACGCACTGTACATCCCCCTCATAACCCCCACAAACTCCCAGAGCCCAGAATCACCACGCGCTCCTCCACTCGCCACTCCACCCCGTAATCTGGCATGCAGCTGCAAGCATCTGCTCCGGTTCTCTCTCCGCTCGCCTAAACCACTAGGCTGATAAACACATCTATCACTGAGCCACTGACAGACGGCACAGCATGAGAAGCGACACTCAAGAGACACTTTTCATTACATTAGAGCAGTGTTTGTGCAAGCGCTGATTATTCTCATTGACTAATTTACCGCTGTGTAATTAAAGCCAGGTTACTAGGTTGGAATACAAATGGGTCAGTGAAAGGACATGCATTAGAGTCCAGTGTTCTGCTATTTATTAAATATAAATAAGGTAATTTAATTATGACCTGCTGGGTAGCACTGTCACCTCACCACAAAAAGGTTCTGGGTTCCATTCCCAGACGGAGCCATCCAGGTCCTGTCTGTATGACGTCTACATGTGCTCTGAAGGAGTCCTGTGGTATATAGAAGATTAATACCATCAATACCTTTACCTTTATCCTTTATCTTTTTTACATTATAAGGTGAATCATCAGCTCAACATTTTAGAAATCCCGGCCCACGGTTGGAAATAGTAAGGGTGAACGAATAGTAATAGGTCTGAGAGACTGAGAGAGCTTATGGTCCTGATTTCCACCTTTTTGCATGCTCAAACGAGCTTTAGGTGGAAAATTTTGATGATGTGAAAGCATTGCTGCATAAGTGGCTACACACGCAACAAAAACATTTTTGCTGATGGTATTAAAATGGTACAATGCTGAGAAAAATACATCGCAAAGAAAGATGAGTTTAAAAAGGGGTGTATTTTTTTTTGGTTTTTTTTTAAGCAATAAAGTAAATAAATGGGGAAAATATATGAAGAACCCTCGAATGTCTAAATGATCTTTTTGACTATTTGAATGCTTCAAGGGTTCATGTTCAAACACAAATGACTTTTTATGAAACAATTAATGTATTTAATGATTTTATTTTTATGTATTGAACATCCGTTTTTATACTTTAGAATATTACATGGGTAATCATTACATTCACCGAGCATCAATCTTCAAGGTTTTACATAATATATTTTATAACTTTGTTTACAAAAGGCTCTTTTGCTTGACTGCTTATATGCAATCCACATCCAGACCTGTCTGCTGCCAAATCCTGTTACTTGGATGCATTATTTATTTATTTAGTCCAGACTTGGCTGAATAATTAATCAGCCTGAATATGTCTGAAACACTTTGCTTTAGTGATTTATTATAGGCTGCTACGAACATGAGAGCTTTAGAGAAAAACACAATCCCCATTGTGCATCTGCATCTGTGATCTGCAGTGGCTTCGGGTCGAGTCTCTGAACATCCTGGAGTGGCCAAGCTAAAGCCCAGGCTTAAACCCCATCAAACATCTGCGGGAAAGCCTGATTATTGAGCTCAAGTTTACTGTATTTGTGAAGTTTCTCGTTTTCTCTCTTTGCCTGTATTGGACCTCCAGTAATACATTTAACATTGAAAGACAGAACTGATTGGCTTCTGGAATAACTAAAAAAACCTCAGAGATAAGAATGTGTGAATGTATTTAATGCCATACCACGCCAGTGCATATTCCCACACAATTCCCAGTCAGTAATTCCTTTAAAAAGAGTTTATTTAAGTTGAACAAATGCAGGATTTAAATTTACAACACAGACGTGATACAGCGGTTAAAGTGGATGCTGCCCATTGCCATGGGTCTTGAGCACCTGGGTTCAATAAATGTCTGAGGTCACTGTCTGTGAGAATTTTTGCCAGGGGAGATTGGGAGTAACTAAACAACAAACTATAAAAATGTCTGTTTATTCTTTTTTCAGGTCAGTGACTTGCTTCATCCTGGTCAGGGTTGCTGTCGATCCAAAGATTAGATTAGACCCTGAAGACCAGTAAAGGTCATGCATTAAATCAATGGGGTCTCAGAGTGGCAGGTTGCTCTTGGTGGTAGAGTAGCATTGTTACTGCAGTTGGCAAGAAGGCAGCAAAAATACAGCAACAAACACTCCTATTGCTGGTTCAAAGGCACAGAAGTGGTAAAAGAACGCAAGAGACTGCTGAGACTTCAAACTTTCTTTACTGATCCACAGAGGATGTGTGGGAGGACCCGTGCTAGCCTGCAGCCCCCTTCGGCCAGTGAAGGCAAAATGCTGCAGGCAGAGGCCACCAGAGTGCAGATTGGAATTAAATTCACATCGGCTACAGTGACATATAAGCTAACCACTGCAATAATGTTGCCTCACAGCAAGAAGGGTCTGGGTTTGATTCCCCGGCTGGGTGGCCATGATCCTTTCTGTGTAAGTGTGCCCTTTGATGTACTGAAGACCTGACCGGGGCGTTTCCGACTTTTCGCCCTATGAATCAGCCCCACCACAACCCTGGCCAGGTAGCAGAGGTTAAATGGATGAATAAATTACAAAAAGGGGATAAATCTTCTAGAATTGGTCTGAACCAAGCTCTAACCTACTTAGACCACAAATGTGGTGTTTCCTCCAGCTCTAGCTCAGAAGTTGACCTTTCCAGAAAAAGATTGCCCCCTTACAGTGTGTCTGCAGGCATGTTGATGATGCTGCTGTGAGTCATATACAGTAAGACTCACATTTAGGTCATTTCTTACTCTTATGCTAATTGAGACCAGATGAGATCATTTTCTTGCTGTCTATCCTATAATGATTCGTAACGCTATTTGAAAGAACAGAGACTTGAGATGATTTGTGGCCTTATTTTATTATTATAATTATTTTAGCTTTAGTACATTTATCAAGGCATTAGAATGATGTGCAATCTTATCTTCCTTACTTACTTGTCTGACTTTGTCCCTGTGCTTGTTAAACTACACATGTTTAGGGCTTTTACTTAAGGAAGCAGTACTAAAGCTGCATTTATCCAAACCTCCAAAACTAAGGAACAATAATGTCTCTGGATCCGGCTTTTGGCAGATCTTCTAAGTTCATTTGGGTCACATCAGATCTATCAATGACAGAATGCAATTACTTATCTGTTTTAGCAGTCGATGTCTGTTTTGCTTGCACTTGTGGTCATGCTATTGGCGGACTATGCTTAATATTGCTATTAAAGCACTGAAGCAGAGAATAGAGATCACAACAGAAATACTGACGGCAATAAACTGCAACATAAACTATGATGGTCCAAATTTAAGAAATAAAAAGCCTAGCAAATACAATTTTCGACATTTCTGATTGTCTCATGCCCTGGTTGCTGATTTATTATGGCCCATTATGCCGTAAAATTATTTATTGAACGATTTTCATTGCTTCTGGGTTTGGAATCCATGAATAATAAGAGCTTGATTTACGTTTGTAAGATTGTTACACAGTTTTATGCTTTGCTCGGTTTTAAATGTTCGAAGGCTACAATATTATAGGTCGTGCAAAAAAAAAAGAAAATTTAATAAAGAAATGAAAAATAGCTTGAATTAAAAACATTTTGATAACTACATATGTTATTACACTAGCTCACCACTGTTGACGCTCGGGTTCGCATCTTGGCAATGGTATCAGCTGACCAGGCATCTACACAGACGCGTCTGGCTGTGTTTTGCGAGGGCGGGTGGCATGCAATTGACTGGAACCCTGTCCAAAATATTACTGCCTTATGCCTGGAATTAGTCACAGGCAGTTTTCAACCAAACTGAGAACGTTTAATAGTCATTTATTATCGAGCCGCACAGAGAGAAAAAGAAGTAGAGTTCACTACAAACACTGCTTCCACTTCCAATACACTTCAGGTGTTATTGTATCCTATCAACCCTAGGTGGAAGCAGCGTCTCGATGCAGCTAAACAAATCTCACTCATTATCCATAAATCATTTTGTTATTATAAATAAAATACCCCTGCCCTTGCTGATTCATGAAATGATATCCTGTTGAAAGCAGTCCAGGATGCAAATAAGATTGTATACATTTATGTTAGATAACCATAATTTGCAGCTGTTGACTCAAAATACCCAACTATGACACTTTGTGTTGGTTTATCTTCTATATCTATCAATATATTTGCTACCGAGGCAGACCGAGGAGCCTAGATGTTACCAGATGTACCACCATGACACACTCTCCATAGGTATGACCAAGAGCCTCTACCAAATAAAAAAAATAAGTGTCAATTTCTATTTGATTTGAAGAAAAGTGTTTTTCATGGTTAGATTAAAACTAGGGAATGTCAGCATGATTAATGTGACATTTTCATGCAGAGTGTCTCATTACCTGGACAAACAAAGCGTCAGTAAGTCTTTCTACATCATGTGACCTTTCAGAAATAAAGACATTTAAAATGTCAGTGTAAGTTGATGCTCAAAATGTGCTGTTATTTGGAGGAGATGAGAACATTTTAAATAAAGACCTTGTGTTCTTTCAGCTCAATATTTGTTTATGATTTCAGTCTGTGCCCTTCGTGCTGGGTCACGTCTGTTATTTGAGGTCGACAGTAAAGATCAGGAGGGAGAGAGTGACTAAAGTCTGGGAAAAACTAATGAGGGCGTCGGCCGAAGATGAGCTGGGAGATGCCATGTTGTGCCAACAAACAGGCAGGAGACTTCGTCCACATCTGTCCCATCTGGCACTGCTGGCCCTCGTCAAGTCTCAGTCAAGATGTTTTGGGAATCGATTTTCTTTGGACTGTCAGAGTTTCCTGAACAAGATACTTTTCGTGTTGCTTGAAATGAATTGCTGTATCGATATTTTTTTTAATACTGTTTCAACTTACTGGCCACATTATTAGAAACAATTTCACTGTGTGCGCTGAGCTATTTTTATTACTTGTGAGTTATGTGTGTAATTCCTCATTTAGTGTTTTATCACTGGACACACTAGCATGTTATTACCACATTAGTGTCGCAGGGCTGAAGATGGCCCACCACCCAAACAACATCTGGTAAATGTGGATCTGATAAGAGGTTTCGTTTTGATTCATAACTGTTAAATTACTCAATATAAAAGCCAGATAAAATGAGACTACAAAGACCAGATGCAATGAGACTTTTTAGGCTTCATCTTATATTATTTATGATGAGGTTATGTCTAACAAACTGTAATATTATGAGAAAGAAAGACTTGGCAGATCATTTGTCTGTCGTGTTTTTACTTTCATCGTCTCTTACTTTCTCTGCATTTGCTTTGCAACTCATCAGTAAAAGCAGCATGTGTCAAAATGTCCTGCTGCTTATTTAATGCGACGGTGCTTCACTGGCTGATGTTTATTTCGGAGTTTTAATGGTTGCAAATTGTGAATAATGCATAATAGTCCTTCAAGTTGTAATTATTTGTTTATAGCGGTAGATGCTGTACTTTTCCATCTGGTTTAGTTTGTGCACATGTGCTGTTGTAGAAAACCAGGTGTGCTGTGGTGGTGGGGGGGGGGGCATGGGGGTGCTAGAACCCTATTGATTTTGTTAGGATTTTTTTACTTTATATTCCCGTTCTTCTTAAAGAGAAAGAGAGAGAACACATAGCTGTTGGTAGTACGGACATGAGTCTTGATCAGCAGGTAGTAGTCCCTTCCCTCCTTTAACACAGTCACCTCAGCTAAGCCTGACTGGCCTGATTGTGACGTCATAACGTAGCATCATTTTTGACGACTTTTTCCTTTGATTACTTGTTTCATGTCATTCGATGATTGTCCTATTGACGTAGAATTAAGGATAGTGCTTGTATGTCATATCCTCCGTCAGGATGATTCTCAAGTATTGAGCATATTGGGCTTGTTTGTGCATTGGATTTTGCATCTTTTGGCGATATTTATCTTTGTTGATTGCTGATCCTGTAAACAACAATTACAGTAAATCTGCTAGTGCTGTGTGTCATACATTATTACTGATGGTCTACCAAAAGCTTTTGTAAATGAATTTACTTGCAAATAAAAAAATAATTAAATATATTAACTATAATAATTTAATTATATGTAAAGTACATTTACTGTGAGCCCATTTAGATGCATTATTATTACAAAATAGCAGTATATTAAATAGCAATCTATCCCGCTTTGTATGTGTTGATTTTCTCCAGATACTCCGGTTTCTTGCCATTTCTCAAACACATGCAGAAGGTGAATTTGCCATTTTCAGGCACCTCTTACTGTATAAGAATGTGAATGGTGGTTCCCTGCAATAATCATGCCTCCAAGCTGTTAATTATTTGTTTACGGCTGTAGATGCGGTGCTTTTCCATCTGGTTCAGTTTGTGCACATGTGCTGGTGTAGAAAACCAGGTGTGCTGGGTTTTGATATCTGATATCTGGTGTTATATGTGTTCATATTCAGACTTTTGAAGCCCCTGGTCACA
>JAYDZG010000020.1:2363340-2376541 GCA_034509265.1 Microcambeva bendego | reverse complement strand
CAGATTTTAACCTGACCCGTGCAGTGAAACACACACATACACACTGTAGTGAACACTAGGGGTGGTGAGCACATGTGCCCGGGGTGACAGGCAGCCCTAGCCACGGTGCATGGGGAGCAGTCAGGGGTCGGGTGCCTTGCTCAAGGTTGCTTCAGGGAATTGAACCGGCAACCTTCCACCCGTGTAATGTGCTGTATGCTGTCCCTTTTGCAAAGTGCTGCTTGTGGTTAGCTCCTCTTTTGTGTCCTCTTTAGGAAGAAGGGTGGACGCTTGGGCAGCACTAACGGCGCAGGCCACACCGCTCAGTTCCAGCCACTAACCAGCAGCTCGGCTCTGTCTTCAGACTTCGACTCTGAAGATGAGCTCCAGATTGACGAAAGTCCCCCACCTCGACGCAGGCCAGCACTGCCAAGTAAAAAGAAACTGCCTGGTTGGTTCTGCTATATTTTTCAAGTCATTCTCAGCTTGATGTTCTGTGACTCCAAATAAATGTTAATGTAAATGAAGAATGTAGGCATGATGAAATTCTGTTAGCCATGGCCTAAAACCCTTTTCTGCCCTGCAGTCGGTCTTCCCAGGAAGCTGCCGCGGGCCAAACCTTGCTCTGACCCACACCGAGTCCGAGAGCCTGGTGAGGTGGATTTTGACATTGAGGTAAGCTAGAGCTCACTTTGCTTCACATGGTGGGTGAGTTGCTTACGGTGCTGAGGGGTAATGTGACGCGTCTCTGTGCCACTCAGGAGGACTATACGACAGATGAAGAGATGATTAATGTTCAGGGAATAAAGGCTGGAGCAGGAGGAATTCTGGATTTACTTAAGGCCAGCAAACAGGTAGCTGGTCTGGACCGGGGTCTCAGGTAAGAAAACAACCGAATATATATAAAAAGAGCGTATTTGTAAATACGGTCGTGTGTATTGTGTTTGTGGGATGAATTTATATCTCATTTTTATGAAGTAGTGGGAGTCTTCACAGAGGCCTTTATTGCTGCTGCTCCATTCCAAGAAAAGCCTAAATAAATGGCGACGGCCTGTTTCTGTGTTCTCGTTTAGTGAGGAAGCACCGGCCTCCCCCAGTACCCGTGATGCCATCCAAGGCATGCTGTCCATGGCCAATCCTCCTTCGTCTTCTTCCTCGTCCTCATCCTCCTCCTCTTCCTCCTCTTCCTCCTCCTCGCCGCTCTCCATGTCTGGAGAAGGCGAGAGGCTGGGGGCCATGAAAAACAAAGCCCGGAGGGCCATGTGGGCCGGTGCCGCAGAAAAGAAGGCTGAGAAGAGAACCACCATTCAGCGGCCCGGCAAGCGGACCATCAAACGGCCCAAACACCTCAGTGACGAGGACAGCACAGATGAGCAGGAGACTCTGGGCACCTGCTTCAAAGACTCAGACTACGGTGGGTTCAGAAATGAGAAGATGCAGCTTCGTCATGTGTATGGTCAGGGTCCCTTTCTGTCAGTGTCGTTCTCCAGATCCTTATTCCCAACCTTATATAGCCGAACAGGGCCCAACTGTGGCAACCTAGCAACAGTGAGGTTTGAACCGGCGTCCTTCGGATTACTAGTGCAGTTCCCTAACCACTAAACTACGACTGGCCCCATCACCCATAGGTAGGAGAAACTGGCTGTGTTCCAAAAAGGTTCTGCGCTTCTGGTCTATGAGATGTAACAAAGCCTCCACAGTGGACATTATCGTTCCAGTTTATTTAATTATCTTTTTTCTCTTGGTACTGTAACACTCACATTTCTTTCATAGTGATCAATAGGGATGTAACGATGCACTCTACCCACGGTACGATTCATTGTGATTATTTTTCTTCTGAACAACATGAATTTGCAAACAAATTATTTCTTTTTACCGTAAAGTTTTATTTTACTATTTCTTGTCCGAAATAAATAAGGAATTTTATCAATCGATGTCCTTTTATTTCTGGAGGTAGATGCAAAACAATAAACGACAAATATAACCAATTCATTTTTTACACAGCATCGGCGCCTCCTGCTGTTTAAAGTGAATATCGATTCATCTTAAAAAGAATCATCGAAATGAATCGATTCCCCAAATGAACCATTCTTAAGCATGACCTCTCTAGTAATCAATAAATGTAATCAGAGAATGGAGCGTCCTTACATTATAAATGTTCCTACAAAAGCAGGACATTTCTTTTCAAAAACTTGCATCTTAATGTGTTGGTTTACGTTTTTGTAGACAAATTGTTTTAGGAATTTAAATAAGCTGTTCGGAAAGCTGTCAGCTCTTTGTTGATTTTAAAAGGTCTGATGCCGTTCAGGATCGGCCTAATTTCCGTGTTCTCTTCTCTAGTGTACCCTTCCTTAGAGTCTGATGAAGAGGATCACATGAAAACCAAAATGAAAAGAAAAAGGAACTGGGACGATACTCCATGGAGCCCTAAAGGTTCATTTTACACCGTCCAGATTCTCTCGCAGCCAAACAAGCTTTTGCGTAATACTTGAAATCTTTGGTTCCGCTCACAGCTCGAGTGACTCCCACCCTGCCAAAGCAGGAACGGCCGGTGCGAGAGGGGGTCCGGGTCGCCTCTGTAGAGACGGGTCTCGCTGCAGCCGCCGCCAAACTGGCACAACAGGTGAGTACCGGCTACCAAGCAGGTATCGGTGTTAGTCATCCGAGCTTTCCCCTGACCCCTCTTTCTTGAACTTCAGGAGCAACAGAAGACCACGACTAAAAGGAAATACACGAAAAAGAAGATCCCTCAAGAGAAAGTTCATGCGGCGACTTCTCATCTCCAGCTGCAGCCGGATCCTGGCCCGATGTCGCCCCCACTGCCCTCTGAACCTCTGCTGGACTGTATCACGGAGGAGAGACGAGTCGAGACCTTCTCTGCCAGCCTGCTGGACCACGAGTACACAGCAGGGCCGGGCCCTTTCGGCCCAGGCGGCCCCAGAGGAAGCGCCGCCATGGCTCCCGGCGTGTTCCTTACCTCCAGGCGACCTTCACTTTCCCCGCAGAACAGCAGCAGCTACTCTCCATCTGCACCCTCACCCGCTGGGATGGTGAGCCCCGGAGCCACAGGGGGAGGTCTAGGTAAATACAGGAACCGCTCTAGATCCAGTAGGCATGTGTGTGGACTAAAAATGAATATCCTGACATGTTTACGCTTGATAATTGCTCACAAACTGCTTTCTTGTTAGGTTATATGTATTTATTGACCTCATTGCTCAGCTTAAGATCATGTCTGGTCCTCATGTACATCTATTTGTTCTGTTTTATATTCTATTTATTTATTAAAATATATATATTTACCTCTTTGTTTAGGGAAACGTCCAAAGAAAGGACTTGCTACAGCTAAACAGAGACTGGGGAAGATTTTAAAAATACATCGCAATGGCAAGCTTCTTCTGTAAAGGACTCTGGGAAAGGTGAGAGTTTGTGAAAAGTGGGAAAGCCGATTTGCTGAAGGATTTGGAAAAGCGCCCGGATGTGCGATAAATATTCAAGGGAAATAAGAGACTGAATTAACTGTTCTGATTGTGACTGTTGTGATTGTTTTATGTAAAATATTCTCTTTGTCATTTTAAAGCTCAATACCTCCTCTTTTTAGCATGCGTTTTTATTACACGTTTATTTAACTTTCAGTTATCGTCTTCAGTTAATGTCTTATTACGTTTTTGTAAGAACACAGAAGCTCTTCGGCACCTGCGGGGCTCCGGTCGTCATCGCTGTAATATTATTTATAGAATGCTTATTAGATGTGTACATTGGTTGAGTTGTAAACAAGACGTTTGCAGTCCGTGGCAATGAATTATGAAGCTCTGTTTTTTAACTGCATCAGCAAAGGTTCTTTTCATGTGTTGAACGCCCTGCCAGTACATGAAAAGTGTACTTGTAATAGTTTTCACAATGCCAGCGTAAGGGCAGTGATTTGAACTAAGAAATAAATATAAAAAAAATATGAAATGAAATAATTGTAATGCGTTAGAGGTAAGAAGTTGAATGCAGGTTGCATAGCGTTGGCATGACTAGCAATACCCTGTAATATCTGATCATCAATAGCATCCCTCTATTGCCCACACGTGTGCAATCGGATCAAATAATTGTGCAGCAGTACAATGACGCCGGCGTTCTCTTCAAGTCACTGCAACAGTACGATAGTTCTAAGTTCTAACATACTATAATGGTTCTAGTATCCAAACCCAAGATAGGAGAGTTCAGTTCGGTTCGGGCAGAGCATATAAGGACGTTTTTGCCATCCATCAGAAAACATTAATATTTGTGGTCTGGCATGATTAATGATTAGTAGGCATCGACATTTAAAACATTATTTCAGTAGATGCGATTGATCAGGCTGCTGTTGAAATTATTTGTTGTCTTCGAGTTCGACCAAACCAGATCTTTGTTACTGTTTATGAGGCAAATCCAGCAATTTTTTGACAATTTTCTGTGACATGCATTTTATGTGCACTGTCTGGATTTGAACTAAAACCGCAGCTCCACCGGAGGCCTAGACAGACATGACCAGCCGTGTCTGAAGGTGCCCTAGTCGAAGGGATCCTTACTGAGGGCTGCGATTGCGGCCTCTGCTGGCTGGTTAGAGACACCTGTACAGAGGTGAATAATATAGAACATCACTGAGAGACTCATACCTGCGTGAGCCGAATAAAATAAAATAAAATAGCTTGCAGTTAGTAATTTTTAAAGAAAAGTCTTTCAAAGCAATGCTAGTTGTCATTAATAATGAAATTCTGAAAACCACTGGTAAATAAAAAAGAAAGCAACACAACAATGTGGCAGACAAATACACAATCTGGTTTTTGATGGATGCCGAAAATGTCCTTCTTTAGTCCAAATTGAAATTTAAACCTACAATTGTGTTGTAACATGTAAATATATTCCACTCATGATTAATAGGTTTGTGTTTAGTGCCCTACACAGTTGAATGTGTACCATGTGTCATCCAAACACAATCTGTATCGATATTTTGCTTGCAGTTCAGGTTTAGCATTTACTGACTTCTGGTTGCGTGGATAGGACTAGAACTGAGTGGAGAAAGATCCTGTCCTGCAGATCTTGACACAATAAATAAATAAATTTCACTGTAAATGTTTGGTTTTGCCAGCACAATAATCCTTCATGACTTTAGTGGACACGACATGTACAGAAAAGTTGGTAATAAGTTTGCGGTCTTATTTCTTCCTAGAAGAAAGCGTTCTACTTTCTCCACCTTTCATCCTAAAGATCTCGAGTGTCTCACGGCTTGTTTCGATGTATTGTTTTATGATAGTCTTGTAACATTTCTACTGATTAATATTAGCTTTGTAAATATCTATTTTTTTAGTCATCCGGCGCGGTCAGTAGGATGTCTCGGTGTTGTCCGGCTCATTGTTTCCTTTGTGTGCATTCATGTATTCAGTGTAGTTTCATCAGGAGTGGCGTGGTGCTCTAGTTAAATTCGGCTTTGCATTTAAACCTGAATTAGTCTGGTGTGATGAGCGAGGTTTGGTGTACATAACTGGTGTAGTTTTTGTAGTTGCTATGAAAGGTGTCTTGCGTTTAAGTCTTCACCTGTACAAAGACACATTAATGTGAGAGTTTAATGACGAGCTGTTTACTTTTGGGTTTCTTTTTTCACACCGTTGAGGTTATATGAAGTCGATGTTGCTCATTTTGTGTCTGTACTCTTCATTTACTGCTCTCCCTGTAGATAGTACAAATGTACTGTAATGTTCACACATTTTCTCTTTTGTAGATCGGTTGAACATAAACTCCTCTTTTAACTAAATCTTGTCATTTCAGATATTTTAATTTCGTTCATACTTGAAAGTATGAAGGGTGCAAAACTGGGGCAAGGTTCAGGAAATAAGTATAAAAAAAGATCATATTCCTCAAATATTCTTTTCCTTTTTATCATTTTAGGCTATACAGAATGAGGTAAAACTGGTACCATCAATACATTAATGTTGTCTCCAGTAAACTCTGGACAGCTGATGTGGAATAATGAATAGAAATTAATGATATTACTAGTTTCCATTCGAAATTGAAATTTGAGTAGATTTGACAAACGTGCAATTCCACTACTTACCTGCAGATGTCACCAAAACTACGGATCAAGTTATTATCTGGCGACATCTACTGGTAAACTGTAGGTTCGGAAAGTTCACGTTTGATACGAGGTTTGTTCCAAAGAAACTTATATTTAATTGGTATAATTAAACCCTTTTTTTGCTACTTAACCTTGTTAGTACTCTACCATAGTGGGGTACTCCAGGCCAAGCTTATTACACAATTTAAGAATCGGCCTTGTGGTGGACCATTAAGACGAGTGTCTTCTATAGACTCTTGTAGTACCGGTTTAAAAAACCAATCATTTACATCAGCATGAGAATGGAAAAAGCCCCAGCCTGGTAAAGTTTCTTTTATTCACGGGTATTTGTTTTCTTCTTAAGTTGCTGCTGATCTTCAAATGATTGGAAAAAATAATATAATAGACAAAATAAAAGTGAAATGAAATGGCAGACGAGTAAATCTAAAAATGTTTTAGTCATTCAAGACCAATTTAATATTGCAGTGTTATTCGTTGATCTTGTGATGACCTCTGTCGTAGGTGTGTGACGTCTTTCCAGTATATCCATCTCCCGTGTTTGGATTTGCCCACACTGTTCCTCTCAGGGTTTATTTTCTATCTGTAACACCATTTTTGATGGAGTTCAACATTACAAAGCTTGTATGTCACATGCACACTGTCACCATGTTAAATACATTTGTAAATTAAGTCCATGGCATCTTGGTAATCGGACACTTTGGTTTGTGTAAGCCAGCTGATGTCTCGCACCTTTTTTTTGTTTGTTTTTTTGAAAGCTCAATTTTTCAAACAAGCCTAATTAAAGAATATTTTTTAAAGTTGTATGTGGTTTCTTGCCATTGGTATTTAAAAGTGTGATTACTTGAACGGATGAATTATTTATTATCGGTCCTCTATTTAGGTTTTAAAAATATGCATGTAATGTCAACTTGTAACAGTACAGGTATTTAACATGTTTAGGTCTTGCTTTATTGGCTTTTTGTTTAATTAACTATTTTAACTTTGTATTTATAAAATGAAACTCTGATATGTTTATATAGTCAAATGTGTGTTAAAACTTTCACCATGATTGTTCTCCTGTATTAAGTGAGGTTCATAAAGAAAGTAGTGTAGGATCATAAATTCTCTTTTGATTGTAACTAACACCTATATCGAGGGCCAGCCATAGCCTAGTGATTAGGGTTCTGGATTAGTAATCTGAAGGTTGCCGATTCAAACCTCACCCCTGCCAGGTTTCTGTTGTTGGGCCCTTGAGCAAGGCCCTTAACCCTAATTGCTCATACTATATCTGTTCTGTAAATCACTTTGGATAAAGGTGTCTGCTGAATGCTAAAATTGTATATGTACATTGTAACGTCCTTGCCATTTCTTTTGCAGTGATATTTTTAAATTATTTTTGCTGATAATTTGACTCTTGGACGTGCATCACAAAGGAAGGTGACTGTAGAAAACTGATTTAATTTGTGTTTTTAATTCCTAAGAGAGTTTGAAAAGGCGTTCCTACATACATTGTATGGCCAAAAGCATGCTGACAGCAAATGGTTCTTTAAAAAAAATAACTGAATGAAATATAAGATGCTGGTACAACATTTAAAGTCTCACAAATCTGAGGGGGACTAAACGAAAATGTCTTCATGATGTGATTCCAGATCCATGAAAGTACAGGTCTGTGGTTATAGCATAAAATTGGTGTCACAGTGAGTCCTGGCGTTGATCCTCGGGTGGGGTGAGTTTTGTATGTTCTCCCCGTGTCTGTCCAGAAGGGTACAAGTGAGGTTAATTGAAGATACAAAATTGATGGAACGGATAAACCTTTGGTAACGAGAAACTACCGTTTCTATCATGACAGTAGCCAGCGTGTAAAACATAGCGAAGTAAAAACAAAGAGGGTAAAACTATAATGAAATGAATTGATTAAATAATTCATTCTTTCATAATGAGGGTGAGGCGCCATTTAAAACCGTTGCTGCTCCGCGCCACTTAAAAGGTCACGTGATTTAAAGCCGCGTTTAGGCTTCAATAACGGCGCCGACGGAGGCCGCTGATTGGTTGGCTGGATGCACGTTTCAGCCAATTGAAACTCGTGCTTTTTACAAACTAACTGTGAATCCCGGAAATCAACAAGGCTCGGTGCTGGTGAGAGGAGAGAGTTCAGAGCTTTGTGCTGCCGCAGCTAACACAGTTATCACGTTTTTACTCTCTATGTGAAGCGGTGAGTGTATGAGAGAGTTTATTATCTGATTCAGAAGATTATACACGGTTATTATTCTATTAATGCTGAAAATGTAAGTTTTAGTGTGTAGATTGATGTATAGAGTTCAGGTCATTGTGGCATTGAGCTTTATGCCATAATTAAAATGTCATAATACACTAAATTGTTTTAATCATTGTGTGTGTGTGTGTGTGTGTGTGTGTGTGTGTCTGTCTGTCTGTCTGTGTGTCTGTCTGTCTGTGTGTCTGTCTGTCTGTCTGTGTGTCTGTGTGTGTGTCACCCACTGCAACCCTGATTAGATAAGCGGTTAAGAAAGTGAGTTTCAATGTGTCTACTTTTTTCTACAGAATAAATTATTTAATGTAAAAATAATTGTGTTTTCTCTTCCTTCTATTATAACAGGCCATTGAATTCCTTTTTAAATGGCCTCGTCTTCAAGCCAGCATCAACAAAGCAACAACCGGAGGGAACATGCAGGGTAAATGATCTAGACCCTTCCTAATGTGCACAGGGTTTATGTGGAATATCCAGGCTTGTTCATTCTTCTGTGAACTATGATTTTTGACTGAGGAAAGTTTTAAGTTTGTAACGATCCTGATCTTTCATTTGGCAGAGTTTTAAAACCTCAGCAAGAAAACAAAGATTCTGAACATTTAAGGACCAAAAGCCACAAGACTAGCACACAGCTGTCTAAAAAAGATGTTGAGAACCAGGATCCAAATGAAGCCAAATCGACAAAAGGAGGCAGTAAGATGCTGGGTGTCAGCAGGCTTCCAGTACTTGCAAAATCACTGCACTCAGCTGTACCGGGCACCTCCGACAAAACAGGGCATCAGCGCTGGGAAGAGAGGCCACTGCTGGTTCGTTCTTTTTGTTCATTTATAATCTGAAACTGAGACAGTATATAAATGGGGTTGAGTACTGTTAAACTGGGCTGCATTAAAAAAAACAATTAAACTTGCATGTAACTATATTTAATAAGGATGGGGAGGGGGTTTTAACCAAATGGGATAAAAACAAGGCAATCCTGTACATCTCTTAAATTAGAACATATGGTTAACACTTAAAAAACAGGGTCAGGGTAAAATGTTCCTCTGGGAACCCTAACCATGCATTAAAATATTAACTGAAATACTCACCCCCTTTGCATTGTGATAACCTCTACTGGAATGTTTTTATTTCCTAAGTCTTATATGTGAACTTCCAGGTTCTAATTCACATGTTGATCCAAACAGGGGAAAGTTCAGAAGAGTAAGAAGTGCACCAAGCCCGTCCCTTTCAATTTCTCTCAGTCTCGGATTCACAAACAGAAGAGCGCCGAAGCTCCATCTGAAACCTCAACAAACTCTGGAATAACATTAACACATCTGACTCAACAGTTGACGATCAATACGCCAAACAAGCACCGATTACAAACTCATGGAAAACAATCTAAAAATATATCTGTAGGTCTAAAGAGTCACACGTTTGCAGAATCAAAACTTAAACATTCGAATGCGGATGAAGACCTGTTATCTTATAAAGTAACGGCTTCGGTTCAGAGAGACTTGAGCACACAACCGGATAGTGATGGAGCAAACAACAAGGGCAGGATTCAGACTCTTGTATCTGCTAGACTTATAACAGGTACGTAAAGTCTCAACATGCATAGATCACCTCCGCTGTCCAGTGAGGGGCGAAAAAAGATTTTAACTGCTTTTCTTTGGAGGTAGTTATTGAACATACATTGTAAATTTGCAAGCATGAATATGAAAAGGAGAGATTTGTAAGCCTTATCAAAATGGATTTAAAAATAATAACACCGGTAAGACCCTGTATGGGGCGCCAATCCATTTCAAGTACCTACAGGACAATTCAGTGTCTCCAAGCAACCTGGTAGCATGTCTTTGTACTGTGGGAGGAAACCGGAGTACCCGGAGGAAACCCACACGGACATAGGGAGAACATGCAAACTCCACACAGAAAGGACCCAGATTGCCCCACCCGTGGGTGTATAAAAGTACATACTGTAATGAAACAGCCAGTGTCTGACATTAATGGCTCATAAACTGAAATGTTTTTACGTTTGAACTTTAGCCATGTAGTTACAATTTATTAAATGTTTTTCTTCTTGGAGTTTTTTTAGTCTTTAAATAATTTTTGATGTGTGTTTTAGAAAATTCAGTTCCGTTCTCCCCTGACCCATCAGCTCTCTCTAGTATCCAAGGTGTTAACTCTGGCGGTACTCTTGGAGCAACACCGAGAGTATCTATTTGCCCCTCTGGTAGAGGAACTTCCATTTATTCTGTAAGTCTTGAACAAAATGTTAACAACATACATTTCATGATGACATTTCTTTATTTTCGAGCTGTGATTTGCTTTTTTCCTGCATTAGGCTCAACGTGTCCCCATTAAAAGGCCTCAGAAACACCCAGCGGCAGCAGCAGTCACACGACCTGCTGGTACGTTCATGGATCTTTGACATTTCTCACAATTGTTCTAGACTTAAGAATAATATTGACACGTATTAAAGTGCAAATACATTTTGAGCAATCGTTTTTCCAGTCTTGTGCGTGAAGTTCTTTCTGTTTTTAGGTGCTGAGTCTTTCTCCCCTGACCCTTCAGCCCTCCGAAGTATTCTGCTGAACGAGGGTTTTAAAGCGGGTGCCCTAACAACACCCCGATGTTCTGTCGCTCCCTCTGGAAGAAAGACTTCTATTTACTCTGTGAGTCTAGAGTAAATCTATTATCTGACTTATTTAAAGCAGAGTTTCAAAACAAACTTGATAAACTCCCCGTTGAAAAGGAGGACGGTCATTGTGATGATGTGTTCTGGGATTAAACAAAGATTTTTAAAAAATGGATCATGCCAAAATCTGTTAAAATGGAACGTATACATTCAACAGCACTCGACTGGCCCTACACAGCTGATTTACATTAGAATTTACATTAGAATTAGAAAACATGTTTTACCCTTAAAGTACATTCACAATCGGACAGATTCATCAGTATAAGTTTTTAAAGTCTAACACATGACAGTCATGGACAATTCAGTGTCGAAACATATACTAGACTGATAATATTATAAACGCATTGCTTATTGTACATGTTTGTATTATTAAAACACTGTTTTTTGGTTTGCAACAGGCTCAGAAGGTTCCTGTTAAGAAAGCTCAGACAGAAGCTGCGACACTAGGTGTGTGTGTGTGTGTGTTGTTCGCTTTTATTTGCAACAAATTATAACAACTTGTTTACTTAGTTAAAAGAAAATGGCAAGAATATTAATTTAGCAAAAACAGGGCCATTGTTGAGCTTGTGCACCCGGTTGATGAAGGGATGAGAAACCAAGGCTCACCAAGGTCTGGGGTCTTTACGAATGCGATTTCACAGCAGGGAACGTAATTCCAACTGCGCTCTCAAACTTTCACACACTAATGGATGTCTAATGAGAATTTGCAAAACAGAAGCATTTACTTGGGACTTGTGAAGCACCACTGTACACTGTAATAAAAAGTAGTTCCTTGGAGAACCTCATTGGGCTCCTCCAAGATCTAAAATGTTCCTCGAAGCTCGCAGAGGTTCCAGGAAGGACGTTTGGATCCCTCAGTATAAAATCTAAGAGGTTCCTCCACAGTTTCAAGCTGAGGAACCTTCAACGGTTCCTCAATGATCTTCTTTTAATAGTGAAATAACAACAGAAGCTGTTTATATTTTATATTACTTTTGCAGCAAATTGATTTGCATCTCTGACCCAATACCATGCAAGCAATGAAGGCTTAAGGATGAAAGAACGTTTTTTATTTATTTTAAATCATGAACAGACCCAATGCTTTCCTTTTAAAATTGCCTGTTGAATCTGTTGAGCACATTTCTGGGGTGTGTTCTAGTTGGTACTGTGCCGTTCTCCCCCGACCCCGGAGCGCTCAGAAGTATTTTGCTGAATGAGGGCATAAAAGTGGGCGGTCCCACTGGAACCACACCTCGAGTATCTGTCTGCCCCACAGGCAGAGGAACCCTCATCTACTCTGTAAGTACATGTTGATCATTTTACTCATGAAGAATTTTATCTTAAGACATTTTTGTTCTGAAACGAATCATTAGAAACGTATGTGTGTGTGTGTGTGCTGTAGGCTCAAAGAGTACCGGTCAGAAAACCCAGAGCAGAAGAGGCAGGGCGCACTGGTCAAACTCCCTCCCTAAAGGGCACGCCACGACGGGTTCCTCTGCCCCAGTCTGCGGTCAGTACTTCCTGTTTGTCGCGTGTTCTCATTCGAAGCTGAGTGTACATGTGAATGTGTTTTTCTTTTCTATTTTTAGAGGACGCTGGTCTCTAGACATGAGATTCCCCTTGTGAGTGAATCTCCTGGGTTTGGTAAAAGTCAAGCGCACAGCACCGACGTCTCCGTCAAGCCGGAAGTAAGATGTTGCCCCTCTTAAACTGTAGTTACAAAAAGCTGGGGAGGTTCGACCTTATCTTTTTATATATAAGTGGGTTATGCTGTCGCCTCACAGCATCACTAAATACATAGTCTGCTGTGTGTGTGTGCCAATATCAGTTAGCATAAGGTTTAGTATATTGGGCATCCAACAATGACGTGCTAAAGGGTCCCGGCTTGCCAAAATGAGAGTTTAATCATTTCTGCCGAGTGCCTTCGTTGCCTAGTGAGGACCTCTAGGATCGACAACGGCTCAGTTGAGATGCATTAAGACATTAAAATGTTCAGTATCTTAATCATAAAGCTTCATAAAATTTGCGAACTCTGACCAAACATCGACATTAAACACACACCAACAGATCTATAAGGTGCACAGCAGACCACAACGCTGTGCACGGGCCCTGCCAAATACCCCATGCAGTACTAACAGGACACCCGTAATACACACTAGGAAAGACAACGAATACCCATGCTGAAAACCACGAAATAAATCCGGACCCAAGACCTGGTTAACCTCGT
>JAYDZG010000020.1:2337897-2353480 GCA_034509265.1 Microcambeva bendego | reverse complement strand
ATAATAATAATAATAATAATAATAATAATAATAATAATAATAATAATAATAATAATAATAATAATAGTAATAGTAATAGTAATAGTTAATAATAATAATAATAATAATAATAATAATAATAATAATAATAATAATAATAATAATAATGACCTTTTACTATATACAAAAATGTGTGG
Source organism: Microcambeva bendego (assembly GCA_034509265.1). Lineage (NCBI taxonomy): Eukaryota > Metazoa > Chordata > Actinopteri > Siluriformes > Trichomycteridae > Microcambeva > Microcambeva bendego. The sequence continues at coordinate 2,353,304 of JAYDZG010000020.1, read as the reverse complement.
CATGATGCACCTCCATATTAGACTTTACTGAAGTACCCTCTAAATCTCTTTTCTCATCAGTCCTTTGTGGTCAAACACAGGGGTTTTCAACCTTTTGGGACATGCACCCCTTCTGTGAGCCTTTGCACTGAGCAAATTTGCTTATTTAAATATTTACTTCATAAAGATAATGCAGCCTGATCTTATTTTTCATTTCTCCAAGCACATCATAGAGATTTGTGGTTTAATATCAGTTACATCTAGTCGTAATCGTAGGCTAGACTCGCTTTAGATGTAGATGAGAGCTGAAAACAGTACTTCACAGACCCAAGTGAAGATTAAAAAGTATTTTCTGTTTATTTTTTCCAAGATAAAAACCCAAACTCTCTGTTTTTAGGTATGAATGCTGCAGTGAGGGCCACAGTCAGAGTCGGCCTGTACACGGGAGCCAAAGTCTTTTTCGTTCATGAGGTCAGGACTGCACAGCATCTCACAATCCAACTTTGTCCTGTTATTAATAGTTATCTAAGTGTTAGGTAATCTTGAAGATAGGGGGTACAGATGAGTTAGAACGGGGTGTTTTATAAAAATCTGTGATTATAATATATGTGTTTTTGTTCTAAGCATGGGTGTTGTGGTGCTTTGTGCAGGGGTATCAGGGCCTGGTTGACGGGGGTGACAATATTCGACCTGCCACGTGGGAGAGTGTGTCTATGATGCTACAGCTGGCGAGTCTTCACTTGTGAACTTCAATTTTCTTCATGTGAAAGTTAAAACAATTAAAAATATGTATATATGTAATTGTTTTCTCGATAGGGTGGCACAGTCATTGGCAGTGCCAGATGCAAGGATTTTCAGACTAAAGAGGGACGCCTTAAGGCTGCCTTCAACCTGGTCAAACGGGGCATCACCAACCTGTGTGTTATTGGTGGAGATGGCAGTTTGACCGGTGCTAATCTGTTCCGCACAGAGTGGAGCGACTTGCTGGCAGAACTGGTCAGTAAAGGTACGTCTCCAGAGCATATCTGCACTAAGTGCGATAGGCTACATTTACTTAATTTCATTCTGGATCATCTATCTATCTATAAATTGACCGACCGACAAATTAAACAAATCATTCAATTTCCCTCAGGAAAGCTAACTAAAGAGGAGGCCAAATCATCTTCTCATCTTAACATTGTGGGAATGGTTGGATCCATCGACAACGACTTCTGCGGCACAGACATGACAATTGGGACGGACTCGGCTCTTCACCGGATCATGGAGGTTGTGGACAGCATCACCACCACAGCTCAGAGGTGAGGAGAAGCTATCTGTGTGAAATAATAAATGCATATAACCGCACACGTGAGTGTGAGAGCTTCATTCCATGTGTATTAAGATTCTAATGGTTTCATTCACAGCCACCAACGTGCCTTTATTCTTGAGGTCATGGGAAGGCATTGTGGGTAAGATTTCTGGATCTCTATATTGATTAAACAAGGAGAAGACAATCACTGATAATCTGTATTGTGTGTTTGATTCAGTTACTTGGCCCTGGTCACTGCTCTGGCCTGTGGTGCTGACTGGGTGTTTATTCCTGAGATGCCACCAGATGATGGCTGGGAAGATCACCTGTGCAGGAGACTGATGGAGGTACCAACATCACAGCTTGTTTTTGGTTATTAATGAAGCACACAGTAGATTTTGAGCTGCAGTTTGTGTTTCCATCAACCAAGGGGTCATAATATGAAAACAATTTAACAAAGAAAATGATGTTTTCATTCTTAAGCTGTACCATAATGAATGACTCTTGAGAATGTCTACAACTGTGTAATGTTTCTGTTTCAGACTAGAAACCGGGGATCTCGTCTGAATGTGATCATCGTCGCTGAGGGAGCCATGGATCGAGATGGCAAGCCTATTACCTGTGATCAGGTCAAAGAGGTAAGTGGCATGAGATATCGATCCTTAAACACTGTGAATAGAAAATATTAAATACTTTCTAGAAATCCTATCCTAAAGACCACAGAGAGGACACCAAGCAGCGACCAATTTCCAACAATCCACTTACTTACACTAAGGCGCGATTAAGAGTAGCCAACCCACCTACTGCATGAAATTCCACAGAAGAAACTTCCACTGTGGTGCCACTGTTCTGCCCACATCTACAACTGGTAAAACATTTTTTTGGCCTGGAAGATCGCTGGTTCAAACCCCACACTACCTTGAGTGAGGCTCTTGACCCTGAATGGATCAGATTGCATGCTGTACCTGTCCTGTAAGTCACTTTGGGTATCTTCTAAACGTAAATTAATGTTAGTTTTGACTGCACATTAACACACCACAGACTTTCTGATTTCTTTTTTTATCCCAAGTGTACTCAGTAATGTCTCTGTCTAAATGCATAACAAAAGTAAATAGTGCAAGTATTTTCTCCATTCGTAGCTAGTAAGTAAGAGACTGGGCTATGACACGCGCACCACCATACTCGGCCACGTTCAGAGAGGAGGAACTCCATCAGCTTTCGACAGAATCCTGGTGGGTATATTTTCTTAGTTTCTCGTTTCTTTGTTTGTGACTATTTCACTCTTGTCTTTACTCTTCTGATAATGTCTCAAGGCATCCTAATGGTTGGTTTATTGCTTCACTAATTGCATCCATACATGTTGCTGTTTTACTTTTAACTCAAGCAGACATAATTGTTAAGGGTGATAAATTCAAATTGTAAACACTTACTAAATCAGAAAGCCTTTATGAGTCTTTTACTTCTGTAAAGTTTTCTCTCTGTCTGAAAACAAACAGGGCAGCAGGATGGGCGTGGAGGCTGTAATGGCTCTTCTGGAGGCCACACCTGAAACACCAGCCTGTGTGGTGTCACTGTCCGGAAACCAGGCAGTCAGACTGCCCTTGATGGAGTGTGTACAAGTGGTACGTACTCCACTACATACCACATCATGACCTAATAAGTCTGTCCACCATCGCACCTGCTGATGGACTGTTTTTCTGTCCGACTCTCCTTAAACCCACCTACAGACCAAAGATGTTACAGTTGCTATGAAAGAGGGCAGATATGATGATGCCTTGAAACTCAGAGGAAGGTATGTGTATAGTTTAGGTTCGTTGTCTTTGGGGATCATGTACGTTTATTAGTTAATATTTCTACATTCTGAGTCCAGGAGCTTTGAAAATAACTGGAACACGTACAAACTGCTGGCGCATGTGCATCTCCCAGACGTCAAAGTAAGCAGCATCATTATTGTTCACATTTTGCTTTGTTTTTTTACGGTATTCTTACAGTCTTTTTCCTTTTATTTGTGCCTTAATGCATTAACAAAAGTCTTTTACATGCTGGGGCTTTGAAGTAAGTTCCTCTCCTGTTTGTATCCTGTCTATTTTCCAGAGTAATATTAATGTAGCCATTCTGAATATCGGAGCGCCTTGCGCTGGCATGAATGCGGCTGTACGAGCTGCCGTCAGGATCGGCATCACCCAGGGCCACAACATGTTCGCTGTACACGACGGGTTCGAGGGTTTAGCTCAGGGAAGGGTAAGGAACCTGGAACCTGTGCTCTGTCTTTTCTTTTAAATCTTTTACAAATACTAGCATGATAAGACATGTGTGGATTTAATTCTTTCATTAGATTGAGCCTATCACTTGGAACACTGTTGGAGGCTGGACTGGAAAAGGAGGTTCAGTTTTAGGCACCAAAAGGTACTCAGCCGCTACAACGAATCCTTAATTACACGCTTCTCTTTACAACGATCTTTAAATTGTGGCTTCTGGATCAAGATTGGGAACTTATTTTATTCCTTAACTTTCTTTAACAGAGTTCTTCCAGCGAAGCACATAGAGGAGATCAGCCTGAACATCGCCAAGTATAGCATTCATGGTCTGGTCATCATAGGAGGATTTGAGGTCGTGAATATATCATTCATGTTGCTTGTTTTGATATATTTGAATAGATTTGTGTGCATGTATTTTAGGTTTTTTCATTTTTTAATATAATTTTGTAATATTTTTATATCTTTATTTATATTTTAATTGTCTTGGGAAAGGCTTTGAATCTGTTGTATTCAATTAGATTTGTATCTCCTTTTATTACATAGAAAATTATTATATTTATTTATTTACATTTATTATGTACTGAAAATGTTTTTATTAAAATGTTTTTATCATTATTTTTGGTTTTAGTTTTTTAAATGATTATCATTTCTATGATAATTGAAGGTTTTATTGACACATTTGTTTGTTTACTATCGGTACCCTCAGCATTAAATGTCTTCCTCTCTCTGTATTCATATTAAGGCATTTTCAGGTGGACTTGAGCTTGTCCAGGCAAGAGAGAGGTATGAGGAGTTGTGCATCCCTATGGTGGTCATTCCAGCTACTGTCTCTAACAACGTTCCAGGATCAGACTTCAGCATTGGAGCTGACACTGCCCTGAACACCATCACTACGGTCAGAGTTCAGACCAACACAGCATCACACATATTAAATGGATGGATAGATGTCTTATATAAATTCAAACTAGGATGAGTGTACACATACTTTTGGCCATGAACCGTATTCTGTGTTTATAGACATGTGACAGGATCAAGCAGTCTGCTGCTGGAACAAAGCGCCGGGTGTTCATCATCGAGACTATGGGAGGATACTGCGGCTATCTGGCCACCATGTCTGGCCTGGCTGCAGGTGCTGATGCTGCCTACATTTATGAGGAGAAATTTAACATCCATGACTTGGAGGTGAATATTGGAAACTTCTGAAGGTCATTTAATCTGATTATTTTCATGTTAACTATACGCGTTTCTTTGCATATCAGACAAACGTAGAACATCTGGTGGAGAAAATGAAAACTACAGTTAAGAGAGGTCTGATTCTCAGGTTGGTGTTAGTTAAGATGTTTCATGTTTCTTGTCTGAATGATGGAATTAAGAAGCTATGCCACAAAGCACAATGACATATTCAACACCATCAAATTATTAATAAAGCCTTAATCTTTTAGACCACATAGATTCTGTGGAAAATTCCCAATACAATTAAAATGTAATGCAATAAATATTTAAAATTAAGTTTGTGCATTTGTCTGTGAATTTGACTGGTTTTCCTAACATAATGTATTCTGGACTAAAACACACAAAAATATATATATAAAGGTTTATTTTAACTCCTTTTGTAGAAATGAGAACTCTAATGCCAACTACACAACTGATTTCATCTTCAACCTGTACTCAGAGGAAGGGAAGGGGGTATTTGACTGTCGTAAGAATGTACTTGGACACATGCAGCAGGTGAGCCATCTGTAGTCACATTAACCTTACTGCCATCCTTTGTAAAGGCTGTTTTTACAAATTTTCCTTCTTGTGTCTCAGGGTGGAACACCAACTCCATTTGACAGAAACTTTGCCACTAAGATGGGCGCTAAGGCGGTTCTCTGGCTCACTGATAAGCTGAAACAGTGTTATAGACACGGTAAGAGTCAAATGTGACTCTGGCACTGAGGGATTTGGGGGTGTTTCTTTCCCCAAAATGGGTGCTAACTAGCAATAAAATGTATAACTTTGACTACGTTATCTGTTCAGGACGAATTTTTGCCAACACCCCGGACTCTGCATGTGTGTTGGGCATGAGGAAAAGAGGACTGATGTTCCAGGCTCTGTCTGAGCTAAAGGAGCAGACGGATTTCGAGTAAGTTCATTTGGAATTTCATAAATAAATAACACTACAAACTTTATTGACTTCAAAACGTTCTCTCGCACTCCTTTAGGCATCGTATTCCAAAGGAGGAGTGGTGGTTAAAACTGAGGCCAATTCTGAAGATCCTGGCCAAGTATAAGATCAACCTGGATACCTCGGAACATGCTCATATGGAGCATGTTATCAACAAAAGAGGTCCGGTTTCACTGTCCGGGAAAATGGTATAGACAGTAATAGAATACCTTCACAAATGTAGCTGCCAGTCTACAGCAAAATCCAAACATTTAAATCCACTTGTTAATTATTTAGTGGTAGTCCCGAATCTTAATTTGGAGCAGGGTTTCTCTTGGATGCAAAAAGAAGCATCTGCTTCTTCTTTTTCTTTGTCTGCATCAAACTGCATCAAGCTGAGCTTTCAGTGTTGAAACAGAGGCTGTTTTTATCTTTTATATAAGCCCATAAGAAAGGAATTATGAGGCCTGATCACACCGTGAAATTGTGAAACGTTATAGCCCAACAAATTAATAATTTAAACTGATGTTTGACTCACTAGATATTTAATAAGTAAATAAACTACTGATTACTGAACATTAACACTGCTCTTATGACTCACAGTTAAATGCTTAATATATCATGAGGTAGTAACTTATTAATGACTTATTTACGCTGTAATTAATAATTCATTATTAAAGTGGCATAAATAATTCATTTTCAGCCTTTAATGTTAACCCAAAAATCTGTGGACACAAAACCGCACATTTGCTATTTGAGATGCTGCAGTTCTCTTTTTTTCATTTCTTTTATTCTGCCATGCATAACTGTTGTATTTATAGAACCTGTTTAAAGTATAAAAGTATCAATAAATTGTTTCTAAACAACTGTCTCTATTTTATTATATTTTCTGTCTGTGAATTCAAGTACTATGTGTTTTGTGCCAGTTGAAGAGCGGGGGTAGGCTCCAGCACCCCTCCCCAACCCTAATTAGGATAAGGGGCTAAAGACAATCAACTGAACTGAACTGAACTGAACTGAATTCTAGAAATGTATTGATTTGTTCTTCTGGAATTCATTTAATTCCTGCATTTATTACTTAAAAATGCTGATCTTATTCATGTCATAACAGACTTACACACATTAGGTCTAAACCCACAGCTTAGTTGTTTATGGTTTATTATGGGGAAATTATAGTCGATCGTTTAATTAACAGAAGATCAATTAATCAAAACAGTGAGCTAAAACATACAAAATAATGAATAACTAAGTAATTAAAAATACTCTTCTTCCAGGTCTTTAAGTGGGTGGTGTCTAAATGGGTGTTGTCTAGCTACAAATACGGATTAAATTCAAGTTGTTGGGTTTTTTTTACTCGAAAATGTATTTTGAAAGAGATCAGTGTGATGTTTCGGGTCAGTGGAAATAAGAACATATTGAAAATGTAAACCACCCAATACAGATACAATAATGTCTATTGTGGTTACAGAGGTCCCTGATCCATAAAGATAACCTCGGGGTGTTCGCAATCAAGCAAATAAGTCCAGATGTTTAATTGATGAGCAAAAGATTAAAGATTGTAGTGAAGTTAATGTTTGGAGGAATGTTAACCCTCCAGTCTGGAACTGTGTTATTTACAGGTGCTGTTTTCTCAGGCTAATAATACGCTTCATTCAACTATGTTGCTTTAAAATCGGTTTCATGGTGTACTTTAGAGATGTAAAATTAGGAACAATAGAGTAGTTGTCCGCTGGAGACCCAACACCGAATTCACTTCCATTTTTCGCTCCTTCACAAAGCTCGCTCGTAGATCTGGAGTTGAACGAGTAAGCGTTAAAACACCAGAAGGACTTTTAATTTAGAAAATCGGTCTGTCAGCCATTTTTGTTTAAGGCCGAATCGTAAATCTATATTTGACTTGATGTAGTGCACTACGCTACACGAGCTACCCTCTTATAATAAAGTGCACTCAAATAGTGAATAAGGCGCTATTTGGAACTGCACCTGCGTTTACAAACGAACGTTAACCGGATGTTAAAGGAGACTTCAGAGGGCATGAAGAGGTCGTGGTGGAAGTCGGGACGGTGGCGGAGCGCATTAATGTCTGCCCACTCGTAGGTAAAGTGCGTGTCCGCTGTGTGTCCGCTTCGGGCTGCGTGTTTCGGTTGTGCACGGCTTTGCATCGGCGCTTGAGCTGCTCGACACGGAGAGACACTAAAGGCTGGAGTCGCGTTTACTGTCGTGTTTGTTTCACCGAGCCGCCTTCTCGTCGCTGCAATTGATAGCGAGATAGCTAGCTAGCTAGCTAGCAGCAGGGCTAGTCCATACGGCAGCACCCAGCCCGAGCGCCCCGAACCAGCTGAGTCAGTGAAAGCGCCCCGGTCAGCTATCAAACCACTACGTGTAGTTTCACCCCCGTGTATTGGAACCCGGTATCTCTTACACGATTCGCTGATTGTCCAGATAAGCGGGCGGAACACACGTGGTAGGGGCCGGAGAGAGACGGACGGAGGATCTAGGAGAAGCCAGGAGCGGCCGATGAGTTCAGACCAGGCCGGAGAGCCGCTGCAGGAGGAGGCCGAGCCGGGACCCTTAGCCCGCAGGGAGACAGATCCCGGACCCGAAGTCTGTTTGCAGACCGATCCCGGACCCGAAACCTGTTTGGAGACCGATCCGGGACCTGAAGCCCGTGGAGAGGCGGACCCGGGACCTGAAGCCTATAGAGAGGCGGACCCGGGACCTGAAGCCTATAGAGAGGCGGACCCGGGATCCAAAGCCTGTGAGGAAGTCGAACCAGGAGCCCGTGTTGTGGACAGGCCCGCACCCGGAACCGGAGAAGAGTCGAGTACCATGGTAGGGAACCGTGTTTCTTTAATAGAAATCTCTAATCTACCAGGACATCTTAATTTAAAACCTTGTCTATATAAACAAGGCCAATATGGTCATGCTGCATCCTGCTGGATCGATACACTAGGTGGGGAAACGTCAAACGAGTCCAATGCTCCTTTAGGCTTCATCTTAAGCACCAGCTGGTTCAAGCAAACTAATCCTATGGTTCAGTAAAGCTTTAGCTATGGCCGGGGAAACACTTAGCTAAGTGTAAAAGACCTGTATTGTGTAAATGACCCCGGCGTGGGTGAAATAAGCTTGTGGTGGGGGAAACTCCGGTAGCTGGAGTCTTATGATCTGGAAAATCCCAGTCTGACCAAGAAGTGACATTCAGGCTATTGGTGCATTTCTGCCAAACCTTGAACAATTCAATCCTAATAAAGCACCAATTTGGCCAAAAGAAGCCACATGCTGGTTTGTGCTTTATTTTGTTGTTGACTTATTTGTCAGGGAGCAAAAGAAGATTCATAATTGGAGCCCAATACAACCCAAGCTCACTAAGGTCATAAGAAGGAAGTTTTGTATGATTTGGCACTTATCCATCGCAGCACTTTTGCCATTATAAACATTTCCAACTATATTACTAAAATGCTCATTGCGTCACATTTGACTCAAGACTACTTCAATGTAGAATGTTTTAACTTTAGTACAGCTTATATATTAAGAATAAGATGGATTAAATTTAACATTTTCTGTGTTTAGCAGACACTACTGTAGACACACGGCAGCAACTTGCAGTACACAGTCTAAGTAATTCAGTGTTAAGGTCCTTGCTCAGTGGTCCAACATTGGTGCCCTTGCAGTGGTGGGGTTTGAATCAACAACCTTCTGCTTACACACCCCAAGCTTGACAGATATTGTATTTATTATAAAAAGTCAATTAGAAGACATTAACAGTCTTAGTATTGGAGTATTGAAGCTCCAGTTTGTGCACAACTTAAGTTTAAATGGATTGAGTTGCATGCACCTGTATGCATTGCATTTATTCACTACTGTATTACAAATACTAATGAATCAGTCAGAAGTATTTTAAATTATGTTGAGTCAGTTTGTTTGACACTTTATTCTGTCTACATGACTTTTCAGCTCTCATAATGATTAAATGTGAGCTGGATTTCAGTTGATATAGAAATAAAGTTTATATCGTGTAGATGTGTAGCCTCTGACATTAATGGCTGCCCATAGCGTGACGGCGCTGCTTAGCTAATAGCTTAGCATGTAGCTCACTCGTCAACGAATGAACTGTTTTTCCAGACATAATTCAATAACACTTTGCTTTTTAACACCTTAATACGCATTGTATACATTTTATGTGTTAAATAGTTTCTGTGCACTGTCAGCAATCCGGTTTAACCGTTAAACCAACCGATACCAAGCAGTTAGCGATAGCTTCTATCTGCTTTCTACTACAGACGGTTTTGTGATGCAACAGTCCTTGTAACTTAATGTTTAACAAAATCCTCCGTCAGATGATGTTAGACCCTGTGCAATTAAAAATAGATTTGTATGAGGTTTAATTAATTAAAACTGGGGTCATAATCATGCCGTGTCACCTGCCATTAGCAGGTTCGAGCAACATTAGCGGCCTGTGTGTTTTACTGGGACTTTTTGGACCGACTTTGCGAGTAAATAAAGTTTAAAGTCATGAATTTAAACATTGCTGGATATATATTAATGTTTGGTTTGAATTTAAGACATGTTACACTTGTGCCCCGTTTAGAAGTGCCAGTGAGTTTGGTTTACTGTATAAAGCATCAATGAATCCAGCTCCAATACAGCACTTGATTGAATCTGTCCCATCAGTCTTACAATATAAGAAATGTAATAGTTGTTTTTAAATGATTTGTTCTAGTAGAGAACCTGAAACTTATTTGGAACAGGGGGTGGTCAGTTATTGTATCTTCTCATAAATATTTTAGCAATACATCCTGCTGAGTCAAAAGTCACAGACCACTATAGTGAAAATGAGTATTTTGCTCTATTCTTGAGATGTAAATGAAAGCCTGACTCACTCGTGAAGCGATGACCTTAACTTGTTTCCATAAGTGACTGATGAGTGTTTTTAGCCGACCCAAGTCAACCAGCAGAAATTACTACAAATAACATTTGATCATTAGGATTAGACCATGGAAAATGGAACTAGGTGGTCTGGTCTGAAGGGGTGAAGGGTGCTGGAGCACACAGACACCCTAGGTGGGTGCAAGTCCATCACTGGGCACACATACACACACCCATGACACCCTGAGTTGATTTAGCATTGTGAATGTGTATTTTACCAGTCAATAGCATGCACTTAATTTTAATTAAATATAATTAGAGATGACATTGCGAGTTAACCAGGTGTGTGGGATGTTTGTGTACATGTTCTCAGTTTTAAAAGAACTGTCAGCTGTTGTTTAAGGTAAATAAAAATAGTAAATCAATAAAATACACAGGTTGGCTGATAAGCAGCACACCCAAAGCTGCTGCATGGGTCTACTATAGAGTAAATATACGGAGCAAGAACACTGTTCTGAAAAACTTTCCCACGCACAGAGTGCCTGCACCAGCTCTGTGGACAGCAGCATTATAGTTAAATATGAATGTTTTATCCATTTATATTATTTACTGTTTAATATATTGTTATATACTTTTTCTGAATGCTTAAATCCCATTCTGCATTAGATTACTAACCCAGAGAAGTACTCTCTGTATCATTTCAGGCTGTCTACATTCTCAGTAGACTAAGGTATTGTCATTTTCTCTTACTGAGACGAACAGTCTGCCAGTCTTGTAGTTAAAGCATGTTCTTCATACAACCAGTGAAACCTGTTCCATTTATTTTCACAGTAAAATTGTAATCTATTCACACACCAAATAAGAGGTGTGGTGACATATAGCACATGGCAGAGACAATAGCCGGAGCAAGTGCACTAGATTTTCCCGAAGGTGAAGCGAGTAAAAGCTTTGGTGCGGCTCTTCTCTGGAGTAATGCCGTCTGAAAGGATTGTGTAGAAATTTGGGTGTCTCTGTAGGTGTTTCATGCTTTTTTTTTATTTGATCATAAACTTAGTAAGTAACTTCTATACCGGGCTCGATGCATTTCGCTTTTCAATTAATATTTAAAATAATGAATTTGAAATGAATCTTTCAAAAATGTTAATTTTGTGGCTTTATGAACTAATGCATCCTTCCTGGTAGAGAAAAAGTAAATAGACGAGGTGAGCGAGGGTGTGCCCTTGCTTGGTGTGACAAAGGAGTGTGTTTAGGTCAGGACAAGGTGGAATCGAATGCTCCCCTGAGGCAACACCTAAAGGGAGCAGCCTAAACGGGGAGAGAAAGAAATCAAAATAAGCTTGTTATGCCCACACCTTCTTCCCATGCTTCTTTACATATATCATTAGTCAAGCTAGTGTGACTTGAATTTGAATGGCTTTGTTTTTGCATTTATTTGTGATGTTGACCGTAATTGTTTTCTGTTTAATTGAGGGTACAGTCCTTTCATAAGTAATTATTTAACATTACTACGCTCACAATAATACTGTGTGGAGTTCAGTGTAAAAGGGAAGTTAAAAATGGCTCGTTGGAGCACACTTCCATCTTTCTTATAATAGCCTGAGTGTTATTCAGTGTAATAAAAGAAGTGTTTTGTACTTTAACTGTGTTCTTAAACAATCTTCGAAGGGTAAAATACCCTGATTCACAATAGTTCAAACTGCTAGTGTGTTAGATCACTGCTCTGCCCATATGCAACTCTATGCTAATTACCACATGTATGTTTACAGGTGACCTCGAAAGGAGCTGGCCTGAACCCCAATGCCAAAGTATGGCAGGAAAGGCCGGCTGTACCTGCCGAAGCTTCTGTGGATGGCACTGACTCCTCCTGGGTGCAGCCTAACATAAGTGAGGATAATCTACAAGTCTACGAATGTGTCTGGTTCGGTGATTCTTACTGCTCAGTGCTTTATTCTTACGCAAGAGTCATTGCTGTTTGATTGTGTTTTTTCAGTCTCTGCTGGTTGTAAACCGTACGCAGCCGGCTTTCCAGTTCTCATGGACGCCGACACTGCCGCACCTGCGAGCGCTTTAGTCAATGGCATGGACCCTCCTGACCCCAGCCTGTCCGTATGTGAACCTCTGACCGGGGATAACGGTGATTATAAACATTACCTTCTCAGTACATAAATAAACAAATGAACATCTTGTCACGTTAAGCAAACTTACTCCCGTGTTGTTTTCTTGTACACAGAGTCCAAGCTGTCTGAGGAACCTCTCTCTGCAGAAAGCTTGCGCGAGTCTCTTAAAAAAGAGCTGGAGTTCTGTTTCTCCAGGTTAGTGAAAGTCTAATCTTTATGAGGATTGTAAAACTGAATATTCCTGCTTCTGTTTAATCATCGATTACTTTCACCTACAGGGAAAACCTATCGAAGGATCTTTACCTGATATCTCAAATGGACAGTGACCAGTTTGTACCAATCTGGACCATTGCCAGCATGGAAGGAATTAAGGTTCTGACCACTGATATGGATCTGATCCTGGATGTATTAAGATGTAAGTTGAGGTTTTAATAACAGCCACATTCTGTGTGTTGTACGTCTCAAGGTTGATAATGTTGGTCTCATGCCAACCTTATCTTAATATCTTAGTACCTGAATATCTTAGTATCATTGGCTTATAAGACAAGAGGTTGTAATTTGGTTCCTTTGCTGAGAACCAAAAGTTGGATCCGGCTGGTGCCTTGAGGAAGCGGTGTGGAACCCTCCCCACTTGGGCACAGCCAAATGTACCAGTCGGGTGCCGGGGCAGGTCGACTTTGTGAATTAGACCACGCCGGGAGAAATGAGCTTGCCTTGGTTATTGGATCTTCCCAATTTAAGTTCAGAACCCTTTTAGAAAGCCTTCACCACTTTGTAGAATGCCCTTGATCGTACAATGCGATAAAACTAAGCCTATATGTGCATTTCTATCTTGATTGAACTATTAATCGCCGTTTTGATTCTTGCTCAGCATCTCCGATGGTCCAGGTGGACGATAAAGGGATGAAAGTGAGACCAAACCACAAACGCTGCATCATCATTTTGCGAGAGGTCCCGGAAACCACCCCTGTCGAGGTACTAACAGCATTTAGAAAGGTATTTCTGTTGGCTGATTTACTCCTGCTGAACCGGTGTGCTCTTATTAGGAGGTGGAGGCTTTATTCAAGAACGACAACTGTCCGAAGGTCATAAGTGTGGAGTTTGCTCACAACAATAACTGGTACATCACATTCCAGTCAGATACAGATGCTCAACAGGTGAAAGTTCTTTCAGATTGGTTTTCTACCTAAAAAAAATATATCACACTTTGGCTTTTTGTAAAATTAAAGTACTTTTTTAAATCCCACAGGCATACAGATACTTGAGAGAAGAAGTCAAAACGTTTCAGGGAAAACCAATCATGGTACAGTTCTGTGCTATTACAGCTCAGTTTTGTTTAATTAATAATTTTGTTAGACTTATTATTTATTTCTTCTGTTCGCTCGGGTGTGCAGGCTAGGATTAAAGCCATCAACACTTGCTTTGCGAAGAACGGCTACCGCAGCCTGGACTGCAGTGTGTATCAGCAGCAGTCACACACACAATCTCAGTACAACTCAGCACTCTTCATGCAGCCCATCTACAGCCATCAGCAGCAGTACCTCTACGGCATCGTCCCTCCCACCTGGACTCCCTCTCCCACCCCGTACTTCGAGACTCCGCTGGTAAATAAGACGCTGTGCAACATTTCCTTCGTAATTATTGTGAAATGGAGCACTTTTAACACTTCACTGGGTGCACCACTTCTGTTTAGGTTAATTATTCACTGATGTTAATGTTATCACGTTTTACTTAAATATTCATCCCACTCCCTGCAAGCTAGTCATGCTGGGTATATAAAAAGTGCAAACTCAGACTCACTTTTATTGTCTTCAACCAAGCACACGATAGAACGAAATGCAGTTACTTGGGTCTCGGGGTGTGTGACATAATACACACGAAGAAACTAAAGTATGAAATGGAATAACGAAGAAACTAATAGAGTAGGAAAAATCGACCTAGATAACGTATTTAAATATTTACAGTACAATGGAGCACAATAACAGGATAAGGTGCTTGATTTAAGAAGTGTAGCAGCCAATCAGTGAGTGGCTCAGTGTGTAGCACTCTAACCTCACAGCAAGAAGGTTCTGGGTTCGGTCCCTAGGCTGGATGGCCCGGGTCGTCCTTTATGTACCTGGCCACAAGGATGCATAAAGCAGTGCATTGTAGTGTCGGTCCCAAGCCCAGATAAATAGGAAGAGGTTGCGTCAAGAACGGCATCTGATATCGATGCGGATCACGATTCGTTGTGGCGCCCCCTGATGGGAGCAGCCGAAAGTAGAAGAAGAAAAAATGTTGACGAGTGTAGTTTTTGTTTATCGGTAAAATTCTTTATTAAAATGCATTTTATTCTCATTTCATTACACAGCACAACGTTATACCAATTATTCTAGTATTAAAGTCAGACGTCTACGTGTTAATTAGCTTGTTTATTTTGTTACCGTATATTTCGTTCCACTTTTTGACCACCACAAGTTTCTTTTGTCCCACAGGCACCGTTTCCAAACAGCAGTTTCGTCAATGGGTTCAGCTCACCCGGACACTACAAGACTGGATCCAGTTCTCTCAACATCGGGCGCCCCTTTAGCAGAAACCGGTCTGTCTTTTTAATATCACCCTTAATATTCATCAGCTACAACCGTCATACTGTATTATTGTAGCTGCAGTTGTAGTCATTCATTCACTAGCTTTAAACCACTTCTAGCTCCCTGCTGTGGCTCATGAATGTGTGTGATGCTGTTTTAACAAATTCTCTTTTCTTATCTATCGTA
>JAYDZG010000020.1:2080758-2091659 GCA_034509265.1 Microcambeva bendego | reverse complement strand
TCCAAAGACATGCTACCAGGTTCATTGGAGACACTGAATCGTCCTGTAGGTTTACCCAGCCGTGTAACTGGGAACAGTGCATCGTAGTCCCGCCCCAAACTCGGAAAGATGGGGAACGTTGTGTCAGGAAGATCATACGGTAGATATTAAGCCAAAATAAACCTTAAAAAGTTATAAATGATGCAGGACAGGGCCCCAGTACAGCTCAAAAAATGGTGGAAAGTTTGTTTAACAAAACAGGCATTTCTTAGTTGCTTTGAATCTCTTAGTACAGATCTAGGTTCTTGTTCTTGTATATTTTCTGTAACCATCTCTACCTCATTTTTTTTTGTGACGTATTGTACATGAAAGTATTTATTTCATGTCTTCTTTTTAATGTCTGTTTTGAATAATGATTATGTCATTGAACTGTAATGGTCTACCTCAGAAAAGACTGTATTTTAAGAGAAAAAAAAAGTATCACACATTATTAAAGAGAATATGTCAAGCTTATGGGTCCGGGTCTGTTTCTCACGCTCACGTCGTGTGAGGTTGAACCGGCGTTGCTGTATTTGGCAGTCGACCAAGATGGAACCGCCTGACCTCGCTTCCTCGGATCCTCACCTGACCTCATGTACAGGGCCATAACTTCACCTCGGTTTATTAACTAATGATCTACTGAAACTAAAAACCAGTGAGATTCAGGACCACAGCTGATCCTGATGGATTAGAAGAAGATAAACACACACCGGGCTGTTTTAGAAAAGTCTTTATGTAGTATTTTGAATGTATGTGGTGCCTAAACAGAAACACATGAAATCAATTTTTCAGTATCGGGTTATGCAAGTTATCCCGAATTTAAATTAGTGATACATTAATAGTGACCTACAGCAGACTCACAGGATCTTTATTCTGCTTGTAAATAAACCTGGTTCACGTGCTTATGTTTCTTCATTTATTATAAATCATCATTTAAATATGGTTAAAGTTAAGACACAATTAATTATCAAGATAATTGATAACGATTTAACAAAACCTGAATATGATGAGAATTATCAATTACAAAAATTTTAGCTACACTAATACCAGCAGATTTGGCAGAGGAGAAAACGTAAAATTAGACCTCCTGTCTGATTACACAGCCTTACATTGTCAAATAAATCATTCATTAAATGTATTTAACCTTGATTAACATTTACGATCAACATGAATCATAAATCATTTACATTTGACCTTTTTGTAAAGCAAGTGCTCTGTTGGAGGAATGCAGGTTTTCAGATTGGAGCAATTAATTCGGATTTAATGCAAACACACCATAACTAGCTTACAAAACATGATTTTTATTCTTTAAGAAAGGCTCAAAAGACTTTAATTGAAGTAAAATATTTAGTCTTTTACTCAGGCGTCCCAGAGTTGTTATGTGGTGCTGAGGCATGAACATTCAACATAGTTAAACTGACTATACTGACTAAACATTGTCTATACGCTACACAGTGAAGCCAGGATCTGTTAAAGTACAAGTGGTTCCACATGCAGAAGAACTGATTCCGAATCAAAGATCAAATTTGTATTACAACGACAGGACACAATAGCAGTACACAAAGTAACCAGACTGACAGAAGAGGTTTAAATCAGAGAACAAGATGCACCAAAGATGAGCAAATCTTATATTCAAAAGAGGGAACCAGACAACATTGTTTAAGAAAAGGCAGAAGGCTTGGTGTTACTGAAGGTATCAGCCAGATTTGACAATTTGGCTTTTCTAAATCGGCTTCTGTGATAAACAAAGCTGGAATTTAAGAGACAGAGTGCTCTCTGCTGGTTTAGGGGAGCATTTTATAACAAACTTGATCAAAAACCAATCACTTCAATGAAAAGTTTGAGGTTTTCTCTTAATTTACTACTTTTATGCAGCACACAATGATTAAGTACTTTAATTCGTCCCTTAAATAAATTCCTCTGGGTAAGTCGTTTGTGTCTTAAAACTAAACAGAGCCCGAGCTTTACCGGTGATGAATTATCAGAATTAAAAACAGAACTCATCCGTGCTTCAGAACTGCATTTCACTCCATATCTCCCTCCATAAGTCTCCACATCGGTGCCGTGTGTCTGCTCTACATTGTCCTGTCCAGCCTTGATACAGACAAGGTTGACATCAGAGGAGAGCCCTGACACCGGGTGAGTTAGGGATGCCAGCTGGTAGCAATCAAGTCTATTTTGAAGTCAGGGACACACGGACCCCCAGGGCCAAAGCTGTAACTAGCCTAACCTGTAGAGCCCTCTCCCCCGAAAAACCCTTAGTTACCCAGGCTAGCAGTATTGATTCCAGATGTGCTAACCCCTCTGAAAAGAAGCTTTACCTAAGAGGACCCTAAAATAATCACAGCTTCACAGGCACTGATGGAGGGGCTAAAGAATGCCGCAAAACCCGCTTTAACATAAACAAGCCTGCTCCTACCAACTTCATTAGCCTGTTACAGGGTCAATTAAGCCTCCTTTATGGTCCCACCAAAATATGGTTGCCAAATCCTCCTCTGTTTGTTTGTTTTATTATACAATACGTGCAACCCATTATTGAAATAAATTAGCTTATTTTTAAAAAGAAAAGTCTTTCATGCTGATTCGTGGTTTTTTTATAGCATGATTGTGAAAACATAGTTTCATTTATACAGCCGAAAAACATTTTAAAACTCAATATCACATACTGGTCTTCCAATTAACTGGTTGCACCCATTGTTTGCAGTAGTGACTACAACTTAACTATTTCTATGAATCAAATTCATTCATGTTCTGGCATGATCTTATCATTTTATTACATCTATAGAGAGTCTGAGTAAGATATTTTATAGTCCATATCAAATTATTTATTATTCATCCTGTCAGATATTAACTGCTTTATGGTCTTGATTTATGTCAATAGTTATACAACCACAGCACATCTTGTTATCTGAATTTTTTTAATAGAACTTTATGTTAATCTTTGTTGGACTGTTATAAGGTTTTGACTATAAAATTTGAAATTAAGCTGTAAACTTTACCAACAGGACAATGTCATGTGGGAGCCTGTCAGACTACATCAGCGCGATTGATCAGGTAAACCACTGGTTTTGTTTAAATTCCACTGAAACATCAAAACAATCTGATGAAGCCTGATGAAATTGTGCTGACCTGCCACACTGGTCCACTCACGGACGCCAAACTCATCACCAGTCTGTCAGGAAATAGGCAGTGATATGAGGAATGCCCTCAAATGGACCTCTCCATCTGATACCACACACACACACACACATGCCTGCATGTGTGCACTCACACACACACACACATGGACGTGTTTGTTATTCATTTATTCATTATTCTTTCATTTTCACTAAACGCTTTATCCATTTTAAGGTTTTCATGTGTTTGGTGGCGCACTGCTGATGCAATTCAGGTGCAATTTCATCTTAGGACACATTTAGGACACAATAATTCTTAATGACTTTAGAGTTCACTAGTTCAACACTAGTATGGTTTGTTGTTGACTACTTTTGCACATCTGGTAGAGTGGTTACCACACTTACATGGGTCCTCAGGAGCTAGGACTAATTTTTCTGTATTTATGTGTAGTAGTTTGACAGGTTCTTCTCGTACCTGCCTGGGTTTCCTTTAAATTTCCAACACAAACTATTAAAATAATGACTAGTCTGACCAGTTTGTAGATGATGTACATCTTATCAGGAATGTAAAACAAACCCCTTGGCATGTTTGAAGTTTGCCACGTTTTTATCTCTTAATACTCTGCACAGGTTGGCTGGAGGAAGACTGTAGGTGGGTTAGCTGCCTAGCTAATACCACTTGGTGTGAGGGAAATTGATGTGTTCAGGATTTTAAGCTCAGGATTCGCCGCGATCCCAGAATGAACAACGCAGTTAACGAATAATATAATTAATAATAATAATGTTGGTAGGCCTGTAAATAAAGAGGAAATATTAACAAGCACTTGCTATGTATGACGTGACCGGTTAGAACGTGGTCACGTGTTGCCCTCTAAAGGCAAGACCGGGTTAGTGCAGCTGAATTTCAACCCGCCCACTGCTAATCTTCATTTTATTTATTTTAGGGACTTCATAAATTCCACATTATGCCAGTTTCACTCTCACACTGTACATCGAAACTGTATTTATTTATTTAAACATGATGGTAATGGCGGAACGGACGCCTACTGGTCACTGGCATTTCCGATTCAGAATGAGTGTGTCGAGTGGAAAAACAGCCGAGCCTGTGTCAAAACCGTCGGCGTCCTATATCGCTCCAAGCCCCCTACTCCCTACTCCCTATGTCGCTCGTAATAAGCCATATGTCTCGCTATCTTTGGTTATTTAGACACATTACTACGCTAATGTACTGCTGAGATTAAGTATTTCTCCAAAGTCTTTGCTTCTGCTGTACAGCTGGCTTGAGAATACGGCCAGGTGTTATAACGAGGGCACTACATAGAAGACGAAGTGTGATTTGGGACAGTGCGCAAACCCTTTACTGGAAATGGTGAGCCGTTCAAGCCGAAATGACGTTTTGTGGTACCGCCCACTGTGTGACGCAACAAAGCCGATTTACATACATGTACTCCAAATGCAATTATTCTTCACTCACAATGGCACAAGAGCATTTTGTACAAAATAATGGAGTAATGAAGATGCCCTGACCGATGTCACCATTCTTACTATTACTAAAACACGAAAGGTATTAAAACATTGTCAAACAAAATTCTTACATCATTTGACCCAAGTAAGATTGCCATCACAAAATCCCGAGAAAATAACAACACACACACCAGGACATTCATTTACATACACAGTCACCGTCGTGTCTGCTCACAAAAGAAAACATGTCATGAACTTGGGAATCGCTGGAGCCAAAATTCTGCCTCAGTACATTCAGACGTGTGCATATGCTGCTTATATACCTGGGAATGTATACAGTGTGCGTGCATGTTGCATTCATATATACGTATGCATTTATAGACATAATGTATGTGCTTGGATGGGCTTATATATGTGTATATATAAGCTGTATGCATGTGTGTTCATGCATGCGTGTAATTCCTGCATATATGTACATGCATGCATGCGTGTGTGTATAAGCTGTGTGTGTATACTGTATGTGAACATTGTAATGCATGCGTGTTTTGGCTGTGTTTAATGTTTGTGTGCATGAGTGTATAGGGCAGTTTTACCCTACTGTACTACTGTAGTAATCACTTGCAGGTTTGCCGCTGCTGGGCCTGCTAAATACATCAAACGCAGACAATGTAAATACATAAATGCAGAAATGTATAGACTGCATACAGAGGCATGTTAAGGCGGCATGTATGTACATGTGTGCAAGTGTAAATAGGCTGGATGTGTGTGCTTGTGCATGTGGCTGTATGTGTGCATAATCATGCATGTGTACAGGTTGCGTTCACAAATATGCGTATGCATGTGTGTATACCAGAACAGTACATGTGTGTATCAACTGTTTGCATGTGTGTCTGCGTGCATGTGTGTGTTTGTGTGTGTGCTGCAGAGTGTGCTATCTACTTGCCACAGGAAAGTGAAAGTAGAGTGAGTTGGGAAGGGAAACAACACACAAACACCCGACGCGTACACGGAAGGAGGCTTCACTTCTCATTTCTCCTTATATGAGCGCAAGAAGTGGCGTCAACCAGGAGGTAAGTTTAATGTTTCGTCTGTTTTCTGATTGTTGGTGGTGGTTTTTGTCATTTGAAGCCCCGGTCCGGTCGCTGTTTGCGCCGGCTGTGCGTGTGTAGAGGAGCAACATGTCGAGGTCGATAAGAGGAGAGGACAGGCGAGGGTTTAACGAGTCTCACTGAGGCGCAGATCATTTACATGGATCAACACGGCATCAATAATAAGAGTTATTAAACTACTCTCACTACACCATAGTTAAACAACTACACCCTCCAACACTGAAGTACCAGCAGGAAGAATTTATGTGCTTAAATGTGCGTAAAAACAAAAAACTTAAGAGAACAATGACACGCGTTTGCCTTACTGTAGTACAAATTCGTTTAGTCATGATATACAGTAGGGCCACAGTGGACGGTTATAGTTTTATCATCCATTTATTAGCAAAGAGTAAATCTGAGTACCGTTTTCATACAATCTCATTCAGTATCTTTATCTGGATGCATTATATTATAAAAAACTTTATTCATGAATCTTATTCATGCCAAATTTGGACTGTACGGAACAACGTGATATGCCAAAGACTGTCTCATTTTATATTAAATCACTTTTAATGAAAATAAAACTGTGCATTTTGACTTTGTGATTTAGAAAAGGGGGGTTTTCTAAGCTCAAACCAAGCCAAGCCAATTTTTTTTTTATTTAGCACTTTATTACAGTAGATATGGTGAAAACCAAAAACCTAAGAAATAACACGTGGAACATGTTAAAGTACCGAAAAATAGAATGAATATTGTTCCAAAGCCTTTTTTGTCTGATTCATTCCTTTGGACGGATTGTTTTCAGTAAAGTACCCTCACTCACTGGCTCGGTAGATAAAATATTAATTATTATTTTGATATTTGTTGACTGTTGGCTTCTCTCGACCTTCTCTATTCTTAGTTTTGTAACATGCTGTAACATCTTGAGTGGTGCAACTGTTAGGAGAAGAATTGTGGTCTCTTGAACTTTAAACGTGAGACTGAGGGGGTGTTTAAGGTGTTTGCTCCGATTCTGTAGATTTTATTTGTGTTGTTTTAATTGTTTTACTCTTTGGAGAGCTCCTTCACCTCCTCTCTGTTTCTGTTGTGCTGTGTTGACTCTATTAACCAATAGTAAACCCCTCCTGCACCACAACGTCTTTGGTTTTATTGGTTTGGCAATAATAGCTAAACGTTGGGGTGCAAATTTTTAGTATTATGACTTTTATTGACATATATTACTAAGAGCAAGAGGTGAATTGTACAAAACAGTTCACTTGCTCTACTGAGTGGAAGAGTTGGTGACTCTGTCAGGGCCCTTTTAAATAATAGTTAGAGGTATCCAAAATGTATGAGCTTACTAACCCAGATGTGAATTTCCTGTGGTTATTTTAACCGATCCGATGTCAACATACAAACATGCTGAGCTGTGTTTGGTTGGATGCCGAGGCTCTGCAACTGACTGGCATCTTTTCCAGAGTGTGTTTCTAAGCTCCCAGTGAGCACATAAAGAACAAGGAGACCAATGATAAACCTCCAATAACAATCCTGTCAGTTCGTAAGGAGTTGGGAACAAGGTGCGAGAGGTGAAATAAAAATGAAGAAAAATACTCTCATGATGGATGGCTGTAGTTTGTGTTGAACTGAGCCTGAGGACTTGGGTTGCTTGAGGTTTTTCTGTTCTGTTGGTGTTGTTCACCCGCTTCCCAGAAACATGGAAGAGTGACTCAGCCTCAATTGCCTCAATTGTGGAATGAATTTTAACTGAGGTTCTTTGGATATCTGCCTGGGTTATTTTGTGATGTCCTGGATGAAGTAAGTTTTGGGTTATGGGTTAATATTTGTACGCTGGCCCCTCCTGGATAGGTTCACCACTGTTCCAGGTTTTCACCATTTTGGATAATATTCCGCATCGCTAGCTGTGCGTAATCTTTTTCGGGCTTGTTTTACATTATATTATATATATATTATATACATTATATTGTAATCTCATTCAAATGTGGCTCTTCTTAAACATGCTAGCTTGCTTCATGTCCAGACAGATTCTGGCATCATCTGTGTGTGTGTGTGTGTGTGTATGTGTATGTGTATGTGTATGTGTATGTGTATGTGTGTGTGTGTGGTAAACTTGAGTCAACGAAACTTGGGTCACTTTCTTTCTTTAATAAATAAGATTATAATGTCAAAAAAGCATTTCCTGTTCACTCCGGTTGTCATTGTCTAATGTTCGAAGCAGTTTGATGATATTAAATACATAAATGTGGCAAATATGAAAAAGTAGAAGAAATCAGATTGGGAGCAAATACTTTTTCACAGCACTGTGTGGATGTGTGCAAGCGTCTTCAGTACGCGTATTTAAAGGAGAAGTAAACAGAGCAATGAACTGCAATTTATTAGATTAAAAATAATCCTGTAGGATTGTCTGCAACAAGAGTGAATCAAAACCAAGATGGAGGAGACGAAATGACAACAAATAAGTGCAGAAGCTACAAAGGCGTGAAGGACTGAGCCGGACTTAAAGTGTTTTAACGTGTGTATGTGTGTGTGTGTGTGTGTGTGTACGTGCCTGAAAGAAGCACACCGCTTGTAGATTTATCTTGGATTAGTACTTGGATTAAGAAATAGTAATCTGGTTTAATCACCGTTTACACCTCTGTACCTTTTAGAAACATTTACATTATGAAATGAGACCCCAACACATCCACTAATCACAGGGGAATTAAATAAACAGGATCAACTACAAACCCTGGTTTAGAAATGGAACTCTGTATAAGGAATTATTAATAAGAATTGTGAATAAGCAGATCGTTCTGGTTGGCATGTTTGTGTAGGTCAGCAACCTTTTTGAAACTGAGAGCTACTTCATGAGTACTGTGTCATATGAAGGGCCACTATTTTAACACACTCCACTGAAATAACACATTTGCTCAGTTTGCCTTTAGTAACATATTACTATTATTATTAATATGAATGATATACTCATTTATCTATGTGAAGACAATGATCACGGTAAGGACTTCTCACAATAATTTTCAACAATGACCTAACAAGGTGGGAAACAGCTCATATAAATTGTCAGTACTTTATTTCTAATAATCTCATCGTTTTAATTTTCAGATGTTCACGACGACATTTCATGGGAAAAAAGTCTCATTTTCACACGATCACAGTTTACCTAAAGCGTATCTAAAATTAATCTATAATAAACACACTGAAAATTATTTTCTTTTTCAGATCTAGTCATTTTCAAAACATAATAAATTCGAGTAATTAAAATGAATCGCTACTGAGAAATTAAATTTTCGACGCAGCTCACTGATGAGTTATTTTAAGAACAGCGCTGTGGGCGACTGAAATGGTCCTTGGGGGGACCCGTGGGTGCCCTGTTGGTGACCCCTGGTACAGACTCTCGAGTGACCCATAGCGCAGCTGCAGTTCGTTTCTCACATCTTAGCAGACATCGGCTTGTGTGATTTACTACTGTGACTATGGTCCTCACAGTCGCCTCGTCTGCCTTTTGTTGTGAAATGTTTTTATTTATCACGATGTAATTCTGCGTCTTGTTAACACTGGTATTAATATCTATGCTCTGGTGGAGCTCGTGATCTATTATGTGACTGTCATATTAATGCTGTGAATATACAAAATACAAAGCTAATAATCTGTGATCGGTAGGGAAGAAAAGTTGAAGAGGCTTGAACTGGGGCTACATGTTTCTGTGGAAATGGCAGTTTACATGAGTGATTCTGCATGTAGAGGCATGTGAACGTGATCTGTTCTGCACTGAGCTGCCGCCTTCATCCGAAATGACTCACAACTGAGATTGTACACATATCCAACAGCGGCAAACTGTTGTGATAGTCATAACAACGATATGGTCATATGTATATGGACTCCCACTGACCATCCCAAATATAATTAGAGCCGCATTGGTATGGTTCATTCATCACACCACATATTTATGGACTTAGTCATGCCTGAACTAACCTCCTACAGACTTCTGCCTCTCATCTGTAAACGTTTCGAGTGGACGTCGAGTTGTCAGTTTACAGAATTGTGCAGAGCGTCTTTATGGCGCGAACCTATTGGGTCAGCGTCAGTGTGTCTGACGTACTCTTAAAGAAGATTTAAAGGTACGTCCAGACTTTAACAGCAAAAAGTGGCTAGGGTTAGCATTGATCACCTTGTTCTGCAGTGATCACCGTGATCTCCATCGATCATCCAGCAGGGGTCATAACTGCAGCTGTGACCAGTGAAATGAAATGTCAGATCAGTGAAATGATCAGTCCGTAGCTTGTTGCATGTAAATGTGAATCGGTGCGGCAATTATCGTGCAAAAAGCAAAAGCCAAAGATGCTGTTGGACGAGTGTGAGAGTTAAACTGGTCACACTGAAGTTGGATTAAGAGCAACAACAGGTCTGGAATTTACCCAGTATTTTTTTAAGCGAGTTGAGAGTCTGGCTAAAGTTCACGCTGCATGGCGAACTGGTTTGTGCCACACGATCCTTTCTCCCTCTGTAATTATACCATTTTATAAAGCTGACAGGATCTTTTTTTTAGTTTGTTTCATCAAGCCTGTGCCAAAGCGCAGGAGAACCGCGATTATGAAACGGTGGTGGTGACCTTATCACATCGAAAACTTTTATGTTCCTTGTACTGCCAGTTATTGAGTAATGATGAATGTTGCGCTTTGTAGAAAATATAAGGGCATGATCGTGTTTTACCAAGAAGACTTAGCATATCAAGTTCAAGGTTTAGGTTTTATATTGAGGGTAATTACGTGTGCATGTAGAACATCGTTCCAGAGATTACTAAAGGAAATAGCTCCCTCTGCTGTTTAAGGTTTTCACATCAGTGTACCTTTAGTGTACAGTACTGAGCAGATCATCTTCATGAAAGTGAATTTAGGAAGAAAGTTTTATTCAGATGAAGGGCAGAGGCTAGACTGAACATCTGTCTGGAAGAAAATGTTACAAGTAACGCAATTAGATCACACATTGTTTTTTTTATTGTTGTTGGTTCAGATCGCTTCATCCTGACAGAGGTTTAAACAGAATATTCAAGGCCTCTTTCGAGTGAATCACGCTGTATTTACAACACTTACTTGTTTTTTTAAGACTTAGACCAGCTTTTGGTTTCAGAATCAGAATCAGAAATACTTTATTGATCCCAGGGGGAAATTGCAGGTATTACAGTAGCAACCATTTATAAACACTCTAATAGTAATTTACAATG
>JAYDZG010000020.1:2070564-2080658 GCA_034509265.1 Microcambeva bendego | reverse complement strand
CAAAAACATGCAAGTGAGGACAATCGTAGATTCAAGATTGTCCATGGGTGTTAAACTTGTGTAATGAGGAACCGTTTCCTGTCCTGAATGTTACAAAAGAGGCATGATGTTAAATAATATAATAATAATAATAATAATAATAATGATAATAATCAAACCTACTTCATGCAGCCAGTGTATCCCATAATACAACTGGAGCTGATACAGAGTCGGCGGTTGTGGTGTAAGGCAAAATTAAAATGTTATTTGTGTGTATAACCCTGAGTGACGTTGTTAGTAGCTCTGTGAAGATCGACAGGCTACATTTTAAATCGTTATAACTGCGACTGATTCTCCACTCCAAAGTTTTTCTTTTTTAAATCTCCCTCGTGAAATAATATCTTGTGTCTTTTCTTCTCATCAGATACTACAAT
Organism: Microcambeva bendego; assembly: GCA_034509265.1. Lineage (NCBI taxonomy): Eukaryota > Metazoa > Chordata > Actinopteri > Siluriformes > Trichomycteridae > Microcambeva > Microcambeva bendego. Next base: position 2,080,245 of record JAYDZG010000020.1, on the reverse strand, counting down.
ACACATAACTATAAAAACATCATGAATAAAATACACACCTGTGGCAGTCATTTCTTCTTATTATTATTGTTACTTTAAATTGTATGCCTCTTTTTTATCCTTTTTAGTTAAATTTCTCTGGTAACCTTTTTTCTTAGGCTAACGAGAATGAATTCTGACTTCCTTCCATGAAAGTCCAGGCCTTGAAATAGATCAGCGTGAAGCAAACTGAGGTTGAATTCATGTTCTCTTGCTTCTCTTCCTGCTCCTGTGTTCAAAATATTGGTCCCCGGGCCTGAGTTTGACACCCCTGGATCATATGAATAAAAGGTTGGGAACCGCTGCTCTATACGTCTCTATATATCTGTTTTCATTTTTATCTTACATTGGTCGAGTCTTTATACAGAAGTGTGTGTAAAAATGTTAAAAAGCATGAATTTGTTCGTAGGCGTGTATCTGTGGCGCATGTAGTTATACACACAAGCTCATTAAAAGCAAAGGGGACCTGTCATCCTAGTGCAGTGTTTTACACCCACATTTAAATCTTGTTTTTTTTTTTTTTTAACTGAATTATGTTCGATATACGGTCTTCTGTACGTCATCAGACGATATATTGTTTTGTAACAATACTGTTTTGCTTTTGTACATTACTCTTTCCTGCCTTGAGTGAATTCGGGAACAGAAACATTAACTTACACTCCAGTAGCCTTAAATCCTTTTCGGCATCTTTCCACTGACAGTTCTTCTTATGAAATCACGTCGTGTTTGTACCTTGTATTTAAAAGTGTATACAGAAATAAAACACACCCTGTTTAAACGAACCCGCGCTTCTTTTCTTGCCTCGATTCTGAGCTATGTCAGGTGAAGTGAAGAACATCGCCTGGTGGTGTGGGGATATATTACAGAGGACGTCGACATTTTATCCTCAGAGCCGGTGTTAGAAGCAGGAGAAATGGGCGAGAGTGAGAATTTGAGTTTGACGAGGACCAGACTGTGACACTCTCTTGACCGCAGCTCTTGAGGATTGTTCCCGTCCTGCAGTGGTCACTATTAAAAGTCAAATAATGGGACAGTAGTAAGGCGGCGATGGGTCATGGCCGAGGCTTATTGATGCCAGTGTGGACCGACTTAACAGACGAGCCACTGTAGCTCAAGTTAATACTGCTTCTGCTAGACAGGAGTTGACAGGGATGCTTTGGTCCAGGTGTGTGTTTGTTGTGTCCTGTGACGTGTCCCTAACTGGGCTCTGAACCCATCGCAATACTAAACAGGAAAGGAACTACGTGCACTCAGTCATTTATCTGCATTTATCTCATCTGAACAAGCTGTTACATCGAAAAACATGACAAATGAACACTGTACACTCCATAACAATAGTAAATGAGTTTAGTTATAGTGTAAACTTGAAGGAATCTGTAGAGGATCCATCCTGTCCGGTGTGAATCGTCCTTTGGTGGAATGGGAGATGAGGCCGAGAAGAAAAGCTCTCCGATTTCTTGAGGCGCACGGATCTCTCCAACAGAAATAAAAAACGAGTCACTGCATGGTCAAGCACTTTTCTCATCTCAGAGACAGATTAAACACGGCAGGAAGAGATCCACAACACACAATATCAGCCCACCAGCGAGTCTCAGTGATAAAGCCAGACCTGCAAAGTCTGTGTAGCAGTCAGACGGAGCAATGTTAACAAGCTGACTAGCATGTTACTCATGTTACTAATCTTTTTTATTATTATTCATACAGTATCTTGTGATGAATGTATTCGAGTGTTGCATTGATTCCAATTAAACATACAGCATTGTGATTTAAACTTTTACCGTGCATTGTATCACACAGAATTCCTCATCTGGAAAAGTGTGAACTCATTAGTCATGGTAACAAAAGTGATATTTAGATTCAGTAGATGTTAATGTATTGTGATCTGAGCACTCATTTAGTCTTCTGACACTATGAGCGTGCTAGTCAGCGTCACTCCTCGAAGACATGAGAAGTGGCAATTCAAGAGGAGTCAATTCAGAGACTTGATGATTTAATCATGTAATGCTCAAGCTCGTCTTCATTACATGGGCAGTTTCTGCGTAAAACTACACGGTCGAGGAAATATACAAGAAAAATACAAGCACGATGCCGAACGTCTGACAAGTGAACTCAAGAAAAACTTAAGATATCTGCAAAATGTTACTACTACTTAAAGCACGATCAGCTGAAAGGTTACTTGGAGATGTTCTGTGTTACGACACGCCTTCAAAAAAAAACAAAAATCACCATGATGCTAAAACACAGGAGAATACTGCAATCAGATTAAGATTATTTTACATTAAAAGGACATTTTTATTCATAGAACTGATCGATTTAAGGTTCTCAAAGGTTCCTACCCTGTGTGTGTGTGTGTGTGTGTGTGTATGTGTAGGGGTGTGTGTGTTTGGGGTTGGGCATTAATAGCTGAATATTTTTACAGTGAGTCAAAAAATGTACCTCATTGATCCATAATTTGGGTAAAATCTTTTATAAATTATTTAATTGTTGGACAAAAAAAAGGACATAATTGCTGGATGACACACCGTGACGTCAGGCGACGAGATTGTACCACGAGATAAACTGGACAGAAGGAAGATCTTATTTAATTAAAGGTTATAAACAATATCAGATTAATTTGCTGAATTCCTAAAGAAAGACTGAACAAAGAAAGAGGAGTTCTTGTTTGTGAGAATGGACTCTAAGAGAGGCGAACCAGAACCTAGAGGACAAACTGAATTCATCATCGTCTGGTGAGCTTGAAAACTCTACAAGAAGGTTCAGAGGTTTCTTTTTTTGACCCGCAGTCTTTCTGGACACTATTTGGGAACCCAGCAGATGTAAAGCACCACTGATCTGAAGTCTTGGGGAAGAAAAATATCCACAGTCCGATCGGAATGAAAAGCCAGAATAAAAACCCAGTAAAACACACATTCATGCACTCACACACACACACTCACACACACACTCACACACACACACACACACACACGAAGCATGTTAAGAGTCGTCCTGAAATTCTACGGTAATCAAAATAGCTAAACCGATAGCAAGCGATTAAAAACTGAATCTGAAAACCTGCAGAATAAAGGTCAGTGTCCTAACGTAGCGCTCCTGTCCTGAGCACGTCCGGACACAAGCCACCGCTCACAGAGGCACGGTCCTGCTCAGTCCTTTAGGGTGGGGCGTCAGGGGACCGCTGTGGGATGTAGGATGAAAGATACGGATATGCTAGATGATCGCTCCACTGTGGAATCTGGAGTGAGCGTGAACACTGTAGATGTTTTTGATCTGGTCGTGATCGAAGGGTTTAGGAAGCCAAGCTCTCTCGCAGGTGTTTATAGGGCCTGCGTTTTGAGCTCGATGGGTTCCCGCGTGTCCTGCTGACCCTCGGTCTCGGTGGGCCGGCTGCCCTTGAGCACCGCGATCCTCTCGGAGAAACCCAGCATCCGCGGGAACAGCACGAAGTCGTAGAGAAGAGCGCCGACCGCACCGCCGATCAGAGGCCCGACCCAGTACACCTGTCTCACACACACACACACACTAATGTCAGTATTAAACACTTACATTTTTCACATTTAGCAGCCGCTTTTATCCAAGGCAGACGTGGGCTTGAACCAGCAACCTTCCAGTTACAAATCCTTTACCTTAACTGCTGTGATACTTCTGCCCAGGTAGATTTATTGACCATCAAGAAACTCCATTTAAAGGCATTGCAATAAAAGTCTTTACAACAAAAAAAGAGAAACCTAGTGAAGAACCAGGCCTAATGATCAAAAGGTTGCTAGTTAGAATCCCCTTTTCAATCTAATAGACCACAGGGAGGCCCAATCCAGCCCTTTACTTCACTCAGACGGGCGGAGTCAATGGCGCGAAAGGTTAAGCAAGGTGTCATTTTATGCAAATTAGGAGTGAAGCAAAGTTGGGATAACCAATCGGAATTGAGCATCAAGCAGTGAAGGATGCGCCTCATCACCACCATTGTTTGTTAGTTTGTTTATTAACGTCATGATTTTAACGTTTGGTTCCATTCACGAGCGGTTACACACGATTCATCATTTCATGTTTCTGCCAGTTTATAGGAATTCATATGAATTAATAATTTGGCCTCTCTGATTTACATCGCACAACCGTGGGAGCGAACCTAGACCGACACGGGGAGAACATGCAAACTTCACACATGCAAACCGCCCAGCTGGGGGAATCGAACCCAGAACTGTCTCAGCTGTTTGTTCTATACGCCCTGCAGATGCTTGACATTTTGGCTCTGCATCAGTTAAACCACGGCAGCCGAACACCCACAGGTGACGACGATGCTTCCAGTGTGAACACCGGCTCCTCTGTACAATGTCTGCACAAAGCACTGAACTGGATCTCGGCTTACCCAGTGGTTGATGAAGTTCCTGAAGAGCACAGCTGGAGCGAAGGACCTGGCAGGGTTCATTCCAGCACCGGTGTAGTACATCTGAAAGAGATCATGTGAGGTTTTCATTTTCATACATCAAGACCTTCCATCTTTATGCATCCTAGTGGCTGGATATCTGCAGGACGATTCAGCGTCTCCAGTTAACCTGACTGCGGGAGGAAACCGGAGCACCCGGAGGAAACCCTCATGGACACGGGGAGAACATGCACACAGAAAGTATGTGTAGTTTACTTTATTAAAACTTGACAGCGAAGTTACAGATGAGGTTGGACCATTCTAATCTTGAAAGTAAAACTTTTGTAATAAAAGACTAGTGTGTACTTGAGCACTGCTCTCTATTAATAATAAAATAATACTTTGCAATTATGAGTTTTTTAGTTCTATTGTTACACACTATTGTTAAAATGTATTTTTTCTTTTTGCACTAAGTGGCTTGTTTTCTTTTCCCTGTTACAACAATATGAAGATTTCATCTTCATGAAAGCTTCATTTGGACGTTCGGACTCTTACCCCGAACAGATGACCCATGAAGACGGAGAACCCGATGGACAGAGCGGCGGAACCCAGTCGCCCGTTACGCCTCTCGTCTGTCACGGCGAAGACACAAACCACCAGCTGCAGAGTGAGAAACACCTCGATGGTGGTTGCCATGCCCAGGCTGATGCCAGGCTGCAGCTATAACCACAGGAAGTCACATGAGAAGCACTTGAGTCAGTGTTGTTATTTTTGCTTGCACGGATCTACTTATTTTAGAGCTCAAGTTTACGGTGACATCAGTGAAGGACTCACACTTACACTTACAGTCAGTATTACTCAATCTGGGGATTACATTTATATTTAGGGGGGATTTTTACATAAATACAAATCAACTGATTTTCACCCACTTCCTTTAAAGAAAAATACATTTTTAATGTGTGAGAAGTTACAAGGAAATTCTTACTTTCCTCGCCATCCAAATGTCAATTTTAGTATAAGTATATATATATTTATTATATAAAATGGACATTTACATGGGCGGGTCCCACACGGACCCATTAAGAGGTGCCGTGATGTAGAGATGATCAGTTTTATTCACGTCACCTGTCAGTGCTCAGAATGCTAATCCTGGTTAAAATCGAGGCTGATGGGGTGGTTTATCAGAACCTACCATGTTAAGAGCCAGGTTGCCCCTGACGTTGCTGGGCGTGACCCCGTACAGCACAGCGGCTCCGGCGAGCGCCCCCAGGCACTGAGCGCAGATGTAGAAAAAGGCCCGGAACAGCGACATCTGGGAGCTGATCACGTAGGCGAAGGTGACGGCCGGGTTGATGTGGCCGCCGCTGATGTGGCCTATCGACTGGATGAGCGTGGCGGCGGCCAGCCCGAAGCAGAAGGCCACCTGGAGTACGTTGTAGGAGCTGCTGGTCCAGCGCAGGGCCGCGCCCAGGCCGAAGAAGACGAAGAACATGGTGCCGTAGAACTCGGCGAAAACCGCCCGCCAGAAAGACAGAGAACGGAACTCCCACATGACTGCGGAGGCTGGAAGGCGAGCTTAAAACTGGAAACTCAATAATAACCCGAATAACTTCAAAATCTTTACGTTGACCTGGTTGGGAATGTCAGCATGAATAAATGCCGAACTTGAAGACGTGTACGTGAGCTACAGAAACGTACGTACACACAGCAACGCCGGCTCTTCTTAGTTAGTTCTTAGTGCTCTTGTCAAGAGGGCATGAGTCTAGTCGCCGTCTGCATGTGTCTGAACACAGCTCAGCGCTAACGGGTGGACACGGAGAGACGAAAGTCAAGCGTGTCCAGCAGACATTCAGCCCCTGTCTGTGGGCGCGAGGTACCCGTGCATTTATAACGCCCTCAGGCAGACGTGACGCCGTTAGCCCCCTGCAGGCCGGTGGGAGGGGTGAGGAGACAATGCACGAATCAAAACAGAATATCTCAACCCTGCTCTCGTACTCGGTCGAACATCTGGTTCATGGTCAAGTGCTCGGTACCATGCCACACAGATTCACATTTTCTCATGTTCAACATGCGTTTAAGAGTCGAGTCTGGACATTGTCTTGAAGCAACTGTACAGAATCCAGGACCGACAGACCAAAGCTGCCAGGGTGGCAGGACAAGAAAAAAATTATTTACATTTCAAGAATTTAGCAACTTACAATCTAAGCAATTGAGGGTCAAGCTAGCAGTGATGAGATTTGAACCAGCAACCTTCAGATTACTAGTCCAGAACCTACCAAACCCCCCCAAACCTTTTCACCTCCGTTCATGATGCAGCAGGTTTTGTGGGTACCACAGAGCCTCAAGCATCCTAAGAACCTCACTTCTATTAAAATAAGTAAGAAGAAGGAAGACAAATGCCTTTATTTGTCATATAAACATGTACACGTGTCCAGTAAAATGAAATTGCACTGCGTCAGAGCTCAGGGTCAGTCATTGTTCAGCGCCCCTGGAGCACACGGGGTTAAGGGCCATGCTCAAGGGTCCAACAGTCGCTGAACAGAATCGGGGTTCAATCAGCTCAGAGTTCTTCCTACTAGGCTACTGTCCCATTAAAGGTATAAGTGTGCACTGTAATACTAATCAGTGTTGTTAATTATAATCATTATACAGTCATGGCATTATCAAAATGATGAGCTTTTCTGTACATTGCTACTTAACACTATTGTCGATTACTTAGACAATATATTGTCACAGCACTGTAATTCACTTTGGACAAAAGCTTCTGCTAAATGCCAAAAATGTGAAAGTGTGTGTACACCAGTGTGATTGCTCTCAGTGTGGTTCATTACAGTAAGTGTGAACCCCTATAATGCAGCAATTAAGTGGAGCAACAGCGTTTGAACAGGGATGTATCGGTCTGTATATGAACAGATTCTTAGTGTTCGATATGAACACAACACGAAGCAAAAGCCGAACACAACAAGGGATGTTCTCAAGCAACATGAGGACCAGAGGAGGAATTTCGTGCACTTAAAGTTGGTAGAAAATACCACCTCAAACTCCACTGATAAGTGCATCAATCCCAGCATGTAAGGATTCTCTGTTTACTGAACTCATTATGTTTGATATATCTTGTCCTCATTTTCCTGGCTGGTCTGGACTAAGAGAACCGAACTTCAAGTGTAAACACGATATTTTGTAAGACGCCCGACACCACACAGACCTCAACACCTTTAGATGTGATAGTAGAGGTGAGCTTCGCCGTGCAGTCTGCTCGATCGGGGCCATGCCAGCTCGGTGGGTGCAGAACTGATTAGCCAGGCGTTTGCATTGTGTGCCCCGTGAGGCGTGCAGGGAATCTCTGGAAAATCAATGTTAGAGAAGACGAGGGGGCAGGAGGGGCGAATGCTGAGCCTCGATCGTACAGATGAGGGTAGAACTGAAAGAATAATGCTGTACTCATCGATTTGCCTTTTCATCCTGCCAGACCAAATGCTAGAAGCATCACGTTATTGTCTTTGATTGCGTCGTTCTTGCTACAGAACATTGTTTTAATAAAATCTAATGTGCAGGGGAAACTTTCTACAGGGCAAAATATATTTACTGGAGGACTGTTTGGTTGTTCTGAAGCTGTACCGTGTATGCTTAAGACATGATGCATGAGATAAGAACTGTTGAAGGATGTTCTTGTAGTACAGGGAGATTCACTCGAAAGAGGCCCCTAAAATTCTGCTGAAGCTCCCTTGAGGATGAAGCAATCTGAACCCAACTAATATAACTCCACACTTTAAGATGTGTGTAATCTGCCGTATGCAATGTTGAAAGGGATCTCCATGTTCCCCCAGACATATTTCCATGTGGTGCTTCCATATTCCTGCACAGATCAGCAAGCATGCTGAAGGGGAATAGTAGCAAACTCCAGAGTTTGTGAATTACCATTGTGCTCTGGATTACACTGCTGATGGGTAAGTAAACCAGCTTTTGTAGAGAGAGCACCCAGAACACAGGGCCGGCTTTTTAAACCCGCTTGCATGGGGATTTTTCTATAACCTTTAATACAGACTGCTGACACAAACACTGGCAGGATCGACCACCAAACTCCACACCGAGCCATCAACTGATAAACTGCAGGCTCAGGACTCCGGGTGCCCTGAAATATCCAGAGCCACTAGGTGTTTATGTCTCCGATGAGTGATCCGGCTTTTATTTATCAAATGTACCACATTCTAGAACTGCCATGGACTACAACCACAACAGTGAAAAATGCTAGTGCATAACAAACAAAACAATATCTTTACCCATTAATGAATGTTTTCGAAATGGGCTTATTATTTTAATCAGTGCAATATCTTCTGTGCTTAGCTCTTTACTCTCTGCTGAGCATTAATGGTATTCCATTCCGGAGTTTAAGAAACGTGCATTTCATGGCAGTCTTGGTATTTCTTTATATGCATAAATACATTTTGTCATATACTGCAAATATGAATGAAAGAGTATTAAATAGTAAAAAAATAAATATCTGTATAAGTTTTGCTTTTACTAGGAATTAGGTGTACATAAAACGATAGTGGACCTATGTTGATTATTTTGGTAAATACAATTTACAATGATCTAAACTTTTATTAAGAAATTAAGTGTAGGCATCAGAAGATAAAGCCTGATTTCATCAACCAGGTGCTCAGTAAAACGACATTAACATTGCAACATTTAGCGCCCCCTGCTGGACGCAAAACTAACCGCAGCTACTTCACTGAACAACCGAACATTGAACTCGAGCACAATCTGCAATGTGTGTGTGTGTGTGTATTTATATATATATATATAGTCCAATAATATAATTGCTGACCTTGCATCCTGTCCCAAGCTTTCAAACAAGTTAAACTACGTGGACAAGACCGTTTTATTATATAACAATGTAGCTTTCCATGGTAATGCTGGATGCGGCCAGCAGAGGTCAGCAAAGTCAACGCTTTTATTTTATAAAATAATGCTAATTATTGGCTGTTGAGCGGCTTTACTTCCCTTAAGCATTAAACTGCGTTTCCAGCTTCTAAAATAGCAGACACCTTAAACCGTATTATTTATATTATGTATAAATGTATATATAAACGTGACTATAAGTCCATTTGCCATTCAATATAATAATCATTTAAAAAAAACAACATATGCGCTAAATACATAAATCTGACCCTCAGTTAAGCGACTAATGAACCCTCGACATGTTTAAATGCTTTCTCATTCGTTTTAAGCTGCCCTGCTCATATTGAAATAATTATGTAAAATAGTTAAAAGTTATAAATCTACTTTTCATGTGAAACTTGGTG
>JAYDZG010000020.1:1923589-1935641 GCA_034509265.1 Microcambeva bendego | reverse complement strand
TGTTAAGGGCCTCGCTCAAGGGCCCGACAGTGGGAACCTGGCAGTGGTGGGGGTTGAGCTGACTTCTAGGTTACACCTGACCATAATACTTAAGTGCTTTGTCATAAGGAGCTCCGGTATTCTCCCACAGTGCAAAAACATGCAGTCAGGATAATTGGAGATATCGACATAATTGTCTACGTGTGTGTGTGTGTGTGTGTGTGTGTGTGTGTGTGTGTGTGTGTGTGTGTGTGATGAACTGACGCCCAGGGTGTTTCTGTGTTCCTTGCGCATTAAAAAGCGTTGACCCTGATTGGATAGAGGATAACAAAGGGAAGCTAGTAAGGAAAATAGCCGATTCTGGAAACCGAGTCTGGACTGTTTTAGTTTCTGGAGGTTTGGCATGTTCCCTCTTTTCATGGGAGCCAAAGATGGAATGGAAGAAAGTAGCAAAGCTGAATATTTCAACATTATTCATAGTAAAAAGATATATTTTTATAATATATATATAATATATAATAAAGATATAATCAGTTGTATTTATATTTAGTTACTTGAATCGGGATGAAACGACTGAGATGAATCTATATTGACTTTAAACAGCAGAGGATGCTGGCGCTGAATTTTGTGGCTTAGTATTCACTAAAAGGGATTCGTTAGAATAAATAAAATTACTTTATTTGTTTTTGAAAATAGTAAAAGGGAAATTTGTCAGAATTTGTCTTAAGTTGTTTTAAAAACCTTGTGAAAACATTGTATCATGAACCGAGTATCGTGACTCGTATCGCATCGTGTGTAGAGTGTATCGTTACGTCCCTGGACTTAAGAACACTGGACGTTGTAATCTTGAAAGATGGATGATTTTAAGATTATAAACTAAGTCCTTCAGCTCGAATCACTACTCTGAGACTCTGCTGTGGTTGTTACTCAGCCTGATAGATGACAAACAGATGTGGTCCAGGGGGAACCCGCTCTGTTCGAGCCCTGTTTTTCTTTTTCTGTTTATTTTTTTTCCCCCTTTGTGGCCGCTACAGGAACCATTTTTAGAAACCGAGGGCCGACTTTAGAAACACGGAATTAGATGTGATGAAACTGTAGGAACTTCCACTGACATTGAGAGTTACGGAGCCGGTTCCCATGCTTTACGTGGCATGTGTAGGTTTCCAGCTGTGCGGCCTGAAGGGGTCGGGGGCAACACCAATCGTATAACTACATTTATCAGCACGCACAGGTCATCTAGCAGCCTGGAATTCCACAGAAACTTGACCCCGCCTTTACGCCGAGCCTTCCAGCCCTGATAAGTATCAGACGGTGTCGATCCAGGTTGTCGGACCAGTGTAACAGGTTTTCTTCCTAGACTCACTCCATCAGACAGATCAGCACAGGAGCTTCTAACAGCTCAAATAAAGCTGATCGTAGATCTAAAGAAATAAACGAACCCTGCTGTGAGGTGCATTCCAGCCACAGCCACTGTCAGCAAGTGCATGGGCGTAATAATATTAAAAATACACATGCTGTCAGCCTTGCTGTGACATTTTTATGAAGGTTTGACAGGTAAAGTATATATTTCTAATGTTTTTTTAAAAAAGGTCCCTAACGTTTTATATTATATATATATATATATATCAGTACCATAGGACGTCCTAGAAGAGTTTAGCCTCCAACTCCAAATCAATGATTCTGGAAAGAGATGTCCGACATGCCTTCAGCTGTATGGTAACATTTTAGGGAAGGTCTTTTCCTAAAGGTTTCACAGGTATGGTGTTGAGCTCCAGGAGTCTCAGACATCATCCCCACTGAACGTATCTGGGATGAACTGGGATGACAATAGACAGCCAGGGCGCCGTGTTCACGAGGTGTCCGACATACTTTAGGCTTCGCGGTAACATTTTAGAGAAGGATCTTCTCGGTTCCAGCATGACAAGGTTTGACATGTATGGTGTTGAAGAGCTTCGGGGCCTGGCACTGATCCTCCCAACTAAACGTCCTCGGGATGAATCCGAATCTCTATAAGCCAGCCAGGTGTTCTCATCCGACACCAGAGTCTGACTTCACTCGGCTTATTTATATATTCCTTCATTTTGGAATTTATTGTTTGCCTTGTTATTTATCTGGCTCAGAGAAAAAAACCTTCAGCCTTTTTTTTTTTATCTTTTGCACATACAAGTGAGCTCCCTGTACACACTAGCGTTCCTTTTAAATGATTTATTCCTTTTTCTCTCTCCTTCTCTCTATGTCTCGCTCTTTTAAATCCAGTTAAGTGCAAACGCGCTGATTTTTCTCTCCACTAATGTCATCGGGATATGCACACACTACCCGGCGGAGGTGTCTCAGAGGCAGGCCTTCAAAGAGACCAGAGGTTACATCCAGGCCAGAATCCACCTCCAGAGAGAGAACCAGCAGCAGGTAAAAAACACACACCTGAAGACACAACAGCAGCAGAACACTAATAAATAAATATTTCCTCGTCTCGGTTTTAGTTCTACCCTTTAAAGTTCTACATTAGTTACTGTAAGGTCAGATAAACTCCCAGTGCAGCTAAAAAGCCCCTGTGATAACATTGCATTATACTGTTGATCATATTAGAACATTGATTTCTTTAGAACACACAGTGGAATCTGTTAAGGGTTGGGTGCCTTGCTCAAGGACACGTCATACACATCGGCTCATGGAATCGAACCGGCAACCTTCCGATCATTAGCACGATTCTCTATTATGTCGTGATAATATTGTATTGCACTGTAGATTAGATTGTTTTATTTGTATAGATTGTGATTGTGTTCTATTATACTGTAGATTATTTTGCATTATTAATGCACGTTGTGATTTTATTGTATAAATAAATCAGTAACAATAACCCACACACAGGCTGATCATCATCATCATCCGTCACTTTACATGAATTATTTTATTCTTCAGTAACTTTTCTTAGACAGCGGCGGGCCACACATCTTCTGTTATCATTTGTCAGCGTATAATCTCTACTGTAGATTTTCTTTGACTTGACTGCTGGCGAACAGATAATTATTTACCGAGGCACGAGCTCATATTCGTCACAGACGGTCCTAATTTCTGAGTTCATGTGTTTCGGTCCCATCTTGAAAGCACAGATGATTGAAATCCACTGGAATGCTTTTGTTTTCTGCTTCTGAAACTTATCAACACTTCCACGTGCTCAAACTCACTGTTGCTTCCTGTATTCATTCCTTCTCAGGAGCGCCTGCTGCTCTCGGTGCTGCCCAGGCACGTGGCCATGGAAATGAAGGAAGACATCAGTGCCAAGAAGGAGGAACTGATGTTTCACAAGATCTACATCCAGAAACACGACAACGTCAGGTGAAACCATGACTGTGGAGTTATGCTGGTGTCCCGTGTGCATTAAATAGAACATACCGCTCCTCACTTTCTAAGCTCTGCATGGTCTCCACCACCTACCTCAGTAAACTTCTCACACATCACACACCACATGCACCTAGGTTTAGGTCGTCCACCATGACCGGCAGATCTTTTATCATCGCCGCTCCGGCACTCTAGAGCTCTCTGCCCTCGACTCTCCGCTCTATTTCCTCTCTTTCCAATTTAAGCCGTCTCTAAAGACTCACGTCTTCACACAACACTTTCATTCTTCTCGATCTTATATGTTTAACCTATTTCACACACTATTGTTTTGTTTTTATTTTAGTTTTCACTATCGTTCGAGCATCCTTGAGCTTGGTGAAAGGCGGTATATAAATCATATTATTATTATTATTATGACCCGTCAGAGCTGTGGACAAACGATTTGAGAAAGTTGTGCCGTAGGCTGCGTTGGTTACAAACCAGTTATAAACCATTAATAACCCTTTTATAAACTGCTTTCTTGGGGCTGTCAGGTCTCGCCCCATTTTCCCTTCTCTCAAACAAATATGAATTAATAACGAGTAAATGATTATTATTATCTTTTATTATCTATTATTATCTTTCAATAATACAATCGAAATAGAGACTCAGGTGCTGCTCTTCGGAGAATTAAGAAACCTTGGGTTGAATATTTGACAGCAAAGAAGCTTTTATTTATTTATACTGTCTTAATATTTACCATATTTACATTTAATATTTAGTATGTTCATTAATAATTAATATATTTAAAATATTTTAATAATTAAATTTTTAAATGTCATTTCTAATATTAAAACATGGTAAATATTTTACCGTGTCTAAATGTAATATTTTTAGTAATAAATTAAATGAATCTTTTTTTCAATAAATTAAAAAATATTAATACAATTTTATCAATTTAATTAATTAATGAAATATAATTTTAAAACTTTAAAAAATAGTTATTATTGTAATATTTGGAGAATTGTATTATTTACTATGTTTTAAATTATTTTTACTATGTTTTAAAATATATTTCAATGTTTTTCTAAACAATTTTCAATTTTTTACTTATATTTGATTATGTTTTTATCAAATCCTATTATATTTTAATGCATGTTTTTGTGATATAAGCAGCAGTTATGCACGTTCTCGCCGTGTCGGTGGGTTTTCCTCCGGGGGCTCCGGTTTCCTCCCACAGTACAAACACTGTGAGGTGAACTGGAGATGCAAAACTGAACCTGAGCTGATGAATCATGTGTAAACTGTTATTAACTCTCACATAGAGGGAATCAAAGTTGTACACATGATGTTAAAATCCTAATAAATAAACAGGGTTCTGATTAAATGCTCGAGACCAGAAAATAAGCAAAATAAAGAGCATCCTCTCTCTCTCTCTCTCTCTCTCTCTCTCTCAGTGAGTTACACTCTCACCGTGGTTAAACGGATAATTAACCAGCACATTAAAGTGAGCGGAGTAAAAGTAGGTTTGTGTTTGTTTGGGGCCTGGAGCACGCACGGCTGTAGGATCCAGGATTTGTTTGTGATCCCACATGATTCGTTCCAGCGTGAAGCATCTGTGTCACATTTGCACAGGAAGAGTTCAATGCGTGAAATTGCTGGATTTTCGCTAGTAGGGTGGGGCAACTTCTCTGCGGATGGTTCAGACTTTCCCCTGTGTGAAAGAAACAGCGCCATCTGTTGCCCCTGAGCGAAGGCTCGCTCACCGGCATCATTCTGTCGCCTGGACATCGTTGTTGATGAGGCCAGTTCTCAGAGCTCATGAGCTCTTTAGGTGGCAGAGCCAGGACCGCTTCTGTTTTTAGCTCTGGAATGGACTCGGCCTATCGATTGTGACGCGTCTCCAGTCTAACCAAACTAATGATTCAGTAACGCTGCCCACCTTAGCGTCCGCCGCCGTCCACACCTGCTCAGTCATTGATCTTTGTTGTTTTTCTTCTTTCCTCACAGCATCCTCTTCGCCGACATCGAGGGCTTCACCAGCCTGGCGTCCCAGTGTACGGCGCAGGAGCTGGTGATGACCCTGAATGAACTCTTCGCCCGTTTTGACAAACTAGCCTCGGTGAGCAAATGTCATTGATTACGAATTAAAGCTCTGAGTTTTTAACAAGTTTATTCTTTTGTTTATGAAATCTGAGGACGCTTCATTTGCTGTAGTGGTTAAGCTGTACAGTGTCTGTGCCTTCAACTGGAAATAAAATAATAAACTGAAGGATATTTGATAAAGCCTATGTACCTGAATGTATCAATCAATTAATTAATAGTTAAATTCACAGATGTACTAGCATTGATAATCATTTGAATGAATGGAGGGATATTTATTAGGGATGTAACGATACACTCTGCCCACGATACGATACGATTCACGATACCGGGTTCACGACTTTGTTAGACATCAAGAAATTGAAAACAAATTATTTGTTATTAACTTTTTAAAGTTTCCTTTTACTATTTTTTTGTTAAAAATAAGGATATTAAAGTAGTTGTAATGATATTTTATTCATTTAAACAATCGCTGTCCTTGTGAAAAACTAACATCTGTAAATAAAGATAAATGTTAGTAAACATGTTAGTAATATTTATTACTGTTATTATTTTACTTTTTCATTATTGTATGTATTATTATTATTTCAATATTGTAATTGTAATTAAAATAAAACAATATTATTATTATTATTAATATTATTACATTCTATATTATTGTCATTAGAAGTTCTTGTAGTATGTATCATTGTTTTATTATTATATTTTAATTATTGTAATTATTAGTAGTAGTTGCATTTACTATTATTCAATGTTTATTATTGCATCATGATCAGTTAATTAAAAAAATCAATGTCCTCTGTTTCAGGACGTAGTTTAAAAACTATGTAAAAAATAATACATTTATTTTCTGTGTAAAACAAAATGAAGCACCGGCTCTCCCTTGCTGTTTAAAATCGATTCATTTGAAAAGAATCACAGGTGAATTGATTCCCATAATGAATCGGTTCGTATCGATTCTTTACTGAATCGTTACAGCCCTAATATTTATAGATAGATGGATATATGGATAGATGAATGCACTGATGGGTGTACACATTTAAGGATGTACATATAGATGGATGAATGACTTAATTAGATGAATGGATGGGGAGATGGATACGTATTGACTCTGATGGATGGGTGGTCAGATTTGGAAGTGGATTAATACTGGTTGTATAAAATATACAAAGCTGGGTGATTATTAAATGTGTGTATGACCTGATGAATGCTTTTGTAATTATTGGGTTACTCATGAACATTAGGTGCATGAACATTACCATGAAAAATGAAAGTGTGTGTGTGTGTGTGTGTGTGTCCAGGAGAACCACTGTCTGAGGATAAAGATTCTGGGCGACTGTTATTACTGTGTTTCGGGTTTGCCAGAGGCCAGGGCCGACCACGCTCACTGCTGTGTGGAGATGGGAGTGGATATGATTGAGGCCATATCGTGAGTGTGCTGCTTTTCCAACCCTTGGTGTAAATCTCAGTCTTCTCTCCGATTGACACTGACGTGTGTGTGTGTGTGTGTGTGTGTGCAGCTTGGTGAGAGAGATCACCGGCGTGAACGTGAACATGCGGGTGGGAATCCACAGCGGCCGGGTCCACTGTGGGGTCCTCGGCCTGCGCAAGTGGCAGTTCGACGTCTGGTCCAACGACGTCACTCTGGCTAACCAGATGGAGGCTGGAGGCAAAGCGGGGTGAGAGCGAACGCCCGGATACACACCCGGAATACTAAACACAACACACACAGTACACAAACAGTATAGGACACACTGACACACCCACATCACTGAAAACCAGAAGTGGAAGGTAATGAGTTACATTTACTCGCGTTGCTGTCATTTGTAAGTAATTGTAAGTAATTTTTACGTGTACTTTCACTTTTGTTTATGTTTTGTTCTAAGATTTATAATTTGCTAAATTTTAAATCACTTCCATTACTGAGTAAAAAAACACTAACAAACATATCTGGGAAGCTGGTGAAGTGATTACGGGTTGCCGGATCTCAGTGGTTTCAGCCAAAATGCATGAAAACCCACACAATCTGGCAACCCTGTACACAACGGAGGTTGGGGTTTTTTCATAACATAGCATACGTCATATGACATGATTTAATGATTGTAAAATTATGTACTTTTAAATAAAGTATTAATAAAATACGTGATAGACTAACGATGCCCGGTATAACCCTGAACCACTGGGTTATATATTTATTTAATAAAATGAGTACTCTCTCCACCTCTGCTGAAAACCTACTAGAAACCTCATTTCTTCTCACGATTATAAATCCACAGACGCATCCACATCACAAAAGCGACGCTGCAGTATTTAAACGGAGACTACGAGGTGGAGCCCGGCTTCGGAGGAGAGCGGAACGCCTACCTCAAGGACAACAACATCGAGACCTACCTGGTGCTCGGGTGCAGCCAGAAGAGAGTGGGTTACGCTCCACACACCTATACGGCCTCGCACATAGCAGTGGTGTCTAATTCCATCGTGCATCCTGCAGAAAGAAGAAAAAGCCATGATGGCGAAGCTGCAGCGTGCCAGGGCGAACTCTTCCGATGGATTGATGCCACGCTGGGTGCCTGACAGATCCTTCTCCAGGACCAAAGACTCCAAAGTGTTCCGGCAGATGGTGAGTAACCGTAAACCAAACACGCCGTCACGTGGTATCATCTTTCTGTAACCAAAGTGTAACTGCAATGAATGCAACCAAAGAAGGAAATCACAATTTTAAGTCAATAAAAAAATAAATATTACCTGACCGCTGAATCTAATCTGCACTGTTTTTGTTTTCAGGGCATTGATGAAGCCTCCAGTAAAGACAAGTGAGTTCTGCTAGAAAGTACTGCTACTTTCTTTACTTTACTTTCTGCTCCTGTTGTGGTTTGGACTAGTGGTCAAGGTACTGGACTAGTAATCCGAAGGTTGCCGGTTTAAACCTCACCACTGCCAGGTTGATGCTGCTGAGCGAGGCCCTTAACCCTCATTGCTCAGACTGCGTACTGTAATCGTGCTGTACTGTAAGTTGCTTTGGATAAAGGCTAAGTCAATGTAAATGTTTGTAGTCGGAGTGCTCAGGAGGCTCTGAACCCCGAGGACGAAGTGGACGAGTTCCTGGGACGTGCAATCGATGCTCGCAGCATCGATCAGCTCCGCAAGGACCACGTCAAGAAGTTCCTGCTGACGTTCCAGACGCCTTTTCTGGAGAAAAAGGTTCAGAATTGTCTAGAATAGGGTTAAAGAAAATCACAGCATGTCATGTGACAGGTTTTCTCGACGTCTTTAGTATTCAAAGAAGGTGGACGACCGTTTCGGGGGTTACGTGGCCTGTACGCTGGTGGTCTTCTGCTTCATCTGCTTCATTCAGATCAGCGTGTTTCCACAGTATGTAGCCGCCAACATTTGGCATTTTTACCCATCAGTCGACACCCGGACACCCACAATGACAAATCAAAGACCTACTGTGGTGGGTCTGATCCTCTGGGCAAAAAGTAGGACACAGTGAGGTCACCAGTGCACCAGAGGGCAAACACACACACACACACACACACACACACACACACACAAACAGTCCTGACCTCAGGAACTGAGAACCTCTGGAATAAACCGGAACATCGATCAATTGAACCATCAGTGCCCAGGCATTCAAATG
Organism: Microcambeva bendego; assembly: GCA_034509265.1. Lineage (NCBI taxonomy): Eukaryota > Metazoa > Chordata > Actinopteri > Siluriformes > Trichomycteridae > Microcambeva > Microcambeva bendego. The sequence continues at coordinate 1,926,601 of JAYDZG010000020.1, read as the reverse complement.
CTCATTCGACTGAATCGGCACAAATTCCCACAGACACACTTCCGTCTAAAATGTTCAAATCAATCTCACCGCCCAGTCCAAATTAGGGCTCAACCTATTTTATCATATTATATCTGCAATGTGATGACTTCTAAACTTTTATCGTGATCCGAGCACAAGGTTGAGCTTATATTCTGATGAATATATTAATAATAATTAACACAGGGTTTTAAATGTATCATTTTAGTATTATATCTTCAAAGTACAAGACTTCTGTTCGTTGTCTAACATTAAAGGTCAACAGAAACCTGCAATTCACTGTAAATGTGAGGGAACGTGAACCTCAGTGCCACAATAAGACGAAGAATTTTGGGCTTTGTGTCGCTGATTCCAGAATCTGCTGTTTTATTATTCATTGTTTTCTTTGTAAATCTTTATGGAATAAAACCTATCACAAAAGTCCCTCATTCGGAAAAATTATAGTTTTTTTTTCCCTAAATCATTCATACCTGGAGATGGTCATGACTTAACACAGTTAACAAAATGGGTTTTTTTCTCTGTTGGTCTGTAGTACAGCGTTAATGCTCGGGGTCTTTATCAGCATCTTTGTAATCCTCACCAACATCCTGTTCGTCAGTGCCATCTATTCATGCATGAAGGTAAGAACCAGATTCCTTTATTACGAGCTTTAAAAGTGATTTTCCTGGCTGAATTATTGAGGAATATTCTTCCACGGCTTTTTCATGATTGCTCATCTCTTTGTTATTAGCTTTTCCCCGTGGTCCTGCAGAGCTTGTCGAGGAAGATCGTGGAGTCTCGGGCTAACAGCACGTTAGTGGGCGTCTTCGCCATCCTGCTGCTCTACATCTCTGCCTTTATTAACATGGTGAGTGTCTGCGGCCGTGCGGTCCTGGAATATGTCATTTAGAGCTCGCTTAGACTGAGGTAGTGGCCAGAGGAGAGGCTTAGATAGCTTATGGTTCCCTCAAAGAAGATATATTAATAATCACGGCCAATTATGTTTTAGTTTTTAAAAATGAAGAGTGATGGACTGTTTTTACTAACATGAGGTAGAGCTTAAGCACTGAGCTGGGTACTTATTATTATTATTATTATTATTATTATTATGTATTTATTATTATTATAAAAAATATAAGTAATTACTTACTGTATTATTGCTATAGTTATTAGTAGTAATTATTAAGTTATTAATTATTAAGTTACTTAATTTATTGCTATTTAATAAAATAACATCTACAAAATGCATTTTTATTTCAGCATTATTATGTATGTTTATTATTATAAACGTATTGTATTATTATTTAATATTATTCTTAGCATGATTATTTTATTTTCATTAGTAGTTATATAATTTTATTTTCATTATTTTATTACGAATAATATTATTTCTAGCATTCATATTTTACTATTATAATATATTAATATTATTTTATGGTTTAATTAAACGAATGTAATTAGCTTCGATGCTTTTGTGATGGTGACTTTAGGAGTAACGCTCTGTTGTGGTTGCAGCAGTGATACCTGAAGGCTGACGTGTGACTCTGTGTGTTTTGATAGCTGACGTGTGGAACCGAGGGTCTGATGGAGTGTGTAGCTCAGGTCCAGAACCTTTCTGAGAGTGCGGTGACACTGTGTCTCCTGCACAACCTGACTCACACAGCGGGGGACTCGCTCTCGCTCTGTTCGGCCCAGAAATCACCCTGTTCCTTCCCTGAGGTCAGTGGCGACGCCCGAGCGCTGGTGTGCTTTTTTTATCTGGGTGAATGAACCCTAACAGTCAAAATCACGGTGATTCTGACTCTCGAAAATGTTCCGTGCTAGAAATAAACACACATCAACCTGGATGGTGAAATTGCTGATGACGAATGTTCAATAGTGTATTTTATCTTTCAAGAAACGAGCTTAACGTGATTCACTCTAGCTGGTGACTTCACCGGGCCCAAAGACAGTCTGTGTTTATAACCTTGAATCTTTATTTAACTGAGAAAAGTACACACTCACCAAATTATAGTTTAAATCGACACATTTACAATCTGATGCATTTCCATTTTCAGCCTTTCGTAGACGCGCGTATTCAAACATCCTTACGATTGCGTCTGTATGCATTTATACATTAAACTGCTTTTGTCGAGGCGGGTATATCGCGTCTACGAAACCCTTTTGTACAATAACAATCGTCCTGGCAGTCAATACTTAAAATAAATAAAATAAAAATTCATGTCCTTGTTCTTTCGTTTCTTAATTAAAGCTTTAAGACTGAACAAGTTACAAATTCTCGATTTTATTGCGTTAAACAAGATGTCTTAACTTCTCCAGGGAAAGGTTTGTAAATCTGAGAGGTTTGACTGGACTGTAAACATTGTCACTCGTGTTCCTGTGGCTTCTAATTTAAAGCAGACCTCGTTCTGTGCGTCCTGGAGTACATCTGACTGGTCAAATCCATTTCCCGTAACATGAGAGACGCCGCTGCTTTGTTTAAAATGTATATATCAAGAGAAATCTTCACCAAGGAGGTGCGTCATCCACAAACTTCAATAAGAACGGACTTCGTGTACCAGTCATTTCATCCTATAGGTTGCTGTATGTTCACTTCTTGAAATCTCAAGAACCTAAGCGTGACTAAATCCCACTGTGTGTTCTCTTCAGTACTTCACGTACAGCGTGCTGCTGACCCTGCTGGCCTGCTCCGTCTTTCTGCACATCAGCAGTATAGGGAAGCTGGCCTTAATGCTGCTTATTCAGATCAGCTTCCTGGTGCTGGTGGAGTGGCCCCTGGTGGTGCTGTTCGATAATGCTGACCTGATCGTCTCCGCCCACGCCCTGTGAGTTCTGTTTAAAAAAGAATAAGTATTTGCAAACTACAATCAAGTTCCTCAGTCAATACTTTAATAAAAAACTAATTTTACTGTTACTATTATTGAACCGGTTTCCTCTTACAGTCCAAAGACATGCTACCAGGTTAATTGGAGACACTGAATCATCCTGTAGGTTCACCCAGCCGTGTAACTGGAA
>JAYDZG010000020.1:1805423-1823368 GCA_034509265.1 Microcambeva bendego | reverse complement strand
AGGGATAACACCCTAATACCTTTGTGTGTGTGTGTGTGTGTGTGTGTGTGAGAGAGAGAGAGAGAGAGAGAGACACACACAGTTGTGTTATGTCTTCAATAACCACAAAAACAGGAAGATAGAGGATTTAAGAAATCCTGATTTGCCTTCTTTTCTCTAAACAGCTTGGCGCCCTCTAGGAGGCATAATTGGATTAGGCGTACAGCAGTCTGCTGGGGTGGGAAATGACCGGATCAAACGGAGGGGCGGGGGCCATGTAAAGATCCTGGTTGACCAGGGTGCCCGTACAAATAAAACTTTCCTGTGATTTAAAGAACTTTAAAACCCTGTGAATCTTAAAGAAGTAAAATGATTAGGAAGGGCTGTACCCCTGCATTCCTCGTTTCCCCGAAGGCTAAAAGAATATCCGTCCGGGGAATGAAGAAACCGTATCCACCATGTTGTAACTGGCAGATCATTTGTGTAAAAATTACAGGAGCGCTGGGAGCCCTGCAAACTTCAGCTCAGCAGGTCGCTGCCATAAAACCCAGGCTCTGCCGGCTTATAAGAGCCCAGAGGTTCATACAGATGAGCCGGCGTGCTAAAGAGGCACCAAAAAATCTCACAAACGAGAGAAAAAAAGACACAAACATGCTCGTCCTCTCGTACTTGTCAGCAGCCCTCATGCCGGCTTCAAGCACGAGGATCTGGGGCGACAAACATGCATGAAAGAGAGCATCTCTTAATCAGGAACTTCATCTTCTCCACCACCATGCACCACTTAAATAAACACACATGCACCCACTCGTCCAGCAGGGTCGGCCTGAGGACTCGGGTCAGGTGATGTAGAGCAGCGAAGGTAAAAAGGTGTGAGTCACTTATCAGATTTTGGAGAAAGAAACTCACTATAGTGCATAAAAAATGTACGATGGTGTAAAAATTAAACGATACACTGTTAGTGACATGCATGGCATGGTATCTATAAATTATTATGTATGAAGTGCAATGTAAAACAAATAAATATAAGAAATATTTTTTTCCAAAACTGTGATTAATTATTATCAAAATTCTTATTTTTATTTTATTTTTTATGATCATTTTTTATTATATTATTGAAATTTATTGTATTATTCCTATTATTATTATTATTATTATTATTATTATTATTATTATTATTATTATTTAAATTACGTTTAATTTGTTTAAATTATGATTATTTATAAAATTGTATTCCATTATTTAAATGTTTATTATACTTTTATACTTTATTATTATTATTATTATTATTATTATTATTATTATTATTATTATTAATTTAACTTAGGAAGGTATAAGTAAGAATTATTTTATTTTATTATTTTTTTATTATTTATTATTATTAGTAGTAGTAGTAATAGTATAATGATGATTATGATTATGATGACGATGACGATGATACTGTGTAAATGAGCCTGGAGTGTCCATGCACTATAAACATTAGTCAAAAATTGATCAGCAGCCATTACCCTAAAGGGCTGAGCTTAAACCAAGTCAGTGGGTCCTCGGTATGTACTAGGTTTTACAGAAACTATGAAATACTAGACAAGAAGAAAGTTAAATAGGGGTTGAAAGAGTGTTAACGTGTGTGTTTATGTTCAGTCTGCCAGTAAAAATGGAGGCCTAAGCAGGCTCAGTGATTGGCAGCTTCCTGCAGCTCCACCATCACTGCACACTGATAAAGCTGGATCTTACATACTTCATGTGCGTTAAGTGCATCTGGACATCCACACAGACGGTGAAGCAGGACATCGTGTATCATGCATCTCTGCGTACACATCACGGTGTTTTTATGCTGACGCAGGAATGCTGGCGCTGCTCAGTAATGTAAGCCATGCAGGTCGATGGCACATTTCCTCAGAAGCTGGGAACCTTACACCTCAGGGTCTGTTAACCAAGAGCAACAGGTCTTAAATGACAAAAACACAATCTGCACAATAAATACACACAGAAGCAAGACGTACGCCATGTGCTTTTAGTTATTGATGAGCATTTCTGATGAGAATTGGCTGGGACCACTGACGGACCAACTATAAACTGTGTGCATACAGTATACACCGATCATGCAGAACATTATGACCACCTTTCTATCAGAAACAGCATTCACTTCTTCAGTGAGCATCGACGAGCATTGGTCGCCCATGACCCTGTTGCCGGTTTACCCCAGTACCTTCCATGGTCCTCATTTTATAGATAACGGCCATTTTCTCCTGCTTCTAACTTCCTTTCTGAGGACATGTTCACTTCTTTGGGCTTTCTGAGCAGCAAACCGCTATTGTTTCACTTCAAGCTCTACAAACATTTATTTTATTACAAATAACTCCACTAAACATTCTCTCGGTGTCGAGCTCTGCAGGTTTGCGGCATCGGACTGTAAACTGCTGATACATCAGACGTTCCAGTGGAAACAAAAACAGCATAGAACCTCGAAAACGGTGCACCCTCAAGGCTCTCCCGCTAATTCATCAGGCACAAAGACAATATCCACGGCTGAGCCGCCGGTGTTGGGATTGGACGGTCGGGCTCGGACGTCTGCCTGAAAAAATAATGTACTTTCAGGAGCGCTAGTTGAACCCTTTAAAACCACGAAATCTCATCAAAAAGCCATCAAGCCACCGAGAAACATTGTCAGGTGATGAAAGGGGTGTGTTTCGTCTTGTGAAATAACGTGCTTATGTTTTCAGGGATGAGATGAGCCGAGCTGGACGTGTTCGCTTGTCCTTGAACGGCATCGTTTGGCTGTCAGGACCTAAATAGGTGTAAAAACTCGCCAGAGGTCTTCCGTAGCAAACGCAGACTTGCGGGAAGGCCTCCATCAGCCCGAGGACCCGACGGAGTTTATTCGGTTCCCATGACGACCTCCTCCCCTCGCCGCCTGGCTCCGAGTAGCGCTAATGAAGCGTGGAGCTCCGAAACGGCCAATAGACAGCTGACAGGGGGCAACGGCCAATAACCGAGCGCCATGGGCAACTAGCTCTGCCTAAAGGAGGAGACGGCACCGGGGGAGCGGCAGAGAGGGTTCTCCGACTCTTAATTGAAATAAAATGGAACATGTGGCTCGGAGGTCAAGACCTGCGTGGACGAGTTGTGTGGGAAGTAGGTAGAGACGGTTTAAACAGAGACGGACGATTACACGGCACACACCATTACAACGCACGCCAGCGTCTCTCTCTCTGTGTCTCTCTGTCTCTCTCTCTGTGTGTCTCTATCTCTGTGTGTCTGTCTCTCTGTCTGTCTGTCTGTCTCTCTGTGTCTCTCTGTGTGTCTCTCTCTCTGTGTGTCTGTCTCTCTGTCTGTCTGTCTGTCTCTCTGTGTCTCTCTGTGTGTCTCTCTCTCTGTCTGTCTGTCTGTCTGTCTCTCTCTCTCTCAGATATACATACACACACACACACACACACACACACACACACACACACACACACACACAGAAAAACGTATTTTCCACAAGAGTACGTGTGTTATTCTTCCCCCCAATTTCCATAACTACACACCATCATTTTTTTTCAATAGCTCTTTGTGGCCGGTCTGTTGCGTACTGCATCGAACTCACAAAACAAGCTCTGTTCCTCCAGCAGCGTGTGATTACGCTGTACGATCGGACGACTCAAGTCTCGTCTCATTGTCCTCGAGTTACTATTTCTAACTGGACTTGCTTACTGGGTCATTTAGGCCGATCGTTTAGCTTTTGCTCTGTTTATTACCTCGCACGTTAACCCTGTTTATTCAGCCGCTGTGGCTGTTATCACGACATTTAGCACACTCATTTATTCAAAGTCTACAGTCCGAGGGTTAAGGGCCTTGCTCAAGAGCCCAACAGCAGAGACCCTGCAGCGGTGAGGCTTGAACCAGCGAGCTTCTGGTTACTAGTCTCTTAACCACAACTTAATTAATCCACTAGTGCATTCCAAAGTTACAGCCTGAATAAAAGGCTCCACCTATATTTTTTGGTGTCAATGTAAACTGTATCATCACAGGAACTCCAGAGTCTTAATCTCATAAACTAGTCTAGACTTGGTTCTGTCTCAGACTGGATAAATTATAGACTTCATCTGATCTTTGTGATATTTCTGGTCTTGTCCTCGACAAAGGTGGTCTCGACAGCGGCCCTACTGTCTCAGAAACCACCGCACACTACAGACTACACACACACCCGACGCTGCCATGCTTCCCATGTGTGTGTCTCTGTGTGTGTGTTCATATGTGTTAAGTTTATTTTCTCTTGGTGCTAATGTAAATTCCTCATGAACACCTTCCATCACGTGTCCAATGATCCACAACGCACAGCCCCTCTGAAGATGACTTATATAATGAAAACACACACACACACACACACACACACACCTTACACACGTAGCACTGTAAATGCCTTAAAATATTTTCACTCCCGTAAGAAAACCAAATCTTTATAGAGCACGGCACAATTTCACTATTTCAGAAAAAGCAAATACAGTATGCAGTGAAAGTAACGATCTGTGTAACGACCATCAGAGCAAATAAAAGACATTTTTACATTTTTCTTCCTTGGAATGAAAACTGTAGATGCCAGAAATAAAGTTAAAGAACTGTTACGGTCTGGATTCTTCTCACACTGTGCTCCAGCACAGACATTAAACCAAGTCATAATATTGACTTACTTACTCTGATGGTTCGAAACAAACATACATCTAAACACTTTTTTTTTTAAATAAGACAACACCTATATAAGTAATTACTTACTTTCTTAACCATTTATCCAGTTAGGGCCACAGAGCTTTTCAATGGGTGCAAGGAACACAGATACACCCTGGATGGAGCACCAGTCCATTACAGAGCGCGCACACACACACACACACACACACACACACACACACACACATAAATAGAAGTTTTTTTTACAGAAAAGGGAATCGAACCCAGGACCTTTTTGCTGTGAGGCAACAGTGCTGCGACTCTCTAAATCACTATTTTAAAAAGGAAAAAAAAAAAGAAAAAAGGAAGAGCCTGACTGCCGGCAGGTGGGAGTCGACGTCTAAATTATTATTATAAATGATAAAACAGGTTTATCAGGGTTTAACTGCTAGATTTTAAACGTTATTTCGATTGCTTAGTAAGTGCAAAGCTAAACACACAAACATCTTGGCAGGTACATAAACCTGTAATGTCGTTTATGTCATTTTGAAGATAAGATGTCTTGCTGTTTCTTATCTCGGCGGGTCATTCAAAACACACAGTCCGTGTCAGACGAACCTTTGTGATGGAGTCGATAACAAAGCAGAGGAGTTAAGTGCCCTCTGAAGTGACTTTCACTTCATGTGCTTTGCTTTTGAGTAAAAATCCTGGTGTTCACTTGTGAACCATATTTCAATAAAAAGTCGACGTAACCCTGCACTTCTGCGGTGTGTGTGTGTGTGTGTGTGTGTGTGGTCTGTGTGTGACGGCAGCTCCGTGTGTGAGGATATATATGTGTGTGTGTGTGTGTGAGTGCACCTCTCAGTGACCCAAATTTAATTTACGCCCGACACGACTCCCGGGTTACCTGTTGCTGTTCCGCTCTCTTGCTCAGAGACGTTTAAGGTGGACTTGTTAGCGCCCATATGTAAACGACATGGATAAACGTATATAGACAGCTGAACAGCTCATGCATATGTTCTATTAGTTGCAAAATTAATAGCCATTAGATTTATGCATCCTGGTGTCTAGGTACCTTTCTGGTGTCTAGGTAGGACAATTAAGTGTCTCTAATTTACATTTTCAGGATTTAGCAGACACCTTTATCCAAAGCGACTTATGTAGTTACAGTATACAGTCTGAGCAATGAGGGTTAAGGAACCTGGCAGTGGTGAGGTTTGAACCGGTGACCTTTGGATTACAAGTCTCAATTCCTAACCACAAGGCTACGGCTGGCCCCATCTAATAAAACCTGACTGCAGCTTTTTGAACCGTGGGAGGAAACCAGAGGACCTGGAGGAAACCCACATGGACGCAGCTCCACCTGAAAATCAAACCTAGGATCAAACTCATGCTGTGTGGAGACCATGCTACCCACCGAGCCACCATGCCGAACAGGCGGACAGGTGAAAAGAAGATATACGTGTGTTTCTGCAAAAATGTGTGTGTGTGTTTAAATGGTGTCAGTTAATCAGTCTTGATAATGGAAGCACAAAGTGTGTGTGTGTGTGTGGTGCATTCCATTGGTGGGAGTCGAGACCCTGCATGGTACTATCACGCTAAAACAACACGGCACCACCGAGCCTCGCCATGCCTTTAATACCCACTACAAATCACCGCCACCCCCGCCGTCTCCGGGTCTCTGCCCCATCGTCTCGGTTTCTGTCTTCGCTCCTTCCAAATCTGTTTCATTTACTCTGAGGAACCGAATATCGCAATATCGCTCATAATGTGTCACTCAGACCTCAAGTATGCCGTCACCCGTCCAGAGCCGAGGCCGAACTCCGCTTCACGGGGCCACTGGAAGCCCATCAAAGCGAGTCGCGGCGATGTGTCTGCGCCCGCCGCGCCATGACGAGGGGCCTTTGGCTTTAAACTCAGCTCCACGGCCCGGTCATAAAGCAGCAGATGTGGGGTGCTTCATAAAGAGTAATGAAAGACTCCATACACTCGCCCGCTCCATACATTCAGCCATTATAACAGATCTGAGCGATGCGGTGGCGCGTACTTACAATCCGGCGGATTTCAGACGCCCTAAACCACCCCCCCCTGCTTTTATATCAGAGCTTGAACACAGTGAGCATGCTTGGTTTGTTTAAGGAGGAGAAACAGACGTTACCAAATATTCGCTTTCTCTCATCAATGATTTTCTTCTGACATGGGTTGCCTACCTGATAAATCACTGGAGCAAAAGGTGTCTCTTATGGCTCACAATATTCAGGCCTGTGTGTGTGTGTGTGTGTGTGTGTGTGTGTAAGAGAGGGAGGGAGTCCACCTCAATCTGCTTAGGCAGAGGACAGTGCAGACACCTCGAGGTCAGCTGTGAGGGCAAAGGTTAAATGTCATGCTAAAGCTTGCCGGCTGTCATGGGAAAAACACAGAGGAAGCTCGGGGAGGAAAAACATTTGTCTGGTTTAAAATCATTATCTGTGCTGAATACCGGTCAAGATAAACCCTCCTAAAGAAATGTATGGGCTGCTCTTGAAATCATTTGCTCGTAGTAATTATTACCATGTGCAGACGATGTATTTCAGCTCTACAGAGCAAAACAGGATTCAGGACTTTGAAACTTTAAAAACTTCCATTCTGTGTTACATCTGAATTCATAAGATGTCGTGTATTGAAGCGGGGGTCTCGACTGCTATGAAGCTTTATTAGCCGCCTTCTTTGCAAATTCGAAGCGTTTTATAGTTTGAACGTCCTTGATCGTCTACATATGTAACGAAGATTTTTGGAAAAATCAAAGAAAGCAACAACAGAATCAAATGGTTTGTGAGCAGTGAGCTGGGATTTAGGTTAAACGATGCACAAAATAATAAAACTGAAGAATGTAAAGTATTTTCTATTATCACAATATTAAAATATGGATTCCGTAAAGCTAACGCTTCTTTAATCTCAATGATTTTATCTGTCACCTTACTTTTATTTAGCCAGTAAATCTTTCTCTCAACATTATTTCCTATTTTCAGATAGATTTACAGTGCTGATTTAATTTAAGTTTAAAGAATATGTCTTTAGATATAACTGGATTTGGTTAATTCAGATTGCACATGCAATTTAGGTAGCTTTAAGTGTGTAAACCTGTTTCAGCTTTTTCAATTCTTTTTATAGACATGCATCCCTAGGAAAACATTTGAATACGCCTTTACTGTAGTTTCATCACTTTTCGGGTAATTTCTATCAAATTAATAATTAAAGTAAGACATTGATTTATTTTTTATCTCTATACCATCCTCTCTTCCTTATTCTCTCTTCCACCATTACTTTTTATTTTATTTTTGCCCCGGACTCTCGCCCTTGTCCTCTACGATGTTTGCGCTATCCGTCATCAAGCCTAGCTTCTACTGCATGTTCACAGAAAGAAAAACAGAGTCTCCCTCTGTCCACTCATCCGTCTCTGCTGCCACCCCCATCGGGCCCGGGAACATGTAACTAGTCAAAATAACGCTATCGCTAAGGCAAACATCTCTGTGCTGAGGTGCCGCTGTAACCGGCGATGACAGGGTCTGCTCACACATTCCATCGAGATGCGATCGCGATTCTGAGATAATAAAACTAGCATTAAGCCTCACGGCACGCTACAAAGTCGACCTGAAGGAAACGCAATGACAGGTGATGAAGAGGCGGCAGGGTGTTTGTGCACTATAAAACTGTTCTGCTAGGATTTGTGGGGTGTTTCGGGGTTACCCATCTAAAGTACATCACATGTCAGTAAAGCCTATAGGTGAGGATCAAGCACGAGTTTCCAGGTCAATAATCTCTTAGTTCAGATCTGTCTCCTCACAGAAAGCCAAACAATAGACACAACAAGGAGGATTCATGACCGGGCGAGTGGATCTGATACCTGTTGGGAAATCATAGTGTCGAGTCGGAGATGGACAGAATTAAAAAACAAACGCTGTAAACATCCTCGATCTGCCTTTTACAAAAGATTTACACCTCAATTATGAGCTTCAAAAAGTATCTGCACTTTTACATTATGGTGTGAGGCGGCAGTAATCGGGCATGTCTGAGAAAGCTTACGGTCTGGTTTTAGATCCATCTCATTTCCAACTTCGCTCTAAACAACTTTAAGAAGAAGATTTGCTTTAAAAAAAGACTTTTTTGACACTTTTTGAAGAACCATTGACATTAAACAGTACAAAAATAAGCATATATTGTATAAAAACTAATACTGGAATGGAACAACAGAAGCAAATGTGTAAAGGCAACATACAGAAGCAAATGTGTAAAGGCAATGTGTCTTTAAATGTTTCAGGATCAGGGCTGCATTTTAAACAAGAGTAAAAAACGTCTAGCAAAAGACAAAACAAACAATAAAACAAAATACAAAGTATTTTCTGCACCTCCAAAACAAAATGTGTATTATTGGACTGTTCACCAGATACTATTTACATAAAATGTCTTTAAGGTTAAAGTTAAGCTTATACCACCACATGATCACGTGTATATTGGGTAAATCAAACGTTATTTTTAAGTTTTATTTCTTTTATTAATTTATTTTCTTTTCCAAAACGATTAGACAGAAAACTTATTATTTAAAGGATTATTTAAATGATTCTCATCTTACCCAGAATATGGTAGATCAGCCAAAAGATCCCAAATGCCCAACAGGTGCTACAAGACTAGTGTAGCAAACAGCCAAGGCTAACAGCAGGTGACTACAGAGTGCAGATTATACTTATATATTAACAAATATATTATAAAGTTGTTTGTATTATAAGTATTATTTTCAGGTTGATGGACAGCACTGTTTCATTGCTCATCAGCCATGCTGGAGCTAGAATTCTGTCCTCAGCACATAGTTTGGTATCACTCCGCCAACATGCAAAGTAGTGCTTTAGAAATGACATGATTATTTGTAATCATAATGTTATTAGTTCCGTTTTAAATGATGTAGTTGACTTGTTTTTTTTAAGAACGCTTGTTAAAAATGTAGTTGACTTGTTTAAATACCGGAATGAGACGAATGTTGAAATAAATACAGCATCGTGAAATGTTCCTGATTAAAACTTAAGAGTTTGTTATGCTTCACATGAGTTCTAACAATTGTGGTGGATTATAAGCATTTATAGGTCTGAAGGGACCTTTGAGAAGTGTTACATTTATGGTAGGAAATTAAAAATAAAGCTTGAGGAACTGTGTGGTGCCCTCCTGCACAGAGCCACACACACAGTTATAAGGCGTCGAGGGGAAAGTGTCATGCTTGGGCGCATCTCAAATATTATCAGTTACAGGCCAAACAAACAGTTGGACTTCCTGACCACCACTAGGTAGAAGATACTGGAAACAACCTTCTGCCAAACCAGCTTCTACGTTTCACTGCGAGGGTCTGCAAGTCAATGGTCTCAGGCGCCTCTGTTCGCTGTGAATCACTTCACTGATTCGATTCTTTTTAAGATTCATTTGTAAGTGATTCGAGCTTCGATTCGTCAGCCTTATACGAACGTCTGTTTTGAATCATTTAGTTGACTCATTTTCGTAACAAGTTCTTCCTGAGTGATTCACAGTTCGGTAAACAAGACTTGAAGCACCTGGGGTTCGAACCCAGGACCTTGGACCCTTGGTGTTGAAATAAGTACTGCAGTTAAATGACAACATGAAGGCTCTGGGTTTGATTCCTTTCGGTTTGGAGTTGGCATGTTCTTCGTGTTTCCTCTAGGTCCCCTGGTTTCCTCCCACAGTCAAAAGACATGCAGTCAAGTTAATTGGAGCTATTAAATTGCCTGTGTGTGTGTCCGTGTGTCCTGTGTGTGTTCCTGCCTTTTACCCAGTGAATCAGACCCACCTCAAACCTGATTAATGAATGAATGAATCCTCTTAACACTGGCGTGGTTACTGCTAACTTGGGCTGTTGGATTCTTGTTCAGAACCCTTGAATTCTCTCATGAAAAAAGTCACAGGACTCAGTTGCAGCAAGCTGCAGCTCTTCACCACTTTATCATGAGCATTTTTTTTCATCCTCGACTCATTTATTACCCCAACAAACTCATCGGGTCAGTATCAAAGAGCCAACACACACCAGCACTTGCACTCCCACCTCAGTGTCTCCTCCCGTATCTCTCTCGAGGACGAAGGAAGGCCACGGCTATCTCGCTCTGTGATAACCGTAGCAGGAAGCGGTGCTGATATTTAATGACATCATGAGAAAAATAGAGCCCGACGCCACAGGCATGTGTGTGTCGAGTACGGCGGCGTCCTGGAGCAGCCTCAGCCCGTGTGAGAGAGCAAGTCCAGGGTGAATCGCAGGAAAAATAAGAGCAAAGAGTCAGCGAGAGGGGCGGCCGAGAGGCCGGGGTGATAACAGAGGGAGTGGCCGGACGAACAAGCTCTCTCCCATCCATCATGTTTATGACGTTTCATTCGCTGATAGCGCTGGGCTCTCCCACCTCCTCCAGACATCGTTACTCAGGAATTATGGGACGCCGAGTCTTTGTAGTATGCGCGCAGCAACCACAGACAGGGCGCAGGTTATTTATCAGCTGGCGGAGGGGGTGAAGGATGGAGAGAGGAGTGTGTGTGTGTGTGTGTGTGTGTGCTTATTAGTGTGATTTACAGCAGAGTCGCCAGCTTCATGAGAGCCCCAATCCTCACACACACTCACAGATTTATTCACTTTCTCTCTCTAAAGATTAAAGATTCAAAGCAGCTTCATGTGCATTCGTGTGGAAAAAAAATATCGCCAAAGCATTACAACAAAAATTACAAAATGACAGTATAAGCAGCAATTTAAACTAATAAACAATAAAGGTGAATACAATGAAATATTTGCAAACTCTACACAGAGAGGACCCGGCCTGCACCACCCAGTGCTACCCACCACGCCCCCCTTTCTGTCGTTATTTCTTGTTTGTGGTAATCATTGTTTGCACCAGATGTTCCCAAAGAACACACAATTATGTGATGACACAAGTGAGAACTCAGTGGTGTGTGAAGTGTGTGAGAAGAGGACGGAGGGCCTTTTTTCATGCTCGTATCCCTGTAACGGGCACCAGGCGTCAAATAAAGCGCTCAGAGAGAATACCCAGCGCTGAACATCTGCAAAATCCTTGGAGAGACGCGGAGTGACGGGTGGTCTCGGGTACGGTCTCGTCCTGTCCCCTCAGCGAGGTTCAAAGCACTTCAATATGGATTTATATATTCTGTAAATATATCAAATGGTCTTCGGACGTAAAAACAAGTGGATTACACGGAGCAGCAGTTATGTTTTTTATGATATAAATACTGTAATTATACATTTTAAATGGTCCGTTCTCAAGCCAGTTGTATTGAAGCGGCTAAATGTAATTTAAGAGTCTGATTTAAGAATGAATGTTTTGCCAAATGTCAAATATAATTTCCGTCTCTAACTTGAAAAAGAAGAAGATTTCCCTTTGGCCTGGTGATCAAATAATATTGGTAAAAGAACTCTTTGAGTTACAGATAACTTGCAAGATGTGTGTAGATACTTTTGGTAAATTACCTCTTTGTTCTGCAAGGCACCTGCTGGATGTTCAAGGTCAGGGCGTAGTTGCCCTCATCATCATTAGGCTGTTCAGTGGAAAACTACTGACCCAACCCATCGGGGTATAACTTAGCAGTGCCAGGAAGAGTTCATTGTTCTCTCCTTTCTGAGCTCTTGTGAAGAGGAACGCTTGATCAAGCCATTTTTTGTCAACTACTGTTTATTAAAGCTTTTATATCTTGATCTTGCATCCTGGTGACTTTTCTCTTCATGTTTTAAGATCCTGACCACATCATGTTCACAAAACTGCATTTAAAATGATTTTATTCTAAAATGACTTTTACTTGAAGTTCCTTTACATTACATGTATTTGACTACTTGAGTAAAAAAATATGCATACTTCAACTTTTACTGGAGTATTTTTCTCCCCAGATTACAAGGGCTTACGTACGGAACATGTGTTCTTCAGCCACCTTTGGTCCTTACCTGCTTGACTCACTCACTCAAAACCCACTTGAGTCTTTCAGCGAGAATCAAGCCCTCTCACTCGTCTCTACATGTGTCACATAACAGTTTGTCGTCTCGGCCCCTCCAGCACTCACGCCGTGTAAGATAACTTTGTTATCTCTCTTCTCTGACATGTCTGACGCCGCCGAAGCTCCTCAGCGCGTCCCGAGCTCCGGGGCCGACCTTATCGGCTCAAGCGTGATGCAACACTTCGGGTAATTCAGCGCTAATCTCTTACAGCGCCTGTGTGGTGCTGCTTTCTGTCATACACACAGCGATGGGAGGGAAAACACGCCGCTAATGTTCCTAACACGTCTGCAAGGATGCGTAAGAACCCACCAAATACACACAAATGCACGTGCTTCACCCAGTACTGGGAACACTCAGCCATCCTTCAGTCATTCAGTCAAGTCATTTCTCATTCACAGCTGTCGGGAAGTGCCAGGAAACCAGAATATCTGAAAGAAAACTCACTCGAACACAATGAAAACATGTCAGGGACTTTCCGGGACAGGAAATTAAAGTCTCAGCAGAATTATACATCAAATACACACGACAAAGCTTCAACAGTATAAAGGCAGCACAAACACAACAAACAAGTCTGGAAGTTTTACATATATGAAACATAAACTACTAATATATATTATTTTATATAAACTAAACTTTAGCAATAATAGGCTGTAAAGATTCCTCAAAACTGCTGCAATTATGACCCCTGCTGGTGCAATGAAGCGGTGTATCATGGAGACTCTCAGTGCTCTATACAGATCTCCGAACGTCTGGTGCAGGTGAAACGTGCCGGCTTCTAAAACGCTGTGTGTGTGTGTGTGTGTGTGATGGACTGCTGACCTGTGTGTTTTTTTACATTTCGCCCAGTGTACCTTACACACTGTGATTTGGAATAAGATGAAGAATTAATGAATGAGTGTCAATACTGAAGGATGTTTTTTTTTAATGGTTTCTGCTAGTTTCTCACACACGGCCAGTTCAGTTTGGAGTCCGTCTCTTCGTCTCAGAGCTCAGTATCTTTATCAGCTCTTATGGACAGACGGGAAGAGGGAGTTATAAGTCGGGGCGCCTGAGAGACGCTAAAGTGAGATTATGACCAAACTGTGGGTATTCACTCGCTGCACCCTACGCAGGACCGGCCCTTCTGAGAACTGTGCAGGAGGATCGACTCTTAACAACCCCAATAAAGATAAGCGGCATCATGGGCTCCTCAATGGGGAAAACTAGACACCAACACACAAGTGTATCCACAGGGAAAATACTTCTTCTGACAAATTAGCATTCATTTTCATAATAAATGCGACAGAATGGGAGCATCAAAAAAGGCCAAAAAAAGGATTCGAACAAGCCAGGGTGGGTTGTGATGGCTATCACTACAAAATAATAGAGAATGAAACTACAGCTGCACAAAAAGAAGCTATTTTACAGACCTCATCACTCATTTCTTTCACCCACACACACTCACATACTTCTGTGAGTTACACAAAAGCTGATCCATGCTTATGCTTAAAGAATCCTCTTTTTTTTACATTACATTTTCCAAATATAATAGGAACCACGGTCGGCCACGAAAAAAAATGCAATCCTTTCATCGCGCACATTTAAAACAACATCGTTCATTCTGCAGACCACAGGCTTTTCAAAACTCATTTAGAAACCCAGTTTAGCATTTCAAAACCAGCAAATTATCAGCAGTCAGTCAACAGCAAAAAAAAAAAACTTACATGGGCACAAAGAGGATAAGAAACTGCTCACATTTTTTTTTACTTTAGCAATAAACTATGGCTGGTCCTTTAAAAGAATTTTAAGGATGGACGGATGGAAGGAAGGAAGGACGAAGGAAGGAAGGAAGGAAGGAAGGAAGGAAAATAAGAAGAGAGGAGAGACAAATTAACGCCAAGAGGATGAAATAAAGAAGAGACGGAAAAAGACAGACAGCAGGAATTAAGGAGGAAAGGAAAAAAGGAAGTAAATGAGGAATGAAGGAAGAAAGGAAATACAGTAACAAACTTATAGATGGATGGTGGAAAGAAGGAAGGAATCAATGGAGGGAAGGTTCCACAGAGCTCTGTGGTGTGCGATGGAATTAAAGTGATATTTTAAATATTTTCAGATTGAGTAACACTGTACTTGTGTTGAACATTTACGGGTGTAGAATCCATAACAGCAGAGCTTTACAGCAGAGATGTCTTTCCTCTAATCGACCAGATCCCTAAATTCTCCAGCACCTTCTGCGTGAGTGAGAAAGATGAAGTGAGGCATTAACACCAGAGCTTGCGTCACCCTCAGCCCCCCCCCCCCCCCCTGCCGGGCGTCACCTACCGATGTGCCGTCGTGTGATGGCTTTCCCATCTTCTCCACACCAGGATGGACCACCAGGGTCACAACACACTCTAACGTGCTGTGAGATTAAAATAGCAGATTGTTTAAAACTGTTTCAGCTCCCTCTGAGCTGAGCCTGATTCCTCTAAGCCAATCAGAGAGCTCCTAGACTGACATCATTGTTGTGGATTTCACGGCTTTATTCTTTTTTTTATTATTCTTCTGCCATCTGCAAGTTATCAGCGGCTCTAGATTCGGTCACCAGATGACCATTATAAAGACTGCAGCGCAGCCATAGTGTCCGGCGAGACACTCACCCTTCATAAAGCCTCTGTGAACACCATGATCATCAGTTTAGCTTCTCGCATCTGGTTCAAAGTTTTTTTTCTCGGTTTCAGCAGTGCTACCAACCTGGTCTGCCATCCTACAGACACAGTTAGTGGCGTCCCTAATAGAGGAGGTTAAATGGTGTTTACTCGAAGCCCTGGGAGTGATTGAGGTGCACAAGCATGCACATAAAGCATAGCATGACTCTCAGTTACTCCATCTGGCCCATAAGACCTGTGCAGTAGGTGGATTGGCTGATCTGAACTGAAGTGAAAGAGTAAATAAATAGGCATCTGCAGCCAGGCCGAAGTGTGACTCACCATTACTTCATGTGGCCCCTACAACAAAAGTTTGGACACCCCTGCAGTAGGTGGATTGGCTCATCTAAACTTATTCCTAATGAGAGTGAGAGTGTAAGTAAACCGGCATCTGCAGCCAGTCCAGATTGTAATGGGTCACAGGGCTCCATTGCTAGCTCAAGGATTAAAATACTAGACAATTATAGCAATCATAAGGTTATCAGTCCAAGGCCAACCAACACCAAGTAGCTTTCGATAAAAAGTACAGTAGATAAAGAATGAGTTGAGTATCCTTCTGCGCATCTCTCAGTGTTGGCTAGTCAGATCAGATCAGGCGCTAACGCTAGATCATAGCGTGAACGAAGGGTCACCATCAGATTTTCCATTCACGTCTATATGTGTGAACTCATGTGAGTTCTTCCTTCTTCATAAAAGCTTCAGGCCCGTAAAGATAGACCCCACATTCCTACAGAGTCTGGACCCCAATGAAAAAAACACGCCGCGCACTATCAGATGGAAGCAGAGCGGCCTTGCATGTGAATGTAGAGATTTATTATAACGGCATTAAAAAGTGATTCATGTGAGATTAGAACCATCACACGTGCATACAGAGTATCGCAAATTAAAAGCTGTAACGAGTGATAAGACGAGGTTAAGCGTGTGTGTGTGTGTGTGTGTGTGTGTGTGTGTGTGTGTGTGTGTGTTTGACTGAGCAGCAGTGTTGATGAACAGACACACTCCAGGCATAAAGTCTTAATCCAGTGAGGATTAGCGTACGAGCAGTACAGTCCGAGACTACAGTCAGCGTGATTACACCTGAAAAATCAATGAGTGTAAATGAGTTTATTTCTATTCATGCATCCGTAAACAACACATTAACATTCATTTACATTTAAAGATTAAATCTTTTATTCATATTGCCTATTAGTATTGCTCATCCAAGCATAACATCCTAGTATAAAAATGTTTTGCAAACAGTCGAGCTGGAGCTGAAAGTCTAAGTAAAATATTTTCTATAAATACATGAACAAATCTGCACAATTGTTTATTACACTAGACCACCGCTCCAGGTTTGAGTCTTGATCGGCTATTCCAGCTGGTGGATTTGGCCAAAGCTCTGAGATAACTCCTGTGTATCTACACTCGTTTTCCTTGATCCACCTGCCTCAGTGCATCTTCCTGCACAAGAGAGGGTTGGAATCTGGCCTAATGAAGCTCTGCCACATTAATGAATCACCTCTGATTCTAAAAAAGCTTCTTAAAATAAATATAATACTTAAAACGTATCAGATTAGCCGCACCTTTTGATCAGACCCCTCTCAGCAGTTTATTACTGATTATTCTCATGTATTAATTCTCACTGCTATAATTGTTTGAAAATAAATGCTAGTAGGTGCTAATGCCCGGACTGCTAGTCACAGATGTGATACTGTTTAGAGTCGCTATTCAGTGCGGTTTGGGACTCGGCCGAGTCTTCCTTCTGGAGTAACGAAAGAACGAAAAGAGAAAATAAACGAAGGATGTGGTGGGACAAAAGCCGAACTCAGATCAGATCTGCCAGCGTTTATCAGGACTGGATCACCCTCTGGATCACCCCCATTAGCACCAAGCTAATTGCTCGATCCTATGATGATGAAAATGCAAAAATAAACACAATCTAAAAGTGAGCAGAGAACATGTTTTAGACAGGTCAAAGAAACTCTCGAACTCGTCGCCACCAGTCCCGATTCCTGCTGAACTGAGTCACTTTGATGAAGCAGCTTTTTTAGAGGAAAATGTGGCTTTTTATAGCGAGTGGCTTTTTTGGTTTGGGGTTTATTTTTGAGTCTCCTTAGTGAAAAATATCCCAGACATTTTAACAGGCTGCCCTTCAAACGCAGGCCCAAACCTCGATTTCTCATTTAATTCAGCTGCGGGCCGAGATTTCCCTGTAAAGGATATTATTAGCCTGCAAGTGCTGGGTCTAAAAACAAGGTACCACAAAGGAAATGATTTGTGTTTATTTAATCACCAAGCAAATCCTGAATCTCTGTTAAAGGACACAAATAGAAGAAGATACAGTGATCAGTGACCCTTTATATGTATATATTATTAATTAAAGCACTGTACCTTCTGCCAACCAGTTTACTTAGCCAAAATTCTAAACATTTATTTAAACAAAAAAAGTGTTAAGCCGAATTTTAAAAAAACATTATTAACTGATTAAATCATTTATTAACTTATTAATATACATTTATATACATACAATATACATACATGTTAAATAAAAAAAGAACTTTATTAGTTTCTGCCAACAACATAGATAGATAGATAGACAGACAGACAGACAGACAGATAGATAGATAGATAGATAGATAGATAGATAGATAGATAGA
>JAYDZG010000020.1:1383772-1400563 GCA_034509265.1 Microcambeva bendego | reverse complement strand
TTGAAGGATGTTGTGTTGCATATACAGGTCACATGATCTCTGTAGAATAGCAATAGGATGATTTTGCTCTGGATTGAATAGATTTTTAGAATAGATTTAACCCATAGCTTAAGCATTTTTCCCTCTGTAGGCCTTTCCTCTATTGGATTGTAGTGATTTGTGATTGTATTTAGATTGATTTAGCAGTGAGAAGTCGGATTTATACTGAACTAAACAAATGCAATACTGTGCAAAATAGAGGCGCATGCATTCAGTGCTGCGCGCCGTCATGTGGGCCGGTCCGCATCCATAAAAAGGCATCCTATTTATCTGGTAAATGTATTTTAACGATACTGGCTCACTTCGTCTCATATAGTAACCGTAATATATGGTTCGTGATTAATTTGTAGGAGTTGATTCCACTCATTTCGGGGGACACCGACTGTGTCCCTAATGCAGGACAAAAAACACCACTTTAATATTGTACATGTTTGTACCATTTATGATAAGAAAGTATCATGTTTGAATGCTTTAACGTGCCAGTTCAGTGGACGTTGATATATGTTTACACGTGTGTGTAACTGCATCATTAGTGAGTCGTGTTTTTAAATTAGACATTGAGGAGAAAATACCTCCAGTAGGTAGATTAGCTTGTATAGGTCAGTATTTACCGTATGATTCAGTTCAAGATAACATGCCATGTCTTTACACCACCCAGCAGCAGATTCCTAAAGACCTTTACTGTACATGGATCCTGCGGTTTTCCTTCGCCGGGGCCTCAGGCAGTAGGAGCTACATCACAGGTGACCACAAATGTTCTCTCTAGGTAAATCTGTAGAGTGCCCGATCAGACCGGTGCCCACCGCACCACCCGAGTTGAAGAACCGTACGGTTGGGCTTTATTTTGCACAGTACTGTACCACCGAATATTGTCTTTAAAATTTCAGCAGGATCTTTACAGTGTTTTCTCATCGAACAAGCACTTTTCTTCTGTCAGAAGCACTTCTTTGACTCAAGAGTCAGTCTGAACTGTGGTTTTACTTACATTTCATACTTACGCAGCTTTCACACCATACAGAACCTACCTCTTTTAGTGAACTTCTCGGGCGGGGCACTGTAGTGCTCCCCTACGTGATATCGATTTAGAAAAGCGAGCGAATCTCCATGAGGAACTATGTAGTTTATGTAGAGGAGTGATATTTTGGGGATTTTATAGAGTTGTGCTGTAGTGATAAGTCATTTGTGAGAAGATTAAACTGTCAAAAAGTGTTTTTAGACTCATAAAGGTCTTAAAGTGTGTGTGCGTGTTCTGTGTTGCTCATCTGACCTCTTTAAAGGTGGCACCACCAATTGAAAGGAAAAAATATTTGTTAGTTTGGTCGACATTTGTTCTTATATGGGGAAAATGAAGAAATCAAACCAGCACAGTGGCGGAGGGATTTCCCACACTGTTGGAAATGGTAAATTAGGCCATTAAAGAAATTGATAAAAGTCGGCATGTCCAAGTCTGCTGTGAAACACACCATCAGTCATTAAAATGTAGTACTGTAATGTAGTTTACTACATTAAACTGACAGTTTTAACACTTCTGGTTGGTCGTTTGTGGTTTTCCTGCCATTACCTGTTCATTGAGAATCAGTGTTCAGGACTACAGTCCATATCGGAGCGGAATTCGATTCTGTAGTTTTCAGAACAGAAAGTTAGATTAGACTAGGAACCAATGTTACTGTGATATGTTTGTACTTAGACGTAACTACCTCAGATGTAACTGCACACTGTACTGTACCTCCCAGTGAGAGAACTGTCTTTGTTTAAGGGGGTATCTCACTGGTGTAAGATGGTTTACATCTTTATTATGTTCAACAGTGGCGCTTGTCTTTCGTTCTGCCTTTTGTTCAGTTTTTGTACCAACGTCTTAAGAACAAAGGTTGATTTCATGTATTGTACTTAACAGGTTCATGAATGACAGAGAAATAAAGTATCTTCTACAATCTCCATTTCTCATGTTTTTTTTTAACCGATATGCATTATTTTAGAGTCGGGGAACATCACAAAACCAGTTCACTGAAATAATAATTGACCCACAGCTTGTGACTAAAAATACATTTAATTATTTAACCCAGTACACTTATTTACTGCCATATGCTTACATTTCAGATGTTACACTTCATTACAGCAACATTAACAGTATTATGAGCGATTAATGTGTAAACATGGAATCCAATGGGTTAAATAAAAGGGTAAATAAGACAAATCTTGTGAAAAGCCAGCCGACTCATTGGCTGCGTAAATATATTAAATGACTCTTAGCCCTATAGAGATTTGTAGTGTTTATGAACTTTGTGAGTGTTTTTAACATTATGTACAGCAAGTAGGCTCTGGTCTGTGGACTCTCAACACACAAGTAAATACAAACTTTATTCATAATAAATTAATTAACAATGTTGTTTAATGTTTGCATTTTCGCATGTACGCTTATATACTCTTTTTTATTATCTAAACTCCATTTAATGTGACCGATATGAAAATAAATGTCACTTTTATGTGCACAAACTGGCAAAGTAACGAAGACCTGAGGTGACTGGACGCCATACTTCCATTCAAAATGGCGCCCTGCTATTTTTCTCAATACATATATTATTTAAGTAAAATCCAAACACTTTTCTCGTTTTTTGTATATTAATTTTATAATAGATTATTAGATTCTCGAAATATCCCAAAAATTATATTTTAGCGTTTCAAAATCGTTCGTAAAATAGCGATGGCTCATATGAAGTGCACTCTGTAATACATCATGCTCTGTTTGAGACGCGCCCCATTTCAGGACCCTTTTTGCAGTTCGGCGGGACACATCCTAAATAACTTATCTTATATAAAAAGTAGTGCACTAGATCTAGTCCAAATGCCGTCCCTTCACGCCAAGAGTAGTCCACCTATGTAGGGAAGAAGAAGTTATTTGAGGCTTATGACGTATTTTGCCGGAGAGGGCGCTGTAGATTTGGTCTGTGCCATAATATAGGAAGCAAAAGAGATGTATTTATTATAGTGTATGTTTTTAAAACGTACAGTAGTTATTTTTGTTTGTGTGTTAAAGGTGCAGATGATATTTGGCTGTAAAGGCTGAGTGTGTTCATAGCAGAAATGGCAGACGAGGCGTTATTTCAGTTCCTCCATAATGAGCTGATTCAGTATGTAAACAGTACAGAGAGCGGAGAATCTGTAAGACATTGTATCATACCATTATATTACATTGGTTTTAATATATAAGTCATGACTAATGTGTTAAGTTACTAATGTGTATCGTATTATTTGTATATGTGTTGTTAATTGTAAGCTGTGAGTGACATCTGGTTGGATTTGTCGTGATTGTCTGTTATAAAGTTCATCTCCTTTTTAAGATAATGAGTTTTTCAGGATGTAATGAATGTTTTGTGTCTACAGGATAATGGACGGTGTGTTTCCAAGCTTGAGAATATGGGTTTTCGAGTAGGACAAGGTTTGACAGAAAGGTAGAAAGCTATACATAAACACAGATAAGTCAAAATGTACATGTACAGTATATGTAAGCACATATTTAAACACCTTTATCTATTATGATGTTTAATAAACATTAGATCTATCTAAATATATGTATATTTCTGTCTATTTACTTGTTTAAATGATTGTATACAGTATATATATACACACACACACACATATATACGGATGTTTAACCTGATGGTCGAAAGTTATGAATATTGTAGGGCAATGTTTAGTGGTTCAGGTACTGGATGTTGGCCGCCTGGCTTTAATCAATGGCTTTTGACAAATGTAAGTTGCTTATGTGAAAGCCTCTGGGAATGCTGCAAGATAGATCTAGACAGAAAAAAATCTACACAGATTTCTGTTCACAGTGTGCAAGTGAATGTTTTTCTGCCTCCATGTTTTTGAGTTTATAAGAAATAGAACTGACCATGGTTGTGGTCACTGTCGGCACAGGTTCACCAAAGACTCGCAACGTTTCAAGGATGAGCTGGATGTAATGAAGTTTATCTGCAAAGAGTTTTGGACATTTGTGTTCCGAAAGCAGATCGACAACCTGAGAACAAACCATCAGGTATGTGTGCTGTGCTATGGTTGCTCGTTTTCTCTGTGATTACGCAGGCAGTCTTCTAAAGATATAATTAACCTAATATTACACATCTGTGCTGCTTTTATTATGATGTTTTTATGTGTGGATGAATTCTTGCATTATTATGTTTTGAATATTTTGCAGGGTATCTATGTTCTACAGGATAACAAGTTCCGTCTACTTACTCAGATGTCTGCTGGTAAACAGTATCTGGAGCATGCCCCAAAGGTACTCCTGCTCTCAAACTAATACAACCAAATGTAATGCATAAACATCTATGTGTTTTGTGTTACCCAGTAATAACCCTTACAGCTCACAAAGCTCAGAACCTGGTCGTTATCATACCAGTGTCACAGAGAATGGCCGAACGAGATTTCTGTGCAATGTGCTCAGTGTTGGATTTTGTTGGCTCGTGTTTGCTATTCCTTATGATCTCATGTGTCTTTAATTGCAGTATTTAGCCTTCACCTGTGGCCTGGTGAGAGGAGGCCTGTGCAACATTGGCGTGAAGAGTGTCGTCACAGCTGAAGTATCAGTCATGCCTGCTTGTAAGGAAACGATGCATTTGGTGCATTTTACATCATCACATTATGACACATCAATAATAGTGTGAATATAACTCGTTTATCATGATCATGCTGTTTGTTTTTCTTTTCTCAGGTAAATTCCAGGTCATGATCCAGAAAGCGTAATACACTTCAAGGAACAACAACTTTATAATATATTTGTTTGCCTCTTCTTTGTTTCAGTTTCACATTCTTGTTTTATTTGTATAATTATTATAAGTGTCTTCTTTTAATTTGTACCATAGCGTCATTGTATTATGGCTTTTTCAGATTAATCGTGTAAATTGCTTGCACTGGAAATCTATAGTCTATAAAAGTCTACTAAGGTGTATTTGTGATTGGTTCTTATTTTCAAGTGTAGTTTACAGGGTGAAATTAATGATTACATGAATAAATGTGGCCGATGGACGCTTAAGGATTTGATCCATGAACCATGAATACCTAATTTGCTCGTCTTATCCTTACTGTTCTGTTCAGTTCAGCTCATTTCATTGTATTTAACCCCTTATCCTTACTGAATCTAAATACGTAAGCAACAATAAATAATAAATACTTATGCCTTCAAATATACAGCTGTATGTACCCACAGATGCACTGAAATCTTAGAAACAGCAGCTGTTCATAGGTTTTAAATATGAGAGTACGATTTAGCACCGCTTTGCTAAGTTGTAGGTACACTTTAGAAATATATGGGTTGTGTGTACACATATTTTCTCATTATCTGTGCCAGTGCCACCCTAAGCTTGGCACCACCCTAATTACTAGGATAAATATGTAAACCAGTGCATTGTAGTACCGCCGGTCCCAAGCCTGGATAAATAGGAGGGTTGGATGGGGAACTGCAACAGGTGTAAAAACCATGCCAAATCAATAACGCTGATGATCAACCCTTATGTGAGGGCTTCCTATCTTTATTTTTATTTTTAAGAATATTCTTTTCATCACTTTGCAGTGAAATTCGTTCTACCATTCGCACACGTACACACTAGTGAACACTAGGGGGCGGATAGCACACGTGCCCTAGCCATGGTGCCTGGTGAGCAGTTAGGTTAGGTGCCTTGCTCAAGGGCACTTCAGTCGTGACCTGTCGGCTCTGGGAATCAAACCGGAAACCTTCTGATCACAAGCCTGGTTCTCTAACCAACCAGACCTCTCAAACAAAGCTATGCGTTTTATAACTTGTAACACTGTGCACATAGCTACAAAAATGTATAAATAATTTATTCGTATGTTGTGCTGTATATAGATAAGAAAGAACAAACCAAGCAGCTTCCTGTTTTGCTCAGGCTTTAAATGTCCTGAAATGCTGCCCCGCGTGGTCAGCCTGGGAAAAGCGTGTCACGTGGTACAACGTTCGCCTCGCGCGGCGACGCAACACCGCAGCCAATAGGAACGCGAGCTGGTCTGTAGTCGCGTTCCTATTGGCTGGGTTTAAAACTCGGACCAACGGCGCTGATATTCAAACTGTTTTTGATCTCTCCGTAACTGTTGAATTCAGGCGAAGCTCCTACACGGACCTTATTTCACCTGCTTTTACTGGTTTTGGAGTGAATATAAGCGTTAAAAAAAGAAGAATTAAATCTTAAACGTAAGTAAAAAATGAATAATAGTAGTGTTTATGCACTTCTGTGTATTGTAGCGTTAGCTCCTTTAATCGCTTCTTGTTCGGGCTGACACAACACCAGCACAGAGCTGTTAGCTGAGTTAGCATGTCGTTTTAGTTTAACTAATAAAGTGAGAATCGACGTCGCGGTGCTTTTGTACAGGTTTTATTTATTATTTTAAGTTATAAGTTATAAGTCTGCGTTGCTGTGAATTGTCAATACGAGGCCTCAATCGACATAGCTTATCGTTAATTTCTGACCTTAATGTTTATTTTGAATATTCAGATTATCTAGTCCATTTAAACGATTAGTTATGATCTGGCCATTGTGTTATTAATGTAAATGCTTCCCCGTGCGTATTTATTCAAGCAATTCTTACACTGTGTTACCATCTGCTTAAAAACAGGGGGGGAGGTTTTATTTCTTACACTGCAGCTATTGAAAACGAGGGAGTGTGTTCCACTTCACTAGATGCAGGGAGCATTTAAAGCTCAGGACTGTAGATGAGATGCATGAACTAATAATTCTGTGTCATGATCTTAATCAGACTTTAAAATGGAGGTGCAGCAACTCGGAGACTCTGCAGTTCCTTACTCCTATGATGCTCCATCTCACGTAACGCACGATTTTGGATTAGACTCCGCAGATCATGCTGATCAGTGGTTCGGTAAGCTTGTGATGTTTATTTAAGATGGAAGCTCGTACTCTAAGACCTAATATTTTTATTTAAAGTAGGGGCTGCTTTGTGCATTGATCTAATTGCCTTCAAGTCGGGCCAGTTACTCTTATGCTTTAATTTACCAGTACGTTAAAGTTTTGACTACCAATAGTGTTTTGACAGTAATTCCATTAAAAAAAATAACAGGTCCATTTTGCATTACATTGGCTATTTACGAGCATGTTTCTGGAATGCTGTAATGACATTCTTGTCTTGTATTAGACATGATGGATGCTCCCCAGAATGGTGACATGGATTTTCTGCTTACGACACCCATGAGGGTCCCAAAGCCACTTGATGGGACTCACAATGAGGATTTGCCAAAAGCTGTAGTCTTACCCATGGTTCAAACCATGACCGGTAAATGTCTGGTTTTTACTTGTCTGTTTGTTTGAATGCTAGAATGTGTTTTTAACCACTTGATGTCATTTCTCATAGCCCTGCCGCTCAGCTAGATGTCTTGTTTGTTTTCCTATTTGTATTTTTTGTTTGTTTAGTATCATCAAATCAGGACAGTTCTGCACCTGCAGGCCCTTCTAACATCGTGACCTCCTGGGGTAACAGCAAACCAACCGCTGCTCCTGGTCAGGCTCACAAAAAGAATGTTCCAGCACAGCCTCGCAGGTACAGCGGTGATCTATGACTGAGCATTATTAACTATCCATGTTCCATTAGCAAATTGAGCCGTGTTGTTGAATACCGCAGTTCAGTCTGGGAAGTGTTGCCGTGTTATTTATTTAATTTTTAAAGGGGGTGTTCTAGGTCAACCATAATACTGGTCACAATAAAAGCAAATATTGATTGAATACATTTCTATAGCTGTTTGCTCTTTCAGCAAAATTAGTTTAGCTCTACTTTTTCCTCTTGACTTTTTACATTCGTCATGAAGTAAAATATAGTGAGATCCGTGCAATAATATATTCAGCATAGACTGCTTGAAGTGGATTTATTTTGTAGGACCCAATGCTGTCATACACAAGTTAATGTTTAAGCAGAATTACTACTGTATTTTTATAAAAGCATCCATTTGTTATGAATACAACATTATTATTGAGGCGCTTGTGTGTGTGTCTGCATTTATACATTCTTAGGGTTTCTAAACGTGTAGTGGTGAAGACTGAGAAACCCCAAGGTCCTGCAACACCACCTGTAAAGAAAAAGAGGAGGTAAGCTCGTGTTTTGTGATTTGGACATGTTGAGTCATTTATCCGAGTGTTGTCATGTAGCAAGTCCATCCTGCTATTCACAGAGTTATTCCCACTCCTAAAAGAACGGGTTTTCGGCACCAGCGCAGGTAAAAATGTTCCATCTGTGTGGGGTTCACGGTGGTGAAACTGTATGATTGAGTCACTTTTGGAATCACTGGATTTTTTTCCTCTCTTTAAATGGTAAATCATTGTGGTCATTAAAGTACATATACTTCACGTGTCATTAACTGGACACGTTGTTCTCTCTACAGGAGCTCCACCGGCACAAGGCCCGCTCGCCGCAGTGCCACTGCCACCACCATCCGGAGCAGCATCAGGCTGAAGCCTAAACCACCCGTCCCCTCAGCTGCTACATCATCATCCACTTCAGCCGCAAACCAGTAAGTGACTGTTTAAAAAAAAAATACGTCTACCTGGATTCTTTTATTTTTGTTGTTTGTTTACTCGATTTGCTTTCCTTCCTGCAGACAAAAGAGCACAGAGCAGCAGGAAATGGAGCGCATCGAGGCTCTGCAGAAGGAGGTGGCCGAGCAGCGCAAGAGGAACGAAGCCAGCTACAAAGCTGCCCTCGCTGGAAGTGAGTGAAAGATTTAAGTAACACAAAACGGCATTTATAGTCCGAGAGTTCATAGTGATGATCTTGTGTGTGATTATTTGGCCACTGTTGTCAGTAGATTCCTGATTTTTTTTAATTTTTTTTGCATCGTTTCCCAGGACAAAACCGAATTAAGATACATAAAATGTTTTGTTTTTCGAAGGTCATCTTCCGAAGAAGCCTGTTCTGTCCACCACCATTCCCAAAGAGTTCCACTTCCGCTCGGATAACCGAGCGAAGAACCACAGCGACGGTTCTGAGGCTTCATACAAAGAGACCAACTTCAGCTCTCAACTCCGGAAACATCCTTCCTCACCTGTAAGTCCCGGAGCTTTCAGAATAACGAAGCTCAAACCATCAGCCAAATGTGTCACTGCATGTGTCACTGCCAAATGCATTAAACTGCATGTTTGGAAGTGTGCTCGTGCTTTTCCTGCCTGTTGGAGCTCATTCTAAAGCTGAATTACTCTTATTAAAGTTTTAGACTGGGTGAGCTTGAAATGTGATTCTATTCCTAGTTGAAGGCACATAAAGGCACCACAATCCCCAAACCCTTCAACCTCTCCACGGGCAGCAAGAGGAAGCTCGAGGACACCGAGTCTTCCTCCTACATGTCCATGGCTGAGCAGATCGAACAGTTTCAGAAGCGCACACCGACCCGCTATCACCTGCGCAGCCGGCAAAGTCAAGAGAGAGGTAAGATGATTACTTCAGCTTTTATAGACACGTGTGTTTCCATCCTGAACACCTAGTTTAGCTTGGTCACATTCTTGTTCTTTATGTATTGATTAAAGCTTTAAGGTTGTGTGCTGTGCAAATTAACTAGCATATGCTTACAAATTAAATCCTAATGAACTGGTTTTAGTTTCTCTTCCTTAGTAGCAACACTGGCCTGAGACTGCCGCACCAAAACGAGGGCAAATTTGTTCTTCTTTGCTCTTCACACAGGTCCTTCACCGGTAAAGACCGAAAAGCCGAAGATCACTCACCCTCACACTCCTCAGCTGATGACACGCCAGAGGAGCCGGCCGGCCTTGGTGAAGAGCGCGGCAGAGATTGAGGCTGAAGAAGTGGAGAAAATGCAGCAGTGCGTCGCTTGAGCTCCATCTAACTGTTCAGTTCTTCTCTTCCCCCATCGAGCGCAGTGCTTTACCGTGTCGTCTGTCCTTTAGGTTCAAGTTCAAAGCCCTCGAGCTTAACCGAAAGATCCTCGACGCTGCCCTGCCTCCTAAGAAACCAGCCCCCAAAGAAGCCACCCGGCCCGAGGGCTTTCAGCTGGAGGTGGAAAAACGCCTGCAGGAGCGACACACATCCAAGAAACCAGCCGAGCCTGAAGACCACAGCTTCCACTCCAGACCCTTACCAACCCGCATCCTGGAGGAAGTGGTGGCAAGTGTTTTTCTTTTTTTTTTCTTTTCTCTTTTGACCCTTATTTTTGTCTGCTCTGTGATGATCGAGTCTTTTCGTCTCCCTTGTCCAGGGGGTCCCAGAGAAGAAAGTGTTGAACCCCACCGTCCCCGAATCTCCCGCGTTCGCACTCAAAAATCGAGTTCGCGTAGAGCGCAAGATAGAAGAGGTACGAGTCGCTTCTTCAGTGTTGCTGCACCGGTCTTAGTTCAAGTGCATTTTAGAACCGTTTCGTGCTAAACTGTGCTCCGCCCACACAGGTGAAGCCTGCGGCCCCCGTGAAGGCACTCCCGGTGCCCCACTACGTACCTTTCCAGCCCAAGCCTGTCATGAAGAATCACGTCGAAGTGTGTCCCTTCTCATTCGAGCAGCGAGAGCAGGAGCGCAAAGTGCAGAAAGAGAAGCGACTTGAGGAACTGCGAAATGAAGAGGTAAAAAGGAATGCCATTAAATTAAAGATATATATATTTTAAAGTGTCCTGCTACATTTCAATATTTTGATCTGTGGTGGCCATCGTTCAGAGACAACCTATAATTATCATAAAACAATATTAATGTTTTCCCCTCAGGTTCCAAAGTTTAAGGCTCGACCGCTTCCAGACTTCCACGATGTGAATCTTCCGGAGAAGAAAGTACCTGAACCTACCAAACCTGCTCCTTTTAGACTGATGGCAGACGAACGCGGATCTGTCAAAAGTGAACGCTGGGAGCAAATGGTAACTCCATCATTTCCCCTGTTACGATCATCATGGCTCCTCCTCCTCACCATAACTATTCTCCACTGCTAACTGAGGGGAGTCGCACCGTGTCTGCTGTGCCCTCGTCCCCATGCAGGAGCGATCAGTCCGGCCAGCAGAGGTCGACGTCGCACCACTGCTCCGGTTCCCACCCTGTATAAACTCACACAGGCTAATTCTAGAGCCTTGGTGGTTCAGTGGATTAAGTCAGGGTGAATGTGAATCTGAGGTTCCTGGTTCTAATCTCCACCATTAGGAAAAGACTGTGTGTGTGTGTGAGACACAGATGTGACCTGGAGGTTAGAGAACCGGGCTCGTGTTTCGAAGGTTGCCGATTCGATTCCCAGAGCCTTGAGCAAAGCATCTGGTGGTGCCTTTACAGTTCCAAAAACATAAAATATGTATGAAGTAATGTTGTAGTAAATAGTTTTTTTTCCCCAGGTAAAAGAAGAGTTGAAGCATCAAGCCGAAGCAGCATGCTTCAAGGCCCGACCCAATGCTGTCACACATAAGGAGCCTTTCGTTCCCAAGAAGGAAAACCGCTCCATCTTGGGTATGTCACACATGGAACATCTGGTCACACCAGGGTTGTTGTTGCAGCTTTTTCTGTCCTCATGGCACCTTGCTGGCGCTTCTCTTTACTGTGGTTTTTGTTTTGTTTGTGGTCAGCTCGTTGCACTGCTAACTGTCCCACTCTCTCTTAACGTTTCCCTCCTCTCCCTTTTCTCCCATCACCACTATTGCTCAACCGTTCTGCCTGGTCACCTTTAAAACTTTTGGCACCTTCTCAAGCCAACACTACCCATCCTGCAGCTCCCGAGGGTTTCATGCTGACGACGGAGCGGCGGGCAAAAGAACGACTGGAGTTCGAGCGAGCGCTGAAGGAGAAGGAGGCGCTGAGGGCACAGATGGAGGTACAGCAAGCCCGAGAGAGAGAGGAGCACGAGAAGGAGGAGATCTCCAGGTTACGACATGAACAGGTTCGTCTGATTTTTCATGCCGAGGTGTTGCCAGTTTTATTAGGTTTTGCATATCTGGTGCAAATTGTCATGAGTTTAAACCATAAAACTACAGTGTCTGTCTTTTTTTACATGCATGCAAATCCTCACTGCGCTTAGCTTTTTATTAGTCTTGACATCACATAAGTTGCATATTATGAGTAATGGTGTTTACTCTAATGCTTGAACTATGCTAAACATGATTGATCGGCACTTCAGAGGGCTTTAGCTTTCTTTACAACAGCGATTAATTAGAAGTCTTATCAGCACCTTTTCTTTCTTTTATTTATTTAAAGCTTGCTTGTCAGCACACTGATCACACAGGCTGATTTATAATCTTTTAAATGGTTTTAACTGTTCAGTATCCAGTGCCTGAATAGCGCCAAAGACATACAGACTAGATTTTAAAAAGATTCCTGCTGTAAATATCATAAACATCAAAATATTTTAGTATGTAGATTCGCTAGATGAATTTTAATATATATTTGTGTTATCTGAACCCCTTTGTGATCTTGTTTGCAGGTGCATAAAGCTCAGCCCATCAGGCGCTACAAGCCGATAGAGCTGAAGCACAGCGAGACCACGCTCACCGTGCCTCAGTCGCCGAAGTTCTCGGACCGCTTCCGTCTCTAACGACTCCTGGAGATTAACTTGTGAATAATTTGTTTTGTTTTTATTGAGGCTGTAAAAGTGCGCTTTTTTGATTGCGTAAAAGCCTTTTTTTGGTTATAGATTGTGCCCGTAAACATGAACACCTTTCTGCATTCTTGGACCACCACATTATGTAACTGTTGTACCATATATTTTCTTTTATTCTTTTCCATCTAGGCTCAATCGTTTTCCTGTCTCTTTCCCCACTTTTATTATTATTCTTTTTTTTTTTTTTCTTTTTTGTAATAAATGTGTTGAAGGCAATTGAGTCCAGAGTCATTTATTGAGCAGGAGCATGTTCAATCCCTTTGTACTCCTAACAACGTGGGTTTCTAATAATGCCCTACTGGCAGTACTGATCCATACAGATCCATCAGATCACAGTATCTCATGTTTATCCATCACCATTGACCAGATTACAGGTGGGTAAACGTAGGGCAAACATTCTGTGCTTTATCATTGCACCTGTTTGCAGTACCAGAAAGACTATGACCAGTGTAATTAATGGTTCTCAATGACTAAACATTTGTATGTATTAAATGCTTTAATGAGTTGATGACACTGTGAGTAAGCTGTGTTATTCTGATGAACCAGATCAATGCTGTTATGGAATATCATTGCTGCGACGTGTGACTGTTTAGTAGAACATCTCAGAACCCAACGCTGACATGCACTGATTTCCGTGGCAATCAGATTTTGTTTAATTATTTTTCCAGCTTCAAACTTTAAGAACTGAATCCCCTGATGTATTCCACCCCTTAACAGTGCAACTGTAGCATGATAAACATTCACTCCATATTTCCTCTAATTACTTGGAGCAGCCATGTCATAACGCTTCCAATTAATCTATCGATTACAAAAATTAAAATTTTATGAAAAATAAGATATGTTGATATATAAAGCTCATATTCATGTAAAGATGTTTTTAGAAACCCTTTGGACCTGTAGATGACTGTGCCCGGCCATTACATACCATGTTTATCAGTTACTATTCGCAACTTCACTCCCCTCCTTCCCCTCTGACTAGCCCGGCTATTTCTAGTGTGGTGGCCATGGGCTGCAGATAAAGTAAGAATCTGACATGCTGTTCTTTTGGCAGCTACAAGGGAAACGGGCATTGTTTCTCATTGTTCCTCTTTGCACCTCTGTTATTCACAATAAGTCCACGTTTTCACTTCGCCGTTCTTTCACTGCAGGTAGGCGAACGAGTTTTGGGAATTTACGTGCTTGTGTTTTTATTACTATTATTATTAATTATGGATCTTGTTAGTAAAGTTTGGTTTAGTTGTAGATGCTTTGCTTTTTACAATAAGAATTATTCCTGATCATTTGTTAAATATAGCCTAACTTTTTAATGCATGAATATAAAATACTGCTCAAACATTTCTGTACTCTGGAATGTATTTATTTAGGGTTAAAGATCAAAAGGCTAGGATTTATATCTTCACACCATCTCATCACCATCACCATGCTCTAATTAGATTTGAATGTAGTTTGAGGTTGAAAGGTTAGAAGTAATAAAACTTGTCTCCAGCACCTGTTCACTTCTTTATTGCCTCCACAACACTGGAGTAGGTCGGTTCCAGGTTACCACGTTCGGCTGAACACGCTCTGTGAAGTTCCCTGCTCCTGCTTCCATTGTATGTGGAGGTCAAGATGGATGACCTGCAGCATAAACTAGATCAGCTTTTAGCGCGCAGTTCTGGAGGAGGCTGCCCCATGTGTGGGCTCTGTACCCAACACAGCAGCCAGCTTTTAACTCAGACAAAGCTGCTGGAGGCTCTGGAGAGGAAAGTAACTGAGCTGAGAACAGCGGTGGAGGAGCTGGCCCAAGGTAGGTTCATTTATGTAAAGCAATATTCTGCTATTGGATCAGTTAAATAAATCTTTTAGGTCTGTTGTCCTCTAGTAACTACTGGGTACATGGAACTACAGCCTAGACAGTACTGTAGATGGCTGCACTTACATGTCCCTGGGTGTGTGTGGATGTGGTTGAGTTAAAGCTGCAAAAAGGATTCTAACCACAGTACATGATTACCCAGACTTTTTTCCCCTTTGCTTATGTTTGACATTTTCAAAAACATAGCATAAATACATACTGTACATAAATAATACTGTTAAATCAAATAAAACTCTTAATAGCTAAAGATTTAAAAAAGAAATTAAGCTGCTGAACCTGGACTAAAAGCAACACTCATTCCAGTACATCTAGTAAATGTAAAAAAATTGAAATAACCACTGCTACGAATAAAGACACTCAAACAATAACACTGCTTTGAAATAGTTTGTTTTTTATTATTTTTAATTTCATTGATTGTTAAATGTAGTTGGCTCTTTTTTGTGTTGAAAGGTCTAGATGATAAGACGTCTGTGCCATTAGTGGCTCTGCAGAGGAGGAAATCTTTGCCAGTACGGACATCAGCGGTGAGTACAGATGCTGTCAGTAATATTCAGTAATAAGCTTGAGTACTGATGCTTCATATAGCTAAGTCTGTAATGACTGATTTTTCATTAGACATGCAGCACTTGAACTATTAATATTTCATGATCGCTTGATTGCATGCATGTGTAATATTTTAATAGCTTTTTTTCTCATTTGTTGATCTATCCAGGAAGAAGTCTACGTGCAACTGGAACGACTCAGGGATCAAAAGATTAATCAGCACACTCTTAACGTGCCCTGTGGGAAAGGTCAGGCAGGTACCCACTTCTGATCTGTTTAACACTATGCCCCGGAGGCCCCAGCAGCTCGGAAAGTTGGCATAGATCCATTCCACCAGCCTGTTGAGTAGATTTTGTAAGTTTGATTGACAGACGTGTTTAATAATAGCTCCTGAGGCTGAAACACACCTGTCAGGGATTTATAAAGCAAATAATCTCATTAATTGAGTAATAAATTGCAAAAAGAAAGTGAAGATTACACAATATGGAGCCACCCTGGGTTTAAAAAATATTACTCAGTTTCTTTGGGCACCTTAAAATGGCATTGGCATTTATGGAGTACTACCGTCCCTATTTATCTCTGTGATTACCACTGTACAAAAAATGACAACTACTTAAATCAGAATATACATTTAGTATTTACATGTTGGAGTGAAGATTAGCATAATTAGCATTAGCATTATGAGGCTAAGTCTAACTAGCATTAGTTAAAGTGTAATTAAATGGAAAAAAATACAATTAGAAAATTATTTTTTATAAAACAATCTGATCGTATTCTTTAATCTTCATAAAAGACTGCAGTAGAAAATGCGTAAATAAAAACCGCATGTTATGTAATATCGGAACACCAGAAAAATTAACACATTAATGTTAATTAAGTCAATATTTTATTTAATATAATTGTTAGCACGTTGTTGAATTCATCAAATGTACTTTGGGGGGTTTTAATTCAATGTTGTGTTCGTTTTATCCATAAGATCGAACTGTAGTACATTAGCTGTACACTAGGGGACAGCAGAGAAACATCCAGCTCGTATTTTTATTCCTAAATAAGTGGCCCAAAACTTTGACATACAAAAATAGGTTTAACCACAAATTAGAATTATTTATTCATCTGTGAGTTAGAATTGTAATATATACACTCCAAGAAGTTAGTTTATTTGCCAACAGAAGTTGTTTTTTCCTCTTTAGGTGTACTGATTGAAGACAGCGAAGATGAGATCCTTGGGGAAGGGTCACCACTTCGCAATGACCATAAAATGGGAAAAGCGTCAAGCAACCAAGTTGCCAAAGAACTGCCAACAGTTGGCCAACAATTGGCACCATCACTACCAGGACACGTATCACCAGGCACAGGCAAGGTGGATCAAGCTAAATTACAAGCAAGCCAAAAAAGCAAAGCAGAAAATGTGGCAATTTCTCCAAATGTCAGTGTCTCAAAGACAAATACTGGTCCGTCAAAAATCCACACATCACCAAAGATACTCCTCCCTACACCAAAGATGCTTACTAAGCCATCAGAAATAGTTACTCCTTTAAAAAATGACTCCCCGACTGAAATGAGATCTCTACCAAAGCTTAATTCTTCAACACCTGATCAGCCTCAACCACAGACAAATAATTCTCCATCAACCATAATGCAACCTCCACATAAAGACGTGCCAAAAATAGCAACTACCAAAGCTGCCACAGCAACATCTCCAAACCAAACAGCTATGACAGGATCATATCAGGAGCCTACGGGAACATCTGTCCAGAAATCTCCAGCTGTGGTA
>JAYDZG010000020.1:1136807-1147767 GCA_034509265.1 Microcambeva bendego | reverse complement strand
AGGTTTCCAGCTTCTCTCTGTCTATGGTTTAGATTCTTCTGTCTTTTTCACATCTCAGGTTTTCTCTATTTGAATGGGTTGGTTTGCTTTGCCTTCTTCTTCTCGCTGTCTCTTCATTTCTTTTTCTTCTCTTCTCTTCTCATCCCTTCTCTTCTTTTCTTCTCATCCCTTCTTTTCACTTCTTCTCTTCTCTTCTTCTCTTCTCATCTTCTCACCTCTTCACTTCTCTGCTTCTCACCTCTTCTCATCTCATCTCATCTCCTCTCCTCTCATCTCATCTCATCTCATCTCTTCTCTTCTCTTCTCTTCTCTTCTCTTCTCTTCTCTTCGTATTTTTGTTCTCCTTCTTATGGTTCCAATGTTTCTCTACTCACGTCTTCTGTTCCTACCCCGGCATTTCTGCATTGCTGTTATTATTTGTATTTTTCTCCCAGTGTTTCTCTTTGCATTTTTCTGGTTTTATGTTTCTCAGATTTATCTTTAAGTTTAGAATTGTAATTGCATTTCCAGCTTTATTTTATTTATTCTGTCTTTTTCTGCCCCCCCCCCCCCCCTCTTCTCGATTCCTCTTTCTCGATTCCTCTTTCTCCAGTTCTTTTCCAGCTTAAAATCAGGTGTAAATTATATGCAGCTGCGGCGCTGTAAAGCGTTGCCAAATCATTTGTTTTCCCTCGTGTTTTTATCGGTAATTGAGACAATAAGTTCACATTTTCATGTACTGATCGCAGACCACAGGTGGATCAAAGTGGATGTTTACCTCGGCGCAACAAGCCCGATGTTTTTATATTGGTGCAGACTTCTCAGATGGGACTTATCTTGGTTTGGCGGGTTGTGTGTCTCTGCACTTCCGTCACCAGTATCACCCGTTCCCTCTGAACTGAGTTGCAAATCCAGGTCCAGGCCTGAAGCATCATAACAGGCAATAAGTTGGATCTAACCGTCACCTGGATTTGACATGAACGGTTCCGCAGCTCTGAGTCACGAGTGTTTTGTGGGCTCGGAGTCGCTGACATTTCAGTCAAATGCGATTCCTCAGATTTCAGTCAGACGGTGACAGGCCGACCCTCGCGGCTCGAGGTTTAGTTGCTAAACGCTTTCATCAGTACGAATGCTCCGATATTTGATCTTTTTCCACCCGATATGCGAGAGCTGATGATTTTCTTTAAGTATTAATGAATAACAGGAGGAATAATGAGCCGAAAACCTGAAACAGATGTGTTAAAATTGGGAAAACAGCAAAAATGTTAATGTCTCCTTCAGGGCATGTTGTTGAAATGGATAAATCGGGGCCAAAAAAACATGAACGCTGAGTAAAAAAGACTTTGAGTTTATGTCAAAGCTGAATTTATTCAAGGGTTTCAATGTGGTTGGCTCGCGAGAAGAGAGTAGAGCGTTCATCACAGGAACAGGTGGTTCCTTTAAAGTCCCATCAACATCTATTACAAGAGAAAAACTGCGACTCCAGGGAACACTGAGGGGGCTTTTGGTCCAGTCTGAACTTCACATCTACACCGACGAGGTATAAAATTCAGGGGAATGACAAGTGAAGCGAATAACACTGATAATCTCTTCATCACGACACCTGTCAGTAGGTGGGATATATTACACAGCAAGTGAACATTCAATCCACAAAGTTGATGTTAGAAGCGGGATCGGAGCGAGTTTGATGAGGGTTGGATCGTGTCGGCTAGATGGCCAGGTCAGAACGTCTCCAGAACTGCAGCTCTTGTGTTTGTGTTCTGGTCTGCAGGGGTCAGTATCTATCTAAACGTGGTCCAAAACCTTGGCCAAGGCTCATCGATGTGCGTGATGACGAGCTACCGTAGCTCAAACTGCCAAAGAAGTTCACGCTGCTTCTGATTGAAATGTGTCTTTGTGGCTGCAAATAGAAGCTTTAAGTTAAAGTCGTAGCTTTGAAGGCACCGTCGTCTAGTTTGCTTTTATTTGTGTCTGAGTCACGATTAATCTCTGTGACGTGAATCTAACCGGGCCATGCGTCCGCATCCGTGGTCCCTGCCGGCTCGTCCATTAATATCAATCATGAGAAGATCGTTCGGTTTCTGGCCTTCCACAGAATTCATCTTCCACACCCTACTTACAATAAGCTCTTCTGATGGAACTTGAGATAATGACATATTTTACTTTCTGCATGATGCTTCGTCAGGAGGTTTGGATCAGCTGCTTAAAGATGGTTTGCGCGATCATGATGTTGATGGTTAATGGGCGCGTATGTTTCTGAATTGTCAAACACATTGCAAATTGCAGCTATAGTCAAGCACCTAAGGTACTGGATTTGTAATCAGAAGGTCACTGGTTCAAGCCCCACCACTGCCAGGTTAGCACTGTTAGGCCCTTAAGCAAGGCCCTGAACCTTCAATTGCTTAGACAGTGTTCTGTAACTGTACTGTATGTCGATTTGGATAAAAGTGTCTGCTGAATGTCAAAAGTGTAAATGCAATAGGGCTCGAACCCTCTTCCGACCATCTCTAGTGCGGTACATCAACTCCTAAACCTGATGAGCGGTAAACCAACTTTGAGGAGGAGAAAACCCCAAAGTGTGTTGCTGAGATTTTTCCAAGATTCCCAGCAATTGAAGACAATTGAGGAATTGAGGATGTCGTCATTAGTTTTTCAGCCTTGATTTAAATAGTTAAGCAATCAAACCAAGTCATTGCAGACGTCCATAGAAAAACAAAACTCATTGGTGGGCAGTGGGACCTCAGCATTAAGACACTGAACTAGTAATCTAGTAAGAAAGTTGATAAGCCCCACAACTTACAAGTTGCCATTATGGGGCACCAGTGGAAGGCCAAGATCCCCATCTGTTTTGTATTCATGATCTCACACGTATGGAATAGCGCAGGTGATCTCAGCATCTGTACTTATCACAGCTCAGCACAACAGAAGTGAGCACAGGAAACTAAACCCCAGCACTGACTTCATTTCCCGCCCTCGCCGAGCTTCTTCCTGAGAAAGCGCTCGATAATGTAGAGACAGAAGATGTAACCTGAACTCTGGCAGAGTGTAAAGTTTTTTTTTTTGGACAATAAAGACTCACCTGCTCACGTCAGTCATTATATCGATGACCTCACATACGTTGGCGGTCTCGGTACTCACTTCGATGATGAGTCAGCATGATTGTTATACCTGATGAGAGGTGAGTAGTGGAGCCACCAAACTTACTCATGTAAAGATTTTATTAGAAAATATACGCAACCAGAAGTATGTGGACACTTGGCTTCACTTGCACTAATATCAGGCTCCATTGTTTGAGTGAAGATTTCAAGCTAATTTTGTTTACAGTGGGACGCGGTGGCCTTTCCAGTCACCAGATCAGAATCTAGTAGATCACTTCTGGAATTTCTGCAGAATTGCCTGAAAGAACAGCTGACAAATGAACAAATGTGCAATAATTACATAATGCGTTTATGTCAGTGTGGCGTTTCCCCAAACCGCAAACCTTGAAAGCCGAGTTAGAATTCCTAGGTAGAACAATGAGTACAAACTGCTTTTGAGGAATCACTAATGGCTCGTCTACTATGTGTGTGTGGTCTCTGGTTACTCTCATGGGAAGTGATAAGAACACTCTGCTCAGTGCTGAGTTTCTTGCTGAGTAGAGTCACTGCCAGGGCTGATGGGAAATATGCAAACTTACTGTAAAGCATGTTATCTGGAACATACATTAGATATGGAATCAGTGAAATGTCGTAGCTCTGCACACCCAGTGACCGTAATCTATATGATGACCATGATGGATGGACCAGGCCAGTAGCTACATTTCCATTATGTTTTATTTCCATGGCATTTGTTCACCTTGTGTGGTTGGATGTCACACAGACTGGGTTTGCTTTTATTCATTCATCAAGCTCTAGACTTTCTAGTTCCAGACACGTCCCTGTTTTTACCCATTAGCACCCTGGCAAGATGGGAAACACAGTAACAGATCCTCAGATGGTGCGATGCTACAGTTGGGGAAACTGGCCTTTTGTAAAATAATTTATGGCAGAAATCCAGAAAAAAAGGAAATAAACAAAACCAAAAAGATAGCACATTAAAGTGTCCATATCTATAACATTTTCATTTGTTGTTAGACACCAAGTTGTTAACTAAAAACCTTAAAAAGTGTATTTTATTTCTGAACTTTAAGTGATCCAACTGATATTTCCATAAAGACACCAATCATTGAGATCACACTGCAGAAAACATCACACACACACACTGTGCTGAACTCAAAACATAAAGCCTGATCACGGCCGAGACCCCAGACTGTTAGCGCTCAATCTGACAGCTCCAAAACTGATTACATACCGTCACAGCTCAGACGTACGGCGAACGGCGGAGATAAGGAAATAAGTTACAGCTGGAGCTCCAGGGGCTCCAACAGAGCTGCAGTGATGGAGCAAAGACAAGCTCGTAATCCCTAAATCAATATTTTTATTTCCACCGTTGGTCTCATGTAGAGAGTACAGCAGCTACAAGCTCGACCACGTGGTTGTTTAAACCCCCTAAATCATCACATGCACCTCGTAAAATGCTCACCAAAGCAACTGAGTATGATTTGTTATTCTTGGTGACGTCAGACGTATGTGAAACTAGCACAGAGAGTCTATCAGCGGCATTTAATCCTGAAGGAAATCTCAGCTGCAACAGTTAGTAGTCGACAGAGCAGATATTTCACCTGGATGAATTCTATTTTGCACAGGTTCCAGGTGCAACCCTCCTCTTTAACCGGGCTTGGGACCTTCACTAAAGGTGAACTGATATGAATCTCCACGACGGCCAGGTCCACATACCGCCATGCTCCTTGTGTTTTTATTTTATAGCTCAGCCGAGGATTTGAACCCCAGGATCTAGAGCTCTGTGATTTCCAGCCACACCACAAATACTCACTACAGCACTCAAGTGCTAGACTTAACCCTAGTGTTTGTTTTCATCAGTCTTTAAGACAATATTACACAGCTTTTTTTTTTAATGATGGCGTAGATAAAACACTTTAACTTAATCATTTGGAGAGGTGTGCACATACTTTTCACTGTACAATATATGCAGTTAGGAAGAAAGTATATTTGTAGACAGCCTTGTTTCATGAATTAGCAATACAGTGCTAGCTGTTTTGCTAAACAGAAAAGTTTGGAAACCAAGTTAGTCTTCGATATTATAACTACAGTTTATTGAAATAACATTTATTTAAGCAGTATTGTATACACTAAGTGAGTGTATTGACTTTATATCTCACAATTATCGTTAATTGTATAAACTCATACACAGCATTTAGCAAAAGACCGAAACATTAAATAAGCATTGTCGCCATCTATCGGTTAACACGCGTAAACACTTCTCTTCACCTTTTACAAAGTTTATTGACACAAACACAAACATTTACATTGAATATTCATTCAGAAATCTTTAAATTAGCACAATGTGGTTTATTACAGTAGTTATTTGGGCGTAGAACTTAACACAGCTGTGTGGTTCGTTTACTAAACTCTCAGTCAGCAGGCCTATTGCAAAACGCTTTTCCAAATCTTTAAGGGCGTTCAAGATGTTTCATTCCAAGATGTTTTGGATGACCCTGAATGTGTGTTATTTTGAAGATCTACCCAGTATTATCTACAGGTTCTACATCGTTGTCCTGTTGCAAAGCTTCGTCTGACTTAGGAAACTTCAGTCACCTGGAGGAGTTGTGCCAGATTTGCTTGAAATTGGTGCAACTATTAATTGAAATACCATTTTTAGTATATATACACGCACATATGTGTGTATATACAACATTTACATATATATTTGTGTGTGTGCTGTACATCTTGAAATGTATAATGACAAATAAAGGCATTCCACTCTAAACTCAATTAGAAGTCTTCTTTACAGGTTTTAAAATGCTGCTCCACCAAACCTAACAGATCAGTTAAGGTGTGTCGAGTTAACTGAGCTCTGAAACTTTACAACTAGGAAAGTTTACAAATTACACGTGACAATTGGTGTTTTATTTAAAAAAAAACTGTTTTATTTTTAAACAGTAAAATACATTAACATTTGCAGACGTCGTTTATAATATTTTGCCACAAAAAGTTGTTTCCCCACAAATAATTTATTTAAATTCCATGACATTTAACTTATTTACATGCTT
Organism: Microcambeva bendego; assembly: GCA_034509265.1. NCBI lineage: Eukaryota > Metazoa > Chordata > Actinopteri > Siluriformes > Trichomycteridae > Microcambeva > Microcambeva bendego. The sequence goes on along the minus strand of JAYDZG010000020.1, from coordinate 1,141,640 downwards.
CCTCTTGTGAGTGTGGAATAGGAGAATATTTACAGCTACAACAATTCCAAGTTTGCAGAAAAGTTCAGGTTTTAATTCCCTCATATTGAAGCATCCTGGTGCTCTAGACTGATCTTTTAGCTCAGGCGGAGGAAGAAAAGAACTGCAACAGTCCGTGGCATCACTACGGTCTTGTACGTCTACTGGGTTTTTTTCGCGTTCCCTCTGGCTGCTTTTCTCTTCAGCTGCAGTGTTTTTAGCTCAGTCATAGTCGTGAATGTCCTTCTCACCCACACAGCCTGAAAGAAATCCACAAACTTCAGACAGTCTTTCTAATACCAATACAGTCCAGCAGTTTAATCAAAAACGTGGAGAGAAACAGGGGTCTGAAGGGGGTTGGTAGCATCTTTCTCAGGACCCAGACGAACGCTGGAGTAATTTTTACTAGTAATTCATGTTTGTCCATCCAAGTGTGACATATAATGTGAATAAAATCTTACCACGATAATCATAGTGTTCAGCAGTAGTGGGACTGAATACACCAACGATATGAACATCCCATTCGAGTCAAAATACTGAAACTTTGAAAATAGTCTGGAAAAAAAAGTACAGTATAATATAAAGCAAAAAGTAAACCCGAAAACTCACTTAAAATATAACATATTTACAGAATAAAATCTTTAATCTTACCTCCAGTTCATAGCTGCTACCTCGTTCAGATATTCTGCACTGCACGCCATCACAACTGAGGGAACGAAAACATTTATTCTCTAGTTGTGTTACACAATAATGACAATAATTTATTTATTACACTTTAAAATTAAATAACAGAAATCAATTATATTTTAGTCATCTTATTGGATCTCTCGTCCTCCTCGGTAGATCCTGTTCAACCGGAGCACCGGGGGAGAACATGCTAACTCCACGCAGAAAGAACCCTGACCGCTCCCACTGGGAACCGAACCCAGGACCTTCTTCCTATGAGACGACAATGCTACCCCTCTAAATAACACTGCTAAATAAATAAAAAACATCAGACTTGTAGTGTATCTAAAATAAAAGTACACGGGAGGACTTCGCGTGGGTTTCCTCCGGGTGCTCTGGTTTTCTCACACACAGCTACAGAAATGCAGTCAGGCCCACTGGAAACGAAAGAATAATAATAATAATAATAATAATAATAATAATAATAATAATAATAATAATAATAACGCACCCATCACTATGAAGTGTATGATTTGTAGTCTGTAGTATTTGCAGGTGAAAACAGTGAAAACAAAGCAGGTGATGTGGAATGAAAGCAGACCCATGAGCCACGGTTCGGTCCAATCTACCTGTAGAAAGAAAATCAAGGTTTATTATTATTATTATTATTATTATTATTATTATTATTATTATTGTAGTTTAGTATTCTGTCCCAGTGACGTGTTACACAACAGGTATGGACGACCACAATCACACAGCGTGCTGTTAAGACTTCATTTCACTGCATTTCCTTACAGACTGAAGGAAGGTCCAGACTGAAGTGATTCGGACGTTACTGAAAGCGTCCACAGGAACCGCGCTGATGTTCTTCATCTTCTCGCTCATTTTAATCCCATAAAACAACAACAAACGTTCAAGACAAACGTGTACAGACACTCGACACACAATGCAAGGCTGTATCCGAAACCAAGTTTTCCCGCACTACGTAGCGTCTCGAAATAGTGCCCTTGTGTCATAGCTCTTGCTAAACGCCTAGCACACTATTTAGTGTTTTAGGTTGAGAATTGAGACGGAGCCATTAAAACGGCTTCTTCCGTGTTCGTCATCGATCATGTAAAATAAAAATACAATAAAAGCTCCGTGTTCGTACAGAACTTTTATTTATTTGTTTATTTTTTACGTGTGTATGTTTTTATTTAATGTTTTTTTTGCATTTATTTAATGTTTCGCATTTATTTTAATAACATTTAAAAGTAAGTTAACTGTTTCGCAATTCATCCTACAAAGTAGTAACACGTATAAAACTGTGAGTTAGACTAAAATAAAATGTAATAAAGTAAAATTACAACAGTGCAAATAGTAGTGATAAAACGTGGTCATATTTACAGTAATGACACTTATATTTTAAGTATCTCCAATTAACCTGGCTGCATGTCTTTGTACTGTGGGAGGACACTGGAGTTCAAGGAGGAAACCCACATGAGGAGAACAAGCAAAACCCAGAATGATCCACTAGGACATCAAACCCAGGACCTTTTCGCTATAAGGTGAGACCCACCATGCCATGATGCCACCCACACAGTCCGAGAACATGAGTTTCGGTTGATTGGAGACACTGAATTGTCCTATAGAAAACGATTCTCTAGGCTGCATGGACCGGTACATTGTAGTGCCCCTCTCAAAGTCAGGATAAATAGGGAGGGTTGTGTCAGGAAGGGCCAAATCGACGATGCGGACGGCAATCTGCTGTGGCGACGCCTAACGGGATCAGCCCAGTGAAATAAAATGGTTTATTATTGTTCAATGTTAATGATGTACTGGGCTGCTAATATCAAGCCTGTTTGTGCTCATTGATAATAAACTGCATTACGTTTGGTTGACTGGCTGACTGAGCTACAGTAAGAAGTTCTTGGGGTTTCTATGATTATTTATATGTATAATTTAGGTGTTGAACTACTTGACGCTAAATAATTAAGTGTGACAAATATGCAAGATCAAGTGAAAGACAGTAAGGAGATTCGGCCCTGTCCAGTCAGTTTCATCTCTAACTGCAGTTTTGAAGTAGCTTGGCCAGCACGAGTAGTTTCAGTGCTTTTCCAGTGTTTTTTTTTTAATCTGGCGACCCGCTCCTGTTTCTTTTCTCATATGATTACAGAGAAGAGAGGGCATGAGAAAGCGGCAACACGAAAGAGAAAATAAATGTCATGAGGTGTGAGAGGAGATGGAGGAGTAATTAATGGCGGTGTACAGTCTGTCGTTTAGGCCGGCAGCACAAACAGGAGTGTGTTTGTGGATCTGAAGCTTCTGGAGAGTGTGTAACATCAGCCAGACGGCTCAGGATGAATTACTCACGCCGTTAAGCACCGCGCTGAGCGACACCTTTCACTGATCCGCCGGCGACACGTTTGCTAATATTTATTTTAAATGGAAAAGCAACAACCGGTTAACAACATCACCTAGCGCCGGCGCTCCGGTTCCTGTGATGAGGTAGTGGAAAAACTAAGGAGAGCACACGCTGAAAATGTGGCCTTTAAAACAAGGTTCGAACAAAACATGTTTTGTCAAAGATCGGTAAATGTGAGATGATTAGCTCAAGGAAACTTCGGGCGAAGAGGAACCCCCACCTGAAGGGTCTAGGTGGGGCCCAGAGAGAGAGAGAGAGCCGGAGGGCCTGCGCCTAAATAGTTTTTATCAATTAAAACTATTGATAGAATTTCTAAATATGAAAATTAATGTCTATAAAGTGGCTTTGGGATTAAAGGTACAGTGGGTTGAATTTAGGCTCACATGGTCCCATTGTGTTTATCCTTCCAGCCATATTATAATAATCAGGAATATGGAGGTCCAGCCATGTTTTCATTTATAAATAGTAAAAATTGTGAGTATATAACCTATTTAAAGGTTCAAAAGGTGAGTGAGAGTAAAAGTGAGTTTAAAAGTGAGCGAGTAAATGAGTACAGGTGAGTGAGCTTGAGAGAGTGCCAGTGAGAGAGTAAGAATCACTGTAAGTGAGAGTGGTCGAGTAAATGTGAGTGAAAGTGAGTAAAGGTGAGGGCAAAGTGAGAAAATGAGTGAATGAATGTGAAAGGGTGAGAGTAAATGTGAGAGTGAGTGAGAAAGTGAAAGTGAGTGAGAGAGAGAGTGAAAGTGAGAGGGTTAAAGTGAGTGAGAGAGTAAATGTGAGAGAGTGAGAGTAAATGTGAGAGTGAGTGGGAGTGTAATGTGAGAGTGAAAGTAAATCTGAGAGTGAGATAGAGTGTAATGTGAGAGAGTGAGAGTAAATGTGAGAGTGAGTGGGAGTGTAATGTGAGAGAGTGAGAGTAAATGTGAGAGTGAGATAGAGTGTACTGTGAGAGAGTGAGAGTAAATGTGAGAGTGAGATAGAGTGTAATGTGAGAGAGTGAGTCATACACTAAATGTTTGTAAGAAAGAGAATGAAAGTGAGTGAATGTAAAAGTGAGAGCGCGTGTGAGAGTTACCGTGAGTAAGAGAGTAAATAGTAAAAGTGAGTACAGAGAGAGAGAGCGAGAGAGTAGATGTGTGTGAGTGAGAGAGTTAAAGTGAGAGAGAGAGTGAGAGAGTAGATGTGTGTGAGTGAGAGAGTAGATGTGTGTGAGTGAGAGAGTTAAAGTGAGAGAGTGAGTGAGAGAGTAGATGTGTGTGAGTGAGAGAGTAGATGTGTGTGAGTGAGAGAGTTAAAGTGAGAGAGAGAGAGAGAGAGTAGATGTGTGTGAGTGAAAGAGTTAAAGTGAGAGAGAGAGTGAGAGAGTAGATGTGTGTGAGTGAGAGAGTTAAAGTGAGAGAGAGAGAGAGAGAGTAGATATGTGTGTGTGTGTGTGTGTGTGTGTGTGTGTGTGTGTGTGTGTGTGTGAGAGAGAGAGAGAGAGATTATATATGTGTGTGTGTGTGTGTGTGTGTGTGTGTGTGTGTGTGTGTGTGTGTGAGAGAGAGAGAGAGAGTGAGAGAGTAGATGTGTGTGAGTGAGAGAGTTAAAGTGAGAGAGAGAGAGAGAGAGAGAGAGAGAGAGTAGATGTGTGTGTGTGTGTGTGTGTGTGTGTGAGAGAGAGAGAGTTAAAGTGAGAGAGAGAGAGAGAGTAGATATGTGTGTGTGTGTGTGTGTGTGTGAGAGAGAGAGAGAGAGAGAGAGAG
>JAYDZG010000018.1:18051259-18062859 GCA_034509265.1 Microcambeva bendego | reverse complement strand
TATAATTACTTACGGGTTCATCAAGCACTCCAAGCGCGCGCACACACACACACACACACACACACACACACCTAGAGGTATCTCCAATTAACCTGAGCTCCCGGAGGAACCCAGGCTGGGTTCACAGATACCGGAGGGGTGTGTTTGTGGGAAACATATCAGTGCGCTCTCAGTGCATGTCCAGAGCTCGGATAAATAGGAAGGTTGCATTGTCGAAGAATGGAACAGGAGCGACCAAAATGAAATCTGGATGAATGTGGATGAGCTAGGAGGGACTGCAGAGGCGTGTGATGTGTGTTTGATGTATTATTGACGCCGTGTGTGTTTCCTCTGAGGTCGAACCAGTCCGACAGGCCCGGCTGAGCTTCATTAGCGTCACGCTTCTGATGCCGATGAACCCAGAACGCTTTCACGCCAATCCTCTGACGTCACCTCAGAACAACGGCACTTTAATGACGTTCGGAGCTTCTACAGGACTCGTCCAACTCAACCTTGTGTTCGTTACGTCTCACAAATGTTCCGACTCTTCTTAAAATTGTTTTGTACACATGAGACGTACATAATAAATAAATAATAAATCATTCATCTGACCTGTTTGAGACAGTAAGATCAGGACAGTAAGAAGGACGCGGTCCAGATGTTTCTGAGACATTCTCCTGCAGGACACATTCAACATTTCAGGATTTTAAGGATGAAGACTTTTCCAAGAGACAAACGGCTCCATAGAGATAGAGTGCGTGTGCTTGACTGGCCTGCCTGCAGTCTCATGGTAAAAATGACCACGGCTGATAACTTATGTATTCCTACGTTTGTACTGTTTTAGTTCCATTAGGGTTCGATGAATAAAAAGAGCAAATCACAGATTTTGTTTGTATTACACGTACCAACCTTTTCAGAAATCGCTTTTGGCCTTGAAAAGAAAAAAAAGCCTCAAACAGTAAACTAACACCGAAAAGAAATCTGAGGAATTACGGACACGCCCGGAAAAAAAACAGGTTTTGCAGTGAAAAGCTGCCGGTGTCAAGACAAAGAAGCTTCAAAATCTGACGTTCCAGAGGAGCCACGAGCAAAAATAAACACAATAAGTGCATCTCTGGAACATCTCGGTGTTTTCTCTCTCTCTCTGTATTTATAGCAGTCGATTTTTATCAAAGAAACTAGCTGGGGCTTGAACCAACATCCTTCCAATTACTAGTCTAGTCCAGGACCTGCTCAGCTGCTATTCCACTGACCTACACAGAATGAATGTGAAGTCAAAGAATAAAAGTTTACATCAACCAGAGCATCAGATTTAAGGTTTATCAAGTCTGCAGGGTAAAGGAATCGACGAGAGAAGCGTCTTATCTTTAATGTGAACTATAAAGACTTAACAAATAAGCTAATAACAGGTTTGTGCATTTTTTAATCATAAGTCGGTTTCAGAAAACCACCAATAAACTGATTAAAGATCAAATCAATAATCATTAAATCGAGCTTTTCCAGCTTCTACGTACAATCACATATCAAGATAAATAAATAATAGATTTAAGTTTAAAAGCAAATGTTATAATGCTTAAACTGAGCTTTCTTTCGTCCTATTAAAATATATTGTAATAATAATAAAAAAGTTAAACGAGGCTTCATGTAGAAAAACAATCATCAACATCGTTGAACTTAGACGATGGGGAGAAGTTTGTGGTTCCTGAGTTCTCGATTACACAGGTCAGCTCACAACACATTCTGGAATAATGTTACAATATCATGTTCACGTCCCAGGATCTTATTCTAATTTTATTATTAATAATCAGATTCTGAACCTCCAACAGCGTGGAAGATGAAATCTGAGTGGAACTAAGAACATCAAATCTTTACAAGTCACCAGTGGAACTGAGAGGAAGGTTTAGATTAGTGTGTGTGTGTGTCTGTGTGTGTGGTGGTACCTGTGAGGGCTTGTAGATCTTCAGCGTGGATGAGTTGATGATCAGATTTCAGTCTTCAGTCATGGACACATCTCAGCACCTTGGTTAGGACTCAAGGTGCGTTCAAGGCTCCAGTCAGAGGCGAGAATTCAGCCAATAAAACACCAGTGTGCGACACAAAAGGCTAAAAACCTTCCAGTCAAACTTGGTTTGTGTCTTAGACTCGAACTTGTGAGTGAATAAAGATTTGATGGATCTACAGCCCAGGCGGTTCCTCCCATTTAACTCCTCTATCAACCCTGACTGGAGTCTGGCCCCTGCTCCACACCTCGTCTCGCCCAGTTCCTTTAGAAATCTTTGTTCAGTCTCATTTCTACCTTCAGCTCTGTTACAACAGCCACCAAAATGTAGCCCAAAGGTTCAAGCTTGTAAAATACTGAAATAAAAAGGTTTTTTTTTTCCTCGAATAACTTTTAAAAGACATTTAGTTTTCTTCATGGATTTATATCTCATATGCGCAATAGCAGAAGATTCCCAAGCACGGTTTGCTTATTTATTAAAACATCCTAAACAATAATAGAAGTAAATCTAGTAAATTTAGAGGAACATGTGTGTGACAGAAAAGGGAAAAAGCAGCACATGCGGTTTTATTCGGTGTTTCATGCTTTCTCGTGTTTTAATTTGTATTTACACAAAACATATTATCATTACTAATATTACTTTTTTAAACACACAGTTTGAGGTTTGTAAACATTATGAGGTAAGAAATCTGTGTATTTAAAAGAACATTAAATGCTCAAAAAAAGAATACCGAAATAGCCGCGACTGCGCAAATGGTGCGCAGTTTAACAGCCTTGAATTCACCCTACGCCACAATAAAGTTTGTAGTTCTCATCAATACGGAAGTGCCCGCTGTAGCTTCACAATAAAACTACAAATCGAGAGTAGTCTTTAGTTTTATGTTCTTTTATCTCTGCTGTTATGCGCGATGAGTGTGTGTAGCAGATCCCGTCGTGTTGTTCAGAGTGTTTCGAGATTTATTCGTGGATTGGAGATTACAAGCGGGATCGTGTGTGTAGTTTTAGTATCTTGTGTTGTAACTGCGGTTACCGCTTCTCTTCATACAGCAGATTTGAGCCTGGACTCCAGCGTGTTTCACCGCGGCCATGGTCAGGTTTCATTTGTTATTACTCTGTTTAACTCTGTTTTATAAAACTACATATTCAGAACATGCAGATGTTTTACTGTCCGGTTTGTAGTTACAGGCCTGGAGGCAGAGTAACAGTATTCCGTACACAGTGCTTAGTTTATGCAGCTACAGCGTCTATATTATAATACAGATCATGTCTGTCTGTAATGAAGGTCACAAAGAATTCTTTCTCAGACAAGAAAATAGTATTTTTACAGAATTCCCATTTAATTTAGGAAATAACAAACAAACCATAAACGTATGCACCTAATCAGACCACTATAAGATTATACCTTGGCAGGTGTGGTCTAGCACTTAAGTTTCTGAACTAGTAAGCAAGTTCAAGCCCTACAATTGCCAGATTAGCACTGATGGGCCCTTGAGCGAGGCCCTTAACCTTCAGCTCCTCAGACTGTATACTGCGCGTGGCTTTGAATAATTAAATGCCGAAACATTTCTGACATGATGGTCGACCCCACAGCCATCACCTTCTCTCTTTCTCTCTCTTCAGTCCACAGACTCCTCCTTTACTGCTTTTACCACCCGGATGTGGAGCAGCTCCTGCTGGGCGTGGCAGTGCTGGCCGTCTTCTGCGGCGGTCTAGAGAAGGGAGTCGGGACGGTGCGATTCCTGCACCTCTTGCTCCTCTTCTCCTCCTCCGTCGGCCTCCTTCACGTCCTGCTGGAGCTGCTGATGTTTTCGGGGTCCTCCAGGAGCTCGGTGTCGGGTCTGATGCCCGTCTCTCTGGCCATGCTGGGCACGGTGACCATCAGCTCCCGCATGACGAAGGCGTACCTGATGGGGCTGAACGTGCCCACCGCAGCGCTGCCGTGGCTTCTGATGCTCGCCTTCACTCTTCTGGTCCCCAAAACGGTGTTACTGTGTAATGTCCTGGCTGTGGTCACCGGGCAGATGTGTATCCTTTCAGACCAACATCTGTATGTGACGACTAGAATAATGATTTAATCACTGGCTTCACCTGAAACGGTCACCATCACTGAAGATTTAAGTCCACGTCCGATTATCTCGGTCACGCTTAATGCCTCGATCTTAAGTCACTATCCTGTGTGCCCATTGTGAGGTATTTATAGGGTAGCGTTTACATTCTTGGCATCTTGCAGACGTTCTTATGCACGGCGACTCGCCGAAGCACTTCCATAGTGTTCAGGAAAGAGGTGCTGAAGGTTCCTCATCATAATTTGAAGAGACTCAGACGTTCAGACAGGCCGTGGACGGTTGTTCCACCACTCGGGGTTACAGTACTGAGAAGAACCTTGAGATCTTTCTCGAGATCTGGGTTCAGGATCAGGTCGAGCGAGACCAGCCCTATAATTCGGTTTATCTACATCTTCTACCTAAAACTCCAGAAAGTGCTGAAACTTTTTGAAGGTCGTTGGTATTTTCTTCTTAACTGAGGACGTCCTGTAAGACGGCGTGGGCTGGTTCAGGCTGTTGGAGATCTCCGAGTCCAGGGCGTGCTTGCTCGAGAAGAAGATCCCGTTCAGGTGGATGAAGATGTTGCCCGGCGCGCCGTTCGTCCCTGCGTCTGCCGAGGAGCGGAGGAAGATCCTTCACACCACGTCAGCGTCTTCTCATCGTCCTTCAAGGTTTACAGTAAAATGTGATGGTGAGACGTTACAGTTCTTTATTTTATTTTGTTTTATTTAGGTGCAGCCCACCCCCGGGGTCGTACCCGGTTCAGGCCTACACGCCCTCCACGTTCGCTGTGGGAACCACGCCCAGCACTGTGGACGGCTGGCCGCACTCGTACCCCGGTTTCACACCCCGGTTCGAGTCGAGTGGGCACGGGCATCCTCACGAATGTGGGCATGGGCACGCTCACGGACATCAGCATGGTGCGGGCGGGACATGGGTGCCAGCGGGTCCTCACGCCCATCCTCATTTTGCGCCACGCGTCAACATGGCAGCTACGCCGCCTGCCGCTTCGCCGCATGTAGCGGTTCACGCCACAGCTCAGACGTCTCACTCGGACTCTCGGACGTCTTCTCACGGACCCCCCGGAGCTCCGAGTGACCCGGGCATGAATCAACACTGACGTTTTATAAACGAGAACAGTTCCCACTCCTCTCGTCGTCACCTCCTCAAACCAACATGTACATGTGAAGGTCCCTCATTAGAAGGAGTCCTGTGGTGTCTGGAAGCAGGACATCATCTGCAGGTTCTTCTACTTCACGTTGACCAGTGGATCGACCAAGGATGCATCCTGGTGCCACCACGGGATCCCGTTTGATCTTCGTCCTGTGCGGTCCTGATGCCCGTCTGCCACCCCTGTGTGTGTCGGGACTAGGGATTCAGTTCAGATTCACTGTGAACAGCAGATGGCGCTGTATCGTTTGGCTCCGTGTTTACAGAAATAAAAGGGCGATTATTCACAAACGAAGCCTTTTACTTTGATTTATTTTCTTAAAAGGAATAGTATCGTGAATCGTGTTGCATCGTGGGTAGAGTGTATCGTTACATCCCTGGCGAGGACACACACCCACCATCGCTACAACCTGTCTGTGATTGGTTGGTTGATTTACCACACTCAACCCGACACTAACTGATCACGGTTCAATATAACACACAGCGACGATTATAAACGTCATTATACATCATGAACGATGTTTAGACATCGACGAGCCGCGTGGGCAGAACCGAGACTCGATACGACACGACGTATTCCGGATCCCGGCTCTGATTTGCTAGCGTGTGTCTTTGGCGCCGCGAGATGGACTCGTGACATTCATTTTTTTTCACGTGGGTGCCATTAATAAGAAGAATGATCCAGAGTCGTGTGCACGAATATTTATAAAATAAAACCCCCAACATATTCCACAAACAGCAGAGCTGAGCAGGAAGGTCAGAGGAGGAGCGGAGGAGCGGACTTAAAGAGAAAGTTCTGGTTTCCTTGGCCGGGTTTATAGCTCCTTGGCTTTGTCCCGATTCGAGCATTTGTTGTAGACGACGCCCAGCGTGGTGAAGAAGTTTCCCATGAACAGAACCAGGAAGGTGGAACCGCACATCAGGACCTGTGGACACAAGCGATCGTCGATTAACTGCAGACGGGTGATTGTGAGCGCCGTAATCTCCTGTAACGATGAAGCCGGTCTTTGTGTTTACAGTGTGTGTAATGATTGAGCAGGAAATATTTCTCATTAACAATGACCGGCTCTGATAAGAAGCCCAAGATAAACAGTCCCCGAGTGAAGCATTAAATCAACATGATTATTAATGAGAAATTATTATTACGGGCCTCAGAAGAACGAACCGTGAGTAAAGCCTGACCTCCTATTATTTATATATTATTATTTACCTGCCACTCCTTCCACTCGGGCAGCTGAGCCATCTGGAAAAGCGTCACTCCGTTGTAAAGCTGCCAGAACTGCACAAAACACCCTTAAATGCATCTTTACGTTCTTAACACGGTTTACTCTGAACTAAATAATACCGGACGAATGAAAAGCCGTTTATTGTCGTACTCACGTGACCGAAGAACAGGAAGGGCAGCAGGAAACTCAACCCCCTGCACATCCAGGACTGAAAACCTTCTAAATACACAGCGGAGACCATAAACAATTATTATTTGGCGTCCGCTGTTTATTTGTCTGTTTTTTTAAATGCAAACGATTTAGCATTACGGCTCCCCCTCCGACATGTGCGCAGTACCTCGGCCCCTTCTTTTCCTCTACTTCTGCACGGGCCCTTCGGTCTGACCAGGGTCCCAATACGGCGTATGACCCCCCACCCCCCCACACACACAGTTACTCCGCTCTATTCACACCGCTTGTCGCCACTAGATGGCGCCACCATCACAAGCCTGAAGGGTTCATTATTATTTGAGAGTGCAGCGTGTCTCACCCACTGTGAGGTCCATGTTGTGTCTCGCTCCCAGTGCCCGGAGGCGGTACAGACAGCCACTCTGGTAATAATACTGAAGGAACTGGACGAAATCTGTGTGACGAGAGAGAGAGAGAGACGTGTGAAGCATGAAATATGAGACTCAAGACTCAAGTCAAGACTCTGTAAGAATAAAGCTGCATTACTTATATACATGGAGTAAGAGAGGAACTGATCCCTGAACATTTGGTAGAGTTCTCCGTCAGGCCTAGGAGACAATATTAAGTGTTTTAATGCTTTATACATGCACTTCAGGACAGAGTTATGCATAATGATCAGTAAAATAATAGCCGTAAGAGCCGAGTTTCTTTCTCTTACCACGTGAGCATCACCCCTGAGAGGAAAGTAGAGACGTAGTGTTGAAACACCCACCAGCCCTTCATTCTGAAACAAACAAAACACTGTACAGAGGTTCCAGAGGCAGCCAGCACATCCGTCACTCTGATCTACAACATAAGACTAATGGGGCTGAAACGTGAACCTAGTTCTGCAGGGGTCAGTTCTACCTTTGAGCCGAGGGCCGCGTCCCAAATCACACACGGGACTTAAACCGGAGACTCTTCACACATGGTTCAGTTAGAGAGTGTGATTTAGGACGGAACCGAGATCTCATGAGCGAAAATAACACACACACACACACACACGTCTCGTCTAACAGAAAGATATATAACATTTCACGGTTTGTTTGAGAAGTTTTACTTTATAGGACACTCGATTACAAAAAGAATCCGTAGATGCAGCCCTAAAAGAGTAATTGTGTGACCCGGTACCTGTGGGAATTTGTGCTACAAAAGAGGCTTCTAGGATTTCTATGGAGGAAAGAAGAACGCCTCGGCTCTTATTCCGGATCATTCTTTAGCAACCTTCGTTACTATGGCACAGTACAGTAACCTGACAGTGGTGGGCTTGAACTAGCAACCTTCTGATTACTAGTCCAGTCTCTTATCCAGCAGGCTACGACCGTGTTATTACACCTGTTAGGTCCCAATACTCTCGTCCATGTAGTGTGTTACGGACCGAGTCGTTCGGGGAATCGACTCTTCGATGATTCTTTTCAAATGAATCGATTTTCTCATTCCACAGCAGGGGGCGCTGGCGCTACATTTTATTTTTTTTTAACACAAACAATTATTCTAATGATTTTGTTTCAATTAATGAAAAGCTAATAGTAAATACTTCATTTTTTAATGGCATCGTGAGGATCGTTACGCCTCTTAGTGTGCTGTGATCATCATTACTCACTTGGAGCCGTTATTGATCAGGACGCTCTCCCGTATCGTCAGCGTGCAGTAATACCAGACCAGGAGGAAATTAAAAAGTGCATCTAGGACCCTGCACAGAAGGAATGACTCCTGATGTGTTGCTACGGTTACACGTTAAATAGCGGCACGCGGCAGGCGGCGTACCTGTAGCTGAACACGAACCGGCACGTGAAGGAGAAAAGCAACAGTATGACGGTCAGGTAGAGCTTAAACTTCTCGTATTCGTCTTTATATGCGAATCTGGAAAATAATAAGAGGACCGTCAGGTGGGTGTGAGATCCGCGCCCTGACCGCCGTGTGACGCGGTTCTTACTTGGCCTGTTTGTTGAGGAGTGTCACGTTGACATTTCCCAGCACGAGACTCAGGTACAACCTGCATCAGGAACCAAAACACAAGCAAACAAAGGCTTAAGCTGCTTCATGTTAATAAAATATTCTAAATATAAAAACCTGTGATGTGTGTACATTTAGATGTTTGGTATTTTATCCAAAGTGACTGAGGATTAAGGGTCCTGCTCACTAGTCCAGTACTAGAACTGTAAACTATCTACATTATAATTTTAGCAGCATTAATCAGATACTTTTATCCAAAGCCACTTAAAATTATGACCGAATACAACTCAAGTACTTGAGGGGTTAAGGGCCTAGTGGAGAAACTTATCGATGATTGACCAGAACCTTCTGAGAACTTGTCTAGTACTTTAACCTCTGAGCTAATTCATTCATTGTCTTTAACCCCTTATCCTGATCAGGGTCTGTAGGGGTGCTGGAGCCTATCTCAGCTCTTCAACAGTAACACAGTAACACCCTGGATGGGGCGCCGGTCCATCACAGGTACCAGGTCCTGTGTCAACAACGCAGCCGCCATGCTCGCTACGCCCGGCCCTTCGTGTGTATTTAAGGCGTGGTCGTGTCCCCTTTCCTCTACCCGTTTTTCTTCGGTAAGAAGGCCTCCATCTCAAAAAACGCGTTCCGTCTGTCTTTCATGGCCCCCTGGATCCCATCCACGGTCCTGAGTTCGTCCGGGCTTCCTTTCTCTCGGCATCTGTGGATGGAAGAAGATTTCTGTAAACCGTCCCTTACTTTTATTACATCACAAACACCACGAAGAGGATTTCTGTAAACATTTAACCATCAAAACTCTGAGATCAGCTCGACGGACCCTTGGAGTGACGCCGACAGGTCCTTCAGACGTTTCTTCTGCCGTGCAATAGAAGCCGAGCAGCTGTTCTGTAGTTTGGAAACTTCCTCCAGCTTCTGTTTGTAGAGCCGATGCGTCTCCTGAAGTCAAGCACGAGCTCAGTTCAGTTCAGATCAATTCTCATTTAGAAGCTTGCTCTGGTCAGACGCGGGAGAAAAAAGGAGCGCCTGGAGGAAACCCACGCTCAGGGAGAACATGACTCTGGTCGCTTGGTTCGGGGATTGAACCCTGGAGCTTCTCTGTGAGGCAACAGCGCCAATGTTAAACGAATGCATAAGACAATTGTTATAATTCATAAGTATAATGTTATTTATTATAACGTATTTATTAAATGTGGCCAGCCATAGCTTAGCGGTTAAGGTACAGGACTAGTAAGAAGGTCACTAGTTCAAACATCACCACTGCCAGGTTGTGGCTGTTGGGCCCTTGAGCGAGGCCCCATTGCTCTGTATACTGTAATGACTATGGTTAATAAATGTGGACGGTTTGTCCGCACAGTCGCTTCATAGCGCATAAGAAGGTCCTGGGTTTGATTCCCAGGTAAAGCAGTCCCACTTCCTTTCTGTGTTGAGTTTGCATAGTCTCCCCTCGCCCGTGTGGTTTTCATCTGGGCGCTCCGGTTTCCTTCCACAACACCTAGACGTTCGATCGAAACGAAACCTGAGCTCAACACGAAATACTAAAGAGTCAATACATATATTACACATAAATACAAATGTATGTATTATTTGAATCTACATCGTACATAATTCACACACCTTACACCTTATTAAAATGGAAATACGTAGCTATATTTTTTACGCGTCATTTGTATGTAGATATAATACCAGTCATACCTGTAGACGCTATTTGTTTTATTAAATTAAACAAATGAACCTACACGACATAACGTTCGTTTTGTCATATTAGGTTTGAGCCACAGCTGCTAATTAGCATGTTAGCTCAGGTCGCTTCTCTTCTTACTACTATAGTTTTAAAAAAAATGTTGTTCCGGGGAAAACAAATAAATAAAAATGCTCACATGTATCTGTTGATAATCCTTTTCGAGCTCTTCCCATTCCTGTAGACATTCTGCGGGCGAGTTTGGGTTAAATAACATACCGGTTAGCTGTTAGCCGTTAGCTGTGGTTTAACGTTCGCCTGACAGAAACAACGGTTTTAATTCTTCACTTCTCTCAATACTTTTTGATAGACGTTATCTTACGGAAACACTAAGGCTGTGTTCCAAAATGCACAAAACTTTGCTACATAGTCACCTAGCTTGGGTCACTTACGCATGACGTCTGTGCACCCTTAGTAGTGCGCCTAATGCTGTATTGGACGCCCGTACTCATGGTTCAATTCCAAATAGATCCATATTGGATATCTAGTGAACTAGACAGTTCATAAATGTACCGGCTATCTAGTGCCCTAGCTAGGGAAATAGTTGCTATTTGGGATGCGACGTGCGACTCGTTCCACACCCTGTTGTTCCAAAAAGTTCCGTTGTACATGATAGAATGATCTATTTTCTTCTCATACTGTAACCGTACACTGCCAAGATAAATTTAACATCTGTGTACGACTGCATGGCTTAATGTAAGGTTCGCTGTATGGCCAAAAGTATTTGGACACCTGATCAAAAGCGAGCTATTCAACCTGGACGACGTCTTGACATCTTTGTGATCTTTCAAGCAATAATAACAGCCTGTCATGTTGAGACTTCTTTCTGAAAGCTTTGATGCATGCCTGCGGGAATCAAAGGACAAATCTTTAGTCTTCATGTTTCCTCTTATGACTGGTTTACAAGCAAAACATACAGTCTGTTAGACTACAGTTTAATAAACACGTTATAACTTTCTAATGTGTATACGAATTGTAACTAAATGGTTAAGACCGTTACTAGAAGAAAGTGAAGAAAGAAGAGTTAGCTTGTAGAGGTGTACTAAGTCACTTAAATTGCCATAAATGTGAAAGTCTGTGTGACCAGAATAAAGAAGTGTTTAATAAGTAATAAAAGAGTACGTGTCGTGTCTCAAACGGCATTTTGCTCCCTACTCTGTCATTACAAGTGCTCTATATGTGCTACTTCGCGAACGACTAGAGGTTTGGGCGTGAGAAATAGTGCACTATTAATAGTGCACTACTTAGTAAACAGCGTGTCGTTTGAG
>JAYDZG010000018.1:17938770-17949981 GCA_034509265.1 Microcambeva bendego | reverse complement strand
GAGTGTGTGTGTGGAGCCGAGTGTGTGTGTGTATTCTGAGTGTGTGTGTGGAGCTGAGTGTGTGTGTAATCTGAGTGGGTGTGTGTGGAGCCGAGTGTGTGTGGAGCCGAGTGTGTGTGGAGCAGAGTGTGTGTGGAGCGGAGTGTGTGTGTGGAGCCGAGTGTGTGTGTGTATTCTGAGTGGGTGTGTGGAGCTGAGTGTGTGTGGAGCCGGGTGTGTGTGGAGCCGAGTGTGTGTGGAGCCGAGTGTGTGTGGAGCAGAGTGTGTGTGGAGCCGAGTGTGTGTGTGGAGCCGAGTGTGTGTGTGTATTCTGAGTGTGTGTGTGGAGCTGAGTGTGTGTGTAATCTGAGTGTGTGTGTGTAATCTGAGTGTGTGTGGACTCACTGCCCCAGACGATGATTAATAATGACAGAGAGAGAATGAGCTCTGCTCAGCGAATGTCTGACTGTATTTGAGATGTAATGAACACACTTCCTGTTTCCTGTTCAGGTGTACGAGCACCAGGACGGAAGTAAATCCCTGAAGCTGGGAGACTTCGGCCTGGCCACGGTGGTGGACGGCCCTCTGTACACCGTCTGTGGGACCCCCACATATGTAGCACCGGAGATCATCGCAGAGACCGGGTGAGGATTTCATCTCGGGTTCATTCTGGACACCCTCTGAAAATAGGGGCAAAAAAGATCATTTAAAGCCCCGCTAGTGACATCACAACATATAAATAAAACCAACACACGGCGGTGATTTAGTAACGTACGGGAAGCAGATGTGCATAAACGAGAAGTCCGGGTTCGAAGCCGAGCTTACGTTCCTTGGTGCATGGATCACATAGGACAGGATCACAAGCATGACCGTGCATGACCTTTACTTATATAAGACTGAATTCATGTTCCATCTCTGTATTTTATTCCAGTTATGGCCTTAAGGTGGACATATGGGCCGCCGGAGTCATCACGTACATCCTGCTGTGTGGCTTTCCACCTTTTCGAGGGTGAGTAGGTTCCGTTACGTCTCAAGTATACTGCTGAGAAGTCTTTGAAACTATGACGCGGAGAAGAAACGACATGTAATATCAGCGGTCCATGTATGCTTTCATGATGAAGACGAAGGTGTAGGGATAGAAAGGATCGGAAGGTGTGACCTTATTGAACATGTGATTAGATTAGAGAGCTGATTGGGAGGAGGTCAGTCCCGACTGTGGACATTGTAGCTCCAGGCTGGCCTGTGAATGCATCTGGGGCGGTTGTAGGAGACAGAGATGCCTGGGCTTCTTTGTAAGGCTTTTGTAACTGTAGAAGATGATGATGATGATGATGGTGAATATATAAGACTCTGTTTGTGTGTCAGCTGATTGGAGCACTCTCATATGTAGATCCTGAGTGCTAGCCAGTGTAGGAAGTGGAACAGACATGATTTATGTAAGCAGGGACAACAGACCACACACACACACACACACACACACACACTCCCGCTGCTGGATCCGATCTGTTCTATAAGAGACAGATGTCTTGTTTAGCTACTGTGACTCTTAAACATGATTTGGATCTCCACAGAAGCGCAGATGACCAGGAGGCTCTGTTCGACCAGATTCTGCTGGGTCAGATAGAATTCCCTCTGCCGTACTGGGACAACGTGTCAGACACAGCCAAGGTGCGTCAGAAAGTCCACGACTTTCGGAGACTCCTCTCTTTCCTTCTCAAGATTAGAGAAATGTGATGTAATATTTACTATGCCGACACCCTGATCGGACCAGTGGGGTTTAAACCCTGGATGCTAAACCTGTTTTGTCCTAAACATACTGCAGATTTGAAGTGTTGTCAGAAGTCTAATAAACATATAATTTTTTTTGTTGTTCATAAGGTTTGTAGGCTGAGAACTAACTCTAGAATTGTGCTTGCAGGAGCTCATAACGTCCATGCTGCAGGTGGAAGCCGATCAGAGATACACGGCCCTGCAGGTTCTAGAACATCCCTGGGTTACAGTGAGTATCTTACACACTGTACGTGTCAGACGTACCCGAGCATCCCTCCGTGTAGCGGAAGGTTCCTCACCACGCCTCGCCTCTCTGCAGGACGACGGATTATCGGAGAACGAGCACCAGTTATCGGTGGCGGGGAAGATCAAGAAGCACTTCAACACCAGCCCCAAAACCAGCAGCACCTCGCCAGGAGTTAGCATCATGACGGTAATGCCCGGTTCACACTACACGGCTCATCGGCGACCAGACGTTTCACACTACGCCATCCATCAACAGCTGGAATCACCAGCGAGCCGCTCCGCTCTCGCAAACCACTTTTCTTTTTAACGAAAACGGACGCGACGAGGAGCTAAACGACACCACGGCCAAAAAATTAAGGCTAACACGCAGTGAGGATCGAAGTGTGTGTGCTGATGAGCAGCGTCCAATCCAGAAGAACAATTAATGAGATAATAAATAAATCCAGGAGAACAATTAATGAGATAATAAATAAATCTGAGAGGATTTAACCACGTGACCTGAGTGTATTCATGTATTTTCAGAAATCGAGCGTTCTCATTGGTCGTTCGACTCGTCACTCACTGCCAGTCGGGCGACGCCTCTTGAAATATTTAAAATATAAAATCTTTAGATAAAATGCCGAGTTCCTTTCCGGGCCGGCACATAAGAGTCGATCGGCTCAGTTCATGAAGCTTCTGTATGGACTGTCTCAGGACAAAGTTGTTCTTTTTTCTTATCTTCTCAGCTCGATCCAGACTTTTGCATCCAGAGATCGGGATCTTTAGACTATTACCAGCATCCAGGAATGTACTGGATAAGGTAAGGTCTTTTTTTAACACCCCACACACACCCTTCGTTCTGTGGTAGTGACTGTATGTCGTAACACCTCGGCGTGGTCAAGGGTCGGCTGTGCGCCATCTACCGGTCCAGCTCAGTCCATTGTTAACAAGACTGCCATGGGACCTGTGTCTCTTACATGAAGTGTTTTATTTGATATAATTCTCTTAATGTGGCACTTTTCTGTCATTTTCATACAAAAAAAATGTAAGATTCATCAATAAAAGAATTAGAGTATTATTTTTTTGCAATTCGGAAAAATATTGTCTTGTTAGGCTGCATAGTTTCTTTCACTTTTAAATTCTCCAGGTTCATATAAGAGTTAATGATCTTTAACACTACTTTCTTATCTTTACACCAGGCCGCCTCTCTTGATAAGGAGAGGCAGATTCTCAGACGAGGACGCCACCCGAATGTAAGCGCAGCGCCTCGACCCACTCAGCCGTCCTGTAGCCTCCCAGATCCACTCTCACCCTCGAGTCTCCGTCCCGCTCTCCGGCCGCCCCCCTCACGGTTCGTTCTCTCTCACCTCCACACCTGAGTCTGAAGACTTTTCCTGGCTGAGACCGTCCACTTCCCCCGGCTCAACCTGTTCAGGGTATGAGCGGCGGGAACGTGACGCGCGGAGGGCAACGAAAGGTTTATGAGGATCCAGAACGTGGCGGCGTGGACATACTCGTCTAATCCATTCTCTAAAGTCGTCCTCATGAGAACTGATAATTTGTCTGGAAATGTTGATTGTTTAGCTTCATTAAGCGTCTTTGTTTTATACACTGCTGTAAACACTTTCGGTTCGTTTCACGCATCTCTGGGTCCAGTTTTGCTGAATGGTGCAGGTGATTTAGGGGATGGAGCAGCGAATTTGCGGTTAGTTGGGCATAAAATGACTTTGTGCTAAAGCATCTCACGTAATTGCTGCACTTTGGAAACCTCAAGCCTCACTTTATTCCTGTCGCGACGCAGCACTTTGCTTTCCTCTTGTCGAACCGCAGCCGAAGGTGCTATCTAGCGCAAAGAGCATGCTCACATGCAAGACTGGGACCTCTTTTTGTAACGGTGTAAATAATATGATTTGAATTATTTTGATATCAACAATATATTTCTTTAATGTATCTAGAGATTATAGCAATTACACACACCATCGTTTCACTGTACAGAAGTGTTTCAGCAGCACAAGCACAGAAGCGTTTACTTGGTGTTGAAGATTCACCCAAACACCTTTTGAAGAACTTTCATCAAATATCTCACTGGTTCCGGGGAGAGCTGTGGGATAAAATAACACTGATTTCTCCTGAAAACTGAAAATTTATGGTCTCAAATGGATCTGGTCAAGATCCCAGACTTTAACGCTGGATTTCCTTCCTGACACAACCTATTTCTATCTTGGATTGGAAGCTGTCTTGAGAGCACACTGATAAGTGCACATCCCCAGTACTTAAAGAAGGGCTTGACCTGAAAATCCATTGTTTTGCACTATTTGGATAAAATACAAACTACATATCATGGTACATATTATTACTGCCGAGTTAGAGCAGCTAGCTTACTGCATATTTAAACCACCCTGGACGTTTTCAGGACCCTGATCTTGTATTAATTGGAAGTTTAAACCTCATCGGGTGCAGACTGTAGGGTTTAACGAGTAAACGATAGAAAGTCTCTGCTGCAAATGAAAACTGTGACTTTCATGCGTGGACATTGACCTGAAAAGCAATCTGCATCTGTAAGAAGACTTAACATGCATCCGCCATTCTTTATTTATTTTAGTTGTATTAACAGCAATTCGCCTTTGGAAGATACAGAAGATAAAATAAACTACATGTTACGGTTTAGAATTAGCTAAGCAAACATACGTGTTTGGATTGATAATTATGTTCCAAAATGCATCCACAATGTGCAGATATAATGAATAAATATATAACCAGCATTCACAACTCAACAGGTGACACGGCCTCACTGCTTCTGCTCATTCTTTATAATATAATAAAATATATTAAATGAATAATGATGTGAACCGAGTTGTATCTTTACAAGGACTGCTTAGCTCAATCATTTCATCTGCATTTACATGGTTTGCACAACTACTACTCTCATTATGCATATAACCTTACACGATGGAAATCAGCTGTACCCTGTGCCTGATTCACACCAAAACAAATAAAGATAATAAATTATAAAAGCACCACTCGAGCAAATGTGTTTGTTTTCGTTTTAATAACTTTTATTTTGCTCACACTTATGCTGTGTAGTAGCATTTCTGTCTTCCTGCTTAGTTCCCCGTTTTATATTCTCAAATTTATTAAAATTAATCAAATATTAAAGCTGAATAAATCAGAAAAAAGTAAATGTTTATGACGTTTAGTTTAAAACTACCTAGGAATTTTAGCTAGCTCAATGCTACAGTTAGCTTAGTTCCCTCAACTAAATTGAACATAAAATGCACTTGTAGTTGCTAAATTTCACACAAAAGGCATTTCTATTTTAATTTCGCTTCAGTAGTATCATTAGATTTATATTTATATTTTTACATAAACCCTACATTTTAAAGTAGCCGAATTTGTAGATCGGTTAGCTTAGCTTTCGCTGCTAAATTAGCTTAGCTTCGGAAGGGCATTTGTCTACAGAATACATTAATAATTTAGTTTTAGAAGTAAAATATTATACAAAGTGGATTTCAGTATTAGCTTTGGGACCTAAATTACAAACGGGACTTGCAGCTAAAGTATCTTAACTTCAGCAGCTCGATTTTATACAAACTGCATTTGCAGCTTAGCTATAGCCGAATGCTAGTCTACTTTAGGTTATATTTATTATTAAAAAAGAAAGAAAGACCCAGGCAGGAACGTTTTTGTTTATTTTATTGTAAATACGACAAAAAGGAAACAATTTTATTTTACACTTATTGATCTTCATTTGATCTGAAGTGATGTCTGTGAGGTTCTGCTTTAATTGTGGTTACTGCAGATGCATAAAACAGTGGGTGTGTGGGGCTTAGTGTGTAAATTAACTCAGTGGGAACCTCTCTCTTCTTTACAAACAATAAAGCAAATAAATTATAAATTAGAAAATTGTGCAATAATTAAATAACAAAAACATATGCAAATGTACAAATTAAATTATATCATTTACTAGTAATACTAACCAGTATTCCTGTTAACAAAGCAAAATCAAGCTGTGTACCTTTTTTTTGGTAGTTTTACTGTTATTATTTACACATTTTCAAGTAAACAAGAATACATTATATTTTTGTTTCATAGTATGAATTCAAAAATAATTTTATCCTTTTAAGAGGTTGTGTGTGTGAGGGGGTGAAGTTAAGGAACTGCTTCGTTTTTAATTAAACACGCTTAATATATTAATACTCCTACAAACCAAGTTCTCAAAAGCTGCATGAATTCTATCCCCCGGCTACAAACGTAAGGTATTGCTTACTTAATTCTTACATGTGTTATTTATATCAAACAAATACATCGAACAGTGATGCTCAAGCCTGAAAAATAATCGAATAAAACGATTCCTGTTATTAATGATGGTCTGGTATTGTGTGAAGTGCCAAAACAAAATCAACATTAGTTTATGTAATGATTAAATGAGCACAAAAAAGGTGAGAGGGTCGCCTAAGCTGAAGGTCTTTTTTTTTAATCCTTTACGCCTCCTCGTACATGCCTGTCTGTCCTAACCTTTACTGTATGTACATATGTGACAAAACGATAACCAAATATACAAAGAAGAAAACAAAACTGGTTTGCGTGTGCAGCCGCACGCCTTCGTCGTCAGTGAAAGCATCGATGTTTTATCAATACACAATATTTTACATACAGCAAGTCATAAACGATTTAAAGGTGATGGGACCGTCGTCAGGATAAAGGCCGGCCGGGCTGCGCTGAGGACGCGTCTCATATTTACAGCACAGATGCTCAGCAGCGTGTGTTCACCCCGACTCAGACTCTAAACACAAACTAAAATGATATCAAATGCATTTTTTTTTTAAAATTCTAGACCTGGAAGAGGCGTCTCTTCGGTCCGGTAGTGCATGTGGGCCGTGATTGTGTTATGCCTGCAGACAGACACCGTCGGTGACCGGTAATCATAAGTGAGACGTGAAAAACAACCCTAGTGGTTCTAGCTGAGGACAGAGATGCCGTGTGTGTGTGTCATCATCACTTCGCAGGATCTGATAACGTTCTGGTCCGTTCTGATCCAGAACATCGGCGTGTGGGCTCAGTAGAAGCCTCTGGGCAGAAGGAGTCCGGAGGAATTCCTGTGGCTGAAGTGAAGGCCGGTGGTCCGCAGACTCGGACCTCTCCGTTCTCACGCCGTCCGTGTGAGTCCGACCTTCAGTATCTGTTCTGATGCTCGTAGTGCCAGCGGTTAAAATCGATGTTGAACGCCACAATGCTGCCCGATGCCATGCCAGTGATCAAAGTTCTGCAAAGGGAACATGTGAGAATAAAAGGCAGTTCTTTGTACGATAATGCAATCGTAGTTTTGACACACAGAACATCAGCGATCCATTTTTAACAGCACAGACTTTTAATATAATGTTAATAAAAGGAAATATAAAGTAGGAATTATAAAGTACCTTATAAACTACCCACATAAACTACATTTCTTTTCCTAAATTTAAATCTCCAGTTGCATGAAAAAATAAATAATCGCCCCATGTTTTGATGAACTATTATTATTATTATTATTATTATTATTATTATTATGTAATTTCTGACACAACATGATTATATATTATCAATAAAAAATGACACAAAATGGAAATTTTAATTTTCTAAGGGAACATATCATTAGTATTTCAAGTTTTGCATATTTATTATTATTCATTTTAAATTTTACTATTATTACTACTGCTATATTATGATTACATTATATTATTACTTCTGCATTTATTGTTTTTGCATTATTCGAATTATTATTATTATTTCTAACATTATTTAATATTATAAATGTATTTACTATCGATATTAATATTCTATTCCTATAATATTTGTACAAATTATGACTCATCTGCAATATTTAGCATGAACACTAGAGGTGCTGGGGTGCGCTCACCTCTGGTCATGTGACAGGTCCATGGCTCTGATGCCCGCGTCGCAGCCCGGGTAGATGTAGAGCTGTTTGAAGTCACAGGCCTGCCACACCTCCACCACGCCGTTATCTCCTCCGGTCACCAGATTCTGTCCGTCGCTGCTCAGCAGGATGGCCTAACACACACACACACACACACACACACACACACGTCGTTAAATTGCCCGTGTGTGTCTAGCTGACCCAGCGGCCGTCAGTAAGGGTCCGAATCCTCACCCGGGTGGAGTCGTTGAGCTCCATCTGAGCCAGCAGTTTTCCATTGATGCTGAAGTTGCAGAAGTGTCCTCGCTCGTAGTAGATGATGCAGTGACCTTCACTGGAGACCGAGATGAGACGAGGCTGCTGGCAGCTGTCCGGTCCCTCCAGGGCCCGCAGCAGGTCCCCTGTGATGGTGTGCACCAAACACGGACCCTCTGCACACACACACACACACACACACGTCATTTATCTCGACAGCTCAGTTCATCT
This sequence comes from Microcambeva bendego, assembly GCA_034509265.1. Taxonomy (NCBI): domain Eukaryota; kingdom Metazoa; phylum Chordata; class Actinopteri; order Siluriformes; family Trichomycteridae; genus Microcambeva; species Microcambeva bendego. Next base: position 17,941,607 of record JAYDZG010000018.1, on the reverse strand, counting down.
CTAGTATTTTTGCTGGAGTGTGTGAGGATAACTGACCTTTGGCTCCGCTGATGACCAGCCCAAGCTCAGCACAGACAGACACAGACACCACCTCGTGGTCATGACCGGTCAGAACAGCCCGGGGTGCTGGGTAATCACCTACAACACAGCAACGAACCAGGGATTTAAACCTGTACCTCACCTACACACCCGGGCGACCTGAATCGTGCCTGAACTCTACCATAGCTCTGAAACGTACTGTTGTTGGGATTGTCCCCGATGATGTGGTGTCGGCCGCTCCAGTACCAGAGCAGCAGCGTGGCGTCCCTCGAACCCGAGACGATGTAGCAGTCTCCGCCGATGTAGGACTCGGAGCGGGCCAAACACGTCACCACGTCCCAGTGACCGAACACGATCTGGGTCAGTTTACCTACAAATGTGGGTACAAATGTACAAATGATGTATATATTATATATATATTTTTATAATTAAGACGAGAGCTGTGCAGCACTGACCAGTTTCTGTGGAGTAAACTCGGAAACTCTTGTCCCAGAAACCACACACCAGGATGTAACGATTGTCAGCCGTGACCACAAAACAGTGTGTGTTGATCTGAATGCTCTGGTCCACCAGATCAGTAATCTGCCTCTTATTTACTCCAGAGTTATTCGCTGGAGAAGGGAAATAAAAAACACGTTAACTTTAAAGACGTGAAATTAAACAAAGACGCAAAATCTACTATAACGGCGAAACATCTCTTATGGTATTAATTTGTTTCAAGACTCACGGCTTAGATAGAATAAACCCTTTAAACAACCCAGGCGCCATACAAAGCCCTGTACGTAACCTCATAACAGAGCTAATATATAATTCAATAAGTTTAATATTTCACTGGCTTTAAAAAACAAACATTCAATCTGATCTTCAATCTCCTTCAATCTTTGAGGTGGCGGCGACCTTTTACCATTTTGATTTCATTTTATTGGTGATTACTTTATTAAACAGGCTTAATAAATTAGGACATGAAGACAAAAACATATAGTAAATGAACTAATAAAAATATGACGGAGTGAATGACGAATATTATAACACGATTAAAAGTCTATCGCATAAACTGCTGTGAAACAGCGCCGCTAAGTGGCCACATGTAAGAACTACCGGTCAAACAACATTAAATCCAAGCTTTTAAGTGATTTTTAATATTAAATTATTTTACTATTCATTTTCTTTCATTCATGTAACGTTGAACGTCATAAAAAACGTTATAATTCTGCTCAACATGGTAGGAGCTGTTTTATAATTTAAAAGTACCACTGCTGTTCTCGTACCTATCAGAGGATCCATCTCAATCGGGAGGTGATGAGCCTGTTCCAGTGAGTATCCTGGAGCTCCTCTCAGACCTGCAGGAGCAGAGAAGTTCAGCGGTACAGAACCAGCTCCAAATATAATACGTATAAAAGAATATCTAAAGTGTCGGGATTCAGACTCTCACCGACGGTGTTGTGCCAGCGGTTGACGGCGAACAGGCGGCTGCAGGTGACGGTGACGGCGGCCGGCATGCTCAGGTGGGGCAGCGTGTTGGCGGCCACGTGAGTCACCGGCGAGTTGGAGGGAAACTTCAGCACCATGATCACGTCCTGCTGCATCTGATCCTTAAACATGAGCGGACTCTGAGGGAGGAAACACTGATGAAGAGAGCGACAGCGGGAGGCAGAGAGGAGGAGGAGGAGGAGGAGGAGGAGGAGGAGGCAGGGAGAGAACGGGAGGAGAGAGGAACAGGTTAGACTGGAACCGTCGGGTACGTAAGAGGAGCTGTGAGGAGGAACTGAGGTGAGCTGGGGGAGGGGGGGTTGATTTTGGGCAAAATGACCTTCATTAACAAGCCTGTTATAAATAAACTAACATAATCAACAGAGGCTTCTAACAAGGCTAAAGGACTCACAGCAGTGATGGGGCTTGAAGCAGCAACCTTCTGATTACTAATCCAGTACCTTAACCGCTAGGCTACGGCTAGGAGGGCGATGTCCTGACGATGGATCATATTTTTATATTATTAAATTCAGTGCCAGTCTTACCAGGTGCATGGCAGAGCTACGAGGAGGATGAGGCTCAATCAGGAGCTGAGAGGGAACCTGGCCGAACATCTGGATCTGAACCTCCAACGACTGAAGAAGAAGAAGAAGAAGAAGAAGGTCTTTATGGATCATATGTACATAAACATGCGTACAAATTTCCCTCTTCACAGATCCCTGCGTGTTAGGAGCAGACAGGGTGTGAGGACCTTTGCTCAAGGGTCCAACGGTGTCTGCAGTAATAGTAAAGCATGTTCGTGAGCCTTTAATTACACAATTTTCCGTCTTTTTGGAAGTTCAGGGGTTCATTTATTTATATTACTTCCTCAGGTATAACACCTGTTCACACCTGGACGGTGAGAAACAGGTGCCGGTTCAGAAAATGCCATTTTAATTGGGCTTCCACATCTGGAACGTGGGACTGGGATGTAGGGCCTGACCTCGGCGGTGTTTCTAAAATGAACTGAAGTGCCGGACCTCTCTGAGCTGAGGGTCCGTGATGGTGTCGAGGTTGATGGATCCCTCGTAGGACATGTAGTGGAAGACGTTGAGCGCCCGGACCGCCTCGGGTCCTCTCTGCTTGTAGCCGAAGATCAGGTCGATCCACTGGTGCAGCTGGCACGAGACGAACTCGCTTTCTAACGCCTGCCATGGAAGAAGAGAGAGAGAGAGAGAGAGAGAGAGAGAGAGAGAGAGAGAGAGAGAGAGCGAGAGAGAGACAGAGAGAGAGAGAGAGAGAGAGAGAGAGAGAGAGAGAGAGAGAGAGAGAGAGAGAGAGAGAGAGAG